>CM021101.1:635630429-635904375 GCA_007115665.2 Sequoiadendron giganteum
TTTAGGGTATCCTTTAGCGATGAAAAGCCACAAGCAAAAACATTACTTGGTGAGCCATGATTTGAGATGTGGAGTCCCATAGACGGTGAGCCCCCACCGAAGAGCCACTACCCACATGGGAAAGCAAAACCCTAGTAGGATGCGAGGGATCAACAATAGGAGGTTGTGACAATTCCCCTAGAGGATCGTTCCCCATATTTGTGTTGACTGTGCAGGCCAAGTTGTATGGTTACGCCTTTGATGGCTCGGGAAAAACACCTTCTTCTCCTCGACTTCAAGCATCTACATTTGGTCACAATTTTCATTCAAAGCCTTATATCCTTTAGGATCAAGTTAATTGTAGCAATCAAAATTTGGGCGGTATGAATTAATTTCCAAGAGCTCCATATCCAAGTTAATTAATGTACCCAAGGATCGGCCAATTTTTTCTAAACATTCTTCAAACCAAAACTCCAATGGTAAGTTATACAGCCAAACCCATACCGATTCATTGTAGGGATCAAAATCACAAAGGTTGAATTTAGGATGCCATTTTTTCATATACAATGGCTAGTCACCAATCTTCCACAAACCTCCTTGTAAAACCAAATCTCTTTCCTCATCCAATAAGAAGGTGACGATGAAGAATCCATTTAGAATGAATTTGATAACATAGTGGCATTTCCAATTTTCAGAAGCGCATTGTAAGATTTGATCTCGCCTGAGGTGAGGGCCAATAAGTTTGAAAATGATAGTCGAAGCCTCTAGAAGCTTGCAATCCTTTGAAACCTCTTCCAAGACATCAATAATGGGTGTCAAATTCCATCCGTCTGGCAAGGAGCCATAAGAGTCATCCGCCTGCACATCAGAATAGCCATTGTTCGCGATGTTGCATGCCTTTTGTGGAGACCTAATTTGAACGCCTTCGCAAACATTTTTTCTTAGTATCTTTTTATTTTATTATGTATTTATTTTCTATTTTCTACTGAACATGGGTTTTTCACTGAACTCCAAGTTATTTTTTCCACACATGTGGAAAAATAGTTAAATATTTAAAAAAACCAAAACTATTTGTACACTAGGTATTGATGTCCTTGTTTTAGCAAATAAATAAATAAATTTCAATATATAACACAATAATGACAAAAAAATTTAATTCAAAAATGGCAAGGGGAGCAGTAATGGGTAGAGAAATTTGAAATCCTCGGGGGTTGCAAAGGAGAGAGAATCTGAAGTGGAGGATGAAGATGATGGAGTTCGTTGGTGGGGATCCAGTGGCGATGCTCTTGGAAGGCTTCTTCCTAGAATTTGCCTTGTCTTGTGGGGGTTTTTGTTGCCTCTGGTGTTTGTTCTATGGTGTTTGCTTGGCTTCATGCCTTGGCGCCTAGTCTACCTAGAGATTTGCAGTGGTATTACTTTCTTGTGTGGGCTCCTGACAAGAGTGGTGAGTTGGCATGGGGAAGTGGGATCAAAGGAGGTTTGAGGTCTGTGCTGGGCGGGAATGGGAATGGCTCCCATTTTTTGTATTCTACTAGAATTGTTGGTGTTGCCAGTGTTGAATTTGAGGAAGACGTGAATGAGTTGAGACAGTTTTTTATGTTGATCAATGGTGGGGGATGATCCTATTGGGCTACTCTTCACCTTGTTGATGTGGTTTATGTTGTTGTTGTGGATAACCCTAATGCTTGGATGGCTTCTAACTTCTACTCGCTAGTGGTTGCTGGTTGCGCCCACAAAAGGATATAGAAGTCACAGAAAATCCTAACCTAGGAATTGGACATTCCAACAGGTGACTGACATCTTCTCATGGTCGTTCATTTACGTGTCAAACTAGGGAATGTATACTTGAAATGGAGCGGCACTGTATGTGCACTAAGAACCGATTTTAGCCACAACTTATTCGAAATAAACGCTTGAAAAGAATTCTAACTCTGGTGCAGGAACATGAAACAAAGTCTTAGTAACTTAAGCATCACTTAACTAAAGCAGGAATCACAATAATCATTACTGGGAAAACAAACCATGAACTGGCCTTATGCTACAGGAACAGACACAGGGATGGATTCCTTATGCTGCAGGAACAATTTAAGACTAAGTTTGCATCAAAGCTTACTGGAATGAAATTCTAACAGATAACAACAGAAAGCAAACAGCTAACTATGGATACTTACTAAGTGGGCCCCCTTAGCAAGCATCAACTAACTCAAACAAGAGCTGAACTCAAAATGTCATTGGCTTTTTATTCATGAACTCGAAATCACATACATGACTGTTCTGCTTGTAAGAAAACTTAATACAAAGCTCTGTTTTTCATTATAATAGTAAACTCATTACACTTTGTTCTATCTCTACTCTCTAGTCTAATCTCTTCTCTATCATCTTCTTGTTCACTCGCGCAGGAGGAACCTTTTACTTAAAGAAAAATAGCTAACTAACTAACTAACAGAGAAAGACATGGGCATAGATGCTTCCTAATTCTGAGGAACAGATTTTCATAAATGAAAGTGTATCCATCCAACCGATTCGGAAAGAATCCAACACTCCACTTCTCCTAGATTGATGACCATTTAAATCTCCTCCTGAGGACCCAGGCAAAGCGTCTTCGCAGGAACAACATGCTCGGTGTCATGATGGAAATGATCTCTTTAGAACCGAGGTTCGCTGCGCATTTGACTTGTTCATACTATCTTCAACAACCTACGGGACATATGGCAACAAAGGCGAAAGAAAGCATAACAGCACGATACCTATCATTAATCACACACATTAAATTCATCTCATTTATCCAGAAACTACACGTATCATATCAGTCAACTGGGAGGTTAAACAGGTCCATGAATATAGTCATATGGAGATATTAAGCTGCAGGATTGTAGGAATGCATTGTCACAGAATACTACCCATTAACATAAAAAGTTTATAACCATAGAGTTTAAAACAACCATTAGAAAGAGTAGATGTTTTCAAAAATACATCATGACACTTTAAATAATGAGCATATTTTAGGCTCATCATTTGCCCCCTACTTATGCTAATGTCGGTCCTCTAGCATTAACTTTCCTGGTTGTTTCCCTGAAATCGGTAACAGTAGTATGGCCTTGCATTGCAGTCCCAAACTTGTAGTAAAAGCCTCTGTTTTTCTACAACCTTTCATACCTGCGAGCTTCATTCGCTTCATCAATATTTGTGGCTTGATAAGGGTACAATGGCCACAGTAAAATAGGGGGATGAAATGTCAATGGAAACCACAGTTAAAACCTCTATTGACGACCCAACTGGATATATCTTTCTGACCTTCTGATGGCTGCTATAAAATTTAGGGGGCTATGGGCTTCGGACTTCTTTAGACCAACCGTTAACCTATCCCATCTTACTTTAATCCTGGTAGAGGAGAGCTTCCAAAATGAATATGCCTAACCTTTAAACTCATCATATACTTGCCTCCTGAGATCAAATATTTTCATCCTTGCTGCAGGATCATAGAATCCATATGCAATTGTGAGCCAAGTTTGTAGAACAGTTCAAGGATCTGAACTTTCAGGTCTCAAGGGAATAGGCTCTCTTCTTTCAGCTTCCTCATATTCTTCTAATTGCCTCCCATAGTTAATTTCATTTTTTGTCCAAGACATAAGTGACCTCAAATGAATGTCACCTATGTAAAGGAGTGGATTCCACTCTATTTCTATAGGAATGAGCAAACCATGCATGTAAAATTCACACAGTGAATTTCTCAACCAATCTGGTTCTACTTGGTATGCATCATAGAATTCTTTGGCTGTATGAATGTCGGGGTCTAGATTCTTAGAAATCCTCATTAATTGAAACCAAAGAAACTGTTCTTTTAGGCACATGGCATACACTCTTGGTGGTGGTCTGCATTCCATTATTTTGCTGGCCACCTTCATCATCTCATTCATCTTTTCCTTCATTTCTTCAATTTCCTACTTTTTCCTTTCAATCTCTTTTTTAAATTTCTTCCTCTCTTTTTCCCAAAGGCTTTGCTGAAATTCAGTTTTAGCCATATAGTGAAAGCTCAGAGTTTGAGGTGTGACAGGTTTCCAGGTTGTCCTGAGATACTCTAGATACTCTATCAATAATGTCCTTTTATAAAGAACCAACGCCCGACATGATTCAGAGGGCAATGGTGCTTCATTGAAGGTTTCAGTCTATTCAAATTGTTCCTCTTCTTGCTGCAGGACAAACTCATGTTTTTGGTCAAGAGGGGACTATGTTTCTTCAAAAATTCTTTCAGCTACATTAGCCAAGTCATCAAGATTTGGCATCCTATTTTTGTTCCTGCCATCTTGTTTTACCTCTCCAACCTCTACTCTTTCATTTTGCAGTTCTTCAGGAATATCAGTTGAATTTTGTGGTATATTCTCATATATACCCTGGGAATCATCATGTCTGACTTCCTCTGATTCTTCAGAAATAATTATAATTTATGGTTGTTTGGAGGTTGAAGTGACTTTACTCCGTTTTCTTAGTGAAATCCTTGTTGGCAATGTAACAGGTGTATGAGGATCTTTTGCAGCTTTCCTTTTTTTAGTCTGTCTAGAAGACTCAGACTCGGTAGGAGAAGGAGATGGCGAAGCAGTGATGGTAACAGGTGTTGCTGCAAGAAAAGACTACAGAGAGCATTTTTGCTTTTGAATGTTAGGGCTTGATTCAGGGGTTTGCTTGGTCCTAGATGACTCTCCTTCTTTTGCTTTCCCCTTTTCTTTCCTAACAGAAGATCTTGTTTGCATCCGAGTAGAGGGCTCAGTTATGGAGGTTGCAGGACTAGGTGTTGCAGGAGTAAATGATTCATGCTCAGCCTCACTACTTGTGGATTCTATTCTCATTTTTCTTTTCTTGGGTTGTGCAGGGAGTGCTCTATGAGGTTGCAGAGGTTGTAAACCCTTTTGGACAATAAATTCATGCCATGAGAGTGGTGATATGTCTCTTAGTGAACTCTCAATCAAAAGTTTAATAAGGCCATGATGGGTAACAAAATTATCTTCTCCTTTTTGGGTTTCACAGGCACTATGATTCAAAAGATTCAACAAAAAATTTGGGACATTCATAGCTAATCCGTTCCTCATATGACTTAACAACTTAAAATGGTAAGAATGTAGATTGGAGAAACGGCCTTCACAAGTTAAGTACCTAATTATAAAGCATGCATATTCTGAATATGGGTAAGGTAGCGACACTCGCTTGCATCCTTGCTTCGAAACTTCCAAAGGTCCATCAATTGGCAATGTGAATTTTTCCCTAGCAGAGACGACATCCCTTCCCGAGGGAAAGTTTTCTCTAGCTGCAGGAAGCCCTGTTACTTCAGTTATTCGTTCTTTTGTCATTGCTACCGTTAAACCCCATACCGCAACTTCTCCTTCAGAAAGTGTTCTTAAAAATTCACTTGCAGCCTCTTTGTTAAAGGAATTTATCCTAGAAAGTAGTTCAACCACCCAAAATTACTAAATGCCTAAAGCATTTGAGGGTCCTGTGTCAAAACTTCATCAGCCGCCGGCTCATGTCTTACCAGCAGACCACCCATCTTCAATAATTGATTCTTCAAGAAAAACCCTGAAACTTAACCTCTTCTAAGAATTTGAAAAACACCTTTTTCCTGCTTTGTTTCTTTCCTTTTTGGTTTGTTTGCCTTTTTTTTCGCCAGAAATGATATAAAAAAACAATTGCATGCAATGATTTTTAGACACTACCTAATTAAGTAGTTTACTTGCCGATGAGGAAAAAGCATGCATTCACTCACATTCATTCTTGGAAAGTACAATTAAAAATTGTTTTTATCAAACGTGGCGCTGGCACAAGTACAAGGTTTGAAACAAACAATCCCCACCCCTTACTTAAGATATGACATGTGTCCTCACATGTGTGAAAGGATGGGCAAAGGATGAGCAATAATGACTGATATACACTTGTAATAAATGAATAAATAAAACAATTAAATGATGTGACAAACGAAAAGAATATCGCATACCTTGCATTTAATGTTTGCGGATGTTGGAAGATATCACAGCACAGCCGAAAATGACTGCTTGGAAAAGAGATCATGAATGGTGGTGGTACAGTAAAATGGGTGACATGGATGGGTGATGTAGACAAGAAAGGTGAAATGATGGATGGTGATGGAGAAAGTGGTTTTTGTAAAAAGAAAACCTTTATTATGGACGTTTAACATAAATTCAAAGAGTTGCTGCAGGAAGAAGGCCGAAGCTCTTTGCTGCATGAATATTACTGACCATAGGGGAAACAAACTATTGCATGAATTTTTCTCTTGAAGCCGACTTATTATACAATCGAAGACGGCACCCATTAACCAACAGTTTGAAGCGAACAAGATTAATTGTTGCCAACTGTACCGAACCATTGTCAAATACATTTTCAATTTCATACGGACCAAGCCACCTTGTCATAAGCTTACCTTGATTCTCTTTATACCCGGAGTCGTAAAGTAGGGCCCAATCACCAACGGAGAAATGCTTTGTGCGGATATTGTGGTCATGCCATTTTTTCCTTTACTGTTGTATTGTTTCTGCATGCTGCAGGGCAACCTTCGCATCTCATCTAAGGAATTCAACTGGAGGAGGCGTTCCTTTTGAGCTTCAGAAAGATCAATATGCAATTGAAGAGTAGTCTTCAAAGTCTTATGTTCAAACTCAATTGGTAACATGGCAGTTTTTCCATAAAGTAGCTCAAAAGGGGTAAACCATGTAGTTGTCTTCCATGTTGTTCTATAAGCCCAGACTGCTTCTGGAAGATGACTGCTCCAGTCTTTCTTATGTAATTGGACTATTTTTGTAAGGATGGCCTCCAGTTCTCTGTTAGTTACCTCTGCTTGACCATTAGCTTGAGGGTGTTAAGGGCTTGATTTCCTATGCCTGATCTTATAGTCATTCATTAATGCAGTGATCAAGTTTGAAGTGAATTGAGCTCCCTGATCTGTTACAATTTCTCTTGGTACTCCAAATCTGGTGAAGATTTGTTCATAAAGGAACTCAACAACCTTGTTGTCTCTTGCATGTGTCATTGCCTTTACTTCCACCCATTTTGTCACATAGTCAGTGCAAACCAAAATGTATGACTTCCCATTGGATGGAGGGTCAATAGGCCCAACAAAATACATTCCCCACTTATCAAAGTGATTAACCACCACTTGAGGATACAGAGGCATTTCATCAGACTCCGTTGGTCTCCCCATTCTTTGACATCTGTCACATTTCCTTGTGTAGCCTACAACATCTTTGTGTCGAGTGGGCCAATAATACCCTATGTTAGGCACTTTCATGGATGTCCTTTTAGATGCAAAGTGCCCACCACATGGCTCATCATGACAAGCATGCAAAATGTCATATGTCTCGTCTTCCCTCACACACCTACGCATAACTTGATCTGGTCTTGTGTAGAACAAACAGTCTGCTATCCAAGAAAAGTTAAAACTCTTCTCAATCAGCAGCTTTCTGTCCTTTAAGGAGAAGTGAGCTGGTATTTTGCTGGCTGCTAAGTAATTTGCAATATCTACATACCATGGAGTGCTAGCAACAATATAAAATAGATGCTCATCAGGAAAGGTATCATCAATTACCTCAGATGTGGTAGGTGTAGCTGTTTGAAGTCTTGACAGGAAATCAACCACCACATTTGCCCTGCATGTCTTGTCAATAACTGTGATATCGAATTCCTGCAACAACAGTAGCCACCTTACTAATCTTTCAGATATGGCAGGCTTATTCATAAGGTACCTTATTACTGCATGATCAGTGTGAACAAATATTTCATAGCCAGTGACATAATGCCGAAACTTATTCAGAGCATATACAACTGCTAGTAATTCCTTTTCTGTGACAGTATAATTTAACTCTGGGCCTTGAAGATTTTTGCTGATGAAATAGATGGCATGCTCAATGGAATTCTCCTTCTGTCCTAACATGGCCCCTATGGCATAATCAGATGCATCTGTGTGTATGTGAAAGGGCAGACTCCACTTTGGTCCTTGAAGAACAAGTGCTTTAGTAAGTAAGTCCTTAAGCTGCAGGAAAGACTTGTCACAGGCCTCAGTCCAATGAAATTCTGAATCCTTAGTTAATAAGGCATACAATGGACTGGCTATTTTGCTGAAATCTTTGATGAATCTTCTATAATATCCAGCATGTCTTAAGAAGCTTCTAACATCCTTTTGTTTCATAGGTGGTGGCAAGGTTAGAATAACTTCTATTTTTGCAGGATCAACCTGAATTCCAGCTGGTGAGATATGATGGCCTAAAACAATTCCCTCTTGCATCATTATAAAACACTTCTCACTATTCAAAGATAAATTATGCTCCTTACATCTTTTCAAAACTTTCTCCAAATTTGATAATGCTTCTTCATAAGTTACTCCATAAGTGGTGAAGTCATACATGTACATCTCCATAGAATCATGAGAAATATCAGCAAAAATACTAATCACTGCCCTTTGAAATGTTGCAAGGGCATTACACAGGCTAAATGGTAGGACAGAGTAAGCAAAAGTCCCCCATGGACAAGTAAAGGTTGTTTTATCCTGATCCCCAAGGGCAATTTTAATTTTATTATACCCACTATAGCCATCTAAAAATGAGAAATACTTTTTACCAGACAATGAGTCTAATACTTGATCAACAAATGGCAGTGGAAAGTGATCCTTTTTAGTTGCAGTATTCAGCTCCCTATAATCTACACAAACACGCCACTTCCCACCTTTTTTAGGAACAATCACTAATAGAGATACCCATTGACTGTCTAAGATAGGGTAGATGAAACCAGCATCAAGCAATTTTTGAAGCTCATTTTTAACTATTTTCCTGAGTGTTGGGTTTATCCTTCTTTGAGGCTGCCTAACAGGTGAACAATCTTCCTTAATGTAGATCCTATGAGTACAAAGTTGAGGATCTATTCCCTTCATATCCCCATAGTCCCATGCAAAAGCATTGTGTTGATCTTGCAACATTGTGTCTAGGGAAGTTTGTTGAACTTTAGGTAGCTGATTGTTGATATTCAGATAATGGCCTGGAGACAGCTCAATTTGTTTGGTGAGATCATTCATGGAATTAATTGGCAAAGGTGGTGTCTATATTTCTTGTGGAAGCAAATGTTGATAAAATGCATGGATTTTAAATGGCAGGCTCTCTGGACTCAGTTGCTGCATGAAAGATTGTTGAGAACAATTATTGGGTTCTGATGGATTACTCATATCAGAATTTGACTGCAAAATTTGGAAAAGCAAGTCATCTTCACTTTGAAGTTGGGAAAATGGATTAGTTTACAGCATCATTAACGGGGCCAATGAGTTGACATCTTACGTTTCTTCTCCTAAGTCTGGCCAAATTGGTTTAGATAAGTCTGGCTGAGGCTGGGTAGGCGGGTATAAAGCCAATTTCTTTGTTGACTGACCATCAGAGATTGTCATGTCTCTGGAACGACATCCTATAAAGGCATCAACTGTGGCTAACCATGGTCTACTTAGGATGATAGTATATCCCCCCAAAGTTGCCTTAGTGGACAAAATGGTGAAATCAGCGGGGTATTCCCATGATTCAAGATTGACAATTATATCTTCCACCAGGCCATCAGGTGTTACAGTGGAACTGTCAGCAAGCTGCAGAACAATGGGTGTAGACCTAATGGTTAAGATATTCAAATACTCCATAGTATGCTTGGTCATTACATTAATGGTTGCACCTAGGTCAATCAAAACATTTTTTACCATCTGACCATTAATATTGAGCTGTACCACAGGACTTCCAGGGTTGGCATATTTTGGCATGACTACCTTCCCTAACATAATATCTGCCAATTTTCCAAGAACATGGATAGTTTGGGGATCCTTTTTCTTTCTTCCAGGTTTCTTCAAACAGGCCTCCTTAATGGCTTTTCCATAGATTGAGACATCTTTATGGCTTGAAAGAGGGGAATTTGGATATGTACATTCTTTAGCTGATCCAAAATATCAAAGGTAGGCTCTTCCATGGACTTGGATGTAGTCTCTTACAATCTCTGAGGAAAAGGTGGTTTTACTAGATACTGTAGGACAGGCTCCTTAGAGGAATTTTCTGATATAGGTATCTGTTCTGCAGGACCAGGCAGTTTTTCAGTAGAGGGAGGATCTTGTATTTCAGTAATTACTGGTGGTTGTGGAGCAGGTAGGGTGGATCCAGACCTGAGATGGATATCATTAATATTCAGGGCATAGGCTGGATACTGATTAGCTTCTGCAAAATACATAGACTGTTGTTGCTGTTGCTTATTATTAAGATTTGGTAATGGTTGAGCGGGCATAGGCGTGGGTTTTGGAGGGCCAGTATTTGCAGGAGATGTTGCAGGAGGTGGCATGAGAGCCAGAGGTTGTGGCTGTTGTGACTACAGGAATCCAGGGGATTGGTTCTACCATTGTTGAGAACTTCTCCACTGAGGATTTTGCTGCCAGTTACCTTGGGGTGGAGCCCATTGTCCTTGTGGGTGCTTCCAACCTCCTTTAGGAGATTGCCATTGTGAATTTGGATAGCTAGGCCATGGTGGCTGAGAGGTATTCCATGATGGTGATGGGCCATATGTAGGTTGCCATTGGTTACTACAATTAGAGTAAGGATTACCAAAAGTTAGAGGGTCTTGAGGCATACCTTGTCTTTGAGCCCATGGATGCCTTTGTGCAACGTAGAATACTTGGTCATCATCACCTTCTATTGCCTTAAAGTCAGTAGGTAACTGCTTAGCCTCCATATTAGCCACCATCTTACATCTGCAGTCACGCTTCTTTTGTCGACAATGTGGACAGAACTCGGCCAAGATTGCTTCAGCTTCCTCGTGCTTCTTTCGAGCTTGCATAGTATCCAACTGTGTAGCCATATTATTTATGATATCATGCTTGAAATCAGACAAAAAATTTGAAATCTCCATCCGTGAAACTCCATTATTAGAAGATTTTCCCATTGTGGCCTAATGACCTCTTCCTTTCTTGACACTTGCTCGAGAGCAATTGCAGCATATGCCCTTAATATCATCCCAAGGCACTTGGGTTATATCTCCTCCTCCTCCCATTAGATCCAGAGCATCAATACAGGAATCATTGATTCCCCTCAAAAAAAGTAATTTTTGAGATTCTTGATTGAGAGTGTGGTCTGAATTCTTTTTCAAAGAAAACAAAAACCTTGAGACATAGTCTTCCAAGCTTTCATCCTCCTTCTGCTGAATTCAGAATATATCATCACCTTTATTACCACTCTTGCAATGTTCCTTATATTTCTCAAGAAACTTGGTTTGCATGAGTGCCCAACTATCAACAGCATTCCTCCCCAAACTCATGAACCATCTTAAAGCACCCTCCTTCAAAGTAGCAAGAAACAACTTCAGCTTATGAGCATCTGTGGTATAATCATAACTTCGACAGAGGCTGTCAAACTCAAATAAGAAAGTGTCTGAGTTCTCAGTAACTAGTCCATAGAACTTGGGAGGTAATGAAGAAGGAATATTTTTGAGGTTATCATTACCTTGTTGGGAAATGATAGGGAACTCAAAAGCAGGAGGTCGATTAGGTGGATTTGAGCCATATCTGCTTGATGAAGTATCAAAGCAAATGGATTTTCCTGGGGTTCTTCATCAGTAAAGTCAAAGGGAAATTCAGCAAGTGGGTCTTCAGCAAATGGACTGATATCTTGGTTTCCTTCTTCCTCAAATAGATTGTAAGTTGGTTCAAAATCGTTATCAGTGAAGGAAGGGTTTGGTAAGAATCTCCCTAGAGCGTCTCTTCTTCTATGCATGTAACAGACTCAACTGAAAATTGAAGGTTTTGAAATTTTTTGAGTAAATATACTAAACTACTGCTAACAATGACTATGACAGGTTCTTAGCTTGACACCATCCCCGACAACAGTGCCAAAAATGGTTGCGCCCACAAAAGGATATAGAAGTCATAGCGAATCCTAACCTGGGAATTGGACATTGCTGCAGGTGACTAACATCTTCTCATGGTCGTTCATTTACTTGTCAAACCAGGGAACATATACTTGAAATGGAGCGGCACTGTATGTGCACTAAGAACCAATTTTAGCCACAACTTATTCGAAATGAACACTTGAAAAGAATTCTAACTCTAGTGCAGGAACATGAAACAAAGTCTTACCAACTTAAGCATCACTTAACTAAAGCAGGAATCACAATAATCATTACTGGGAAAACAAACCATGAACTGGCCTTATGTTGCAGGAACAGACACAAGGATGGATTCCTTATGCTGCAGGAACAATTTAAGACTGAGTTTGCATCAAAGCTTACTGGAATGAAATTCTAACAGATAACAATAGAAAGCAAACAGCTAACTATGGATACTTACTAAGTGGGCCCCCTTAGAAAGCATCAACTAACTCAAACAAGAGCTGAACTCAAAATGTCATTGGCTTTTTATTCATGAACTTGAAATCACATACATGATTGTTCTGCTTGTAAGAAAACTTAATACAAAGCTTTTTTTTTCATTGTAATAGTAAACTCATTACACTATGTTCTATCTCTACTCTCTATTCTAATCTCTTCTCTATCATCTTCTTGTTCACTTGTGCAGGAGGAACCTTTATTTAAAGAAAAATAGCTAACTAACTAAATAACAGAGAAAGACACGGGCGTAGATGCTTCCTAATTCTAAGGAACAGATTTCCATAAATGAAAGTGTATCCATCCAACTGATTCAGAAAGAATCCAGTGCTCCACTTCTCTTAGATTGATGACCATTTAGATCTCCTCCCGATGACCCAGGCAAAGCGTCTTCACAGGAACAACATGCTCGGTGTCGTGATGGAAATGATCTTCTCTTCAGAACCGGGGTTCACTGCGCATTTGACTTGTTCATACTATCTTCAACAACCTGCGGGACATATGACAACAAAGGTAAAAGAAAGCATAACAGCACGATACCTATAATTAATCACACACATTAAATTCATCTCATTTATCCAAAAACTACACGTATCATATCAGTCAACTGGGAAGTTAAACAAGTCCATGAATATAGTCATATGGAGATATTAAGCTGCAGGATTGTAGGAATGCATTGTCACAGAATACTACCCATTAACATAAAAAGTTTATAACCACAGAGTTTAAAACAACCATTAAAAAGAGTAAAGGTTTTCAAAAATATATCATGACACTTTAAATAATGAGCATATTTTAGGCTCATCAGTTGCTATCCCTTGGCATTTAGAGATGCATCTCAGTGCTCCCTCTTTACAATGGTTCCTGGTGGAGTTTGTGGGTGGGGAAATTGGGGTGAAAGTGTTGCTTCCTTCCCCACATCCTTTGTTGTTTGTTTCTTTGACTTTGTGTTGGTGGTCTTTTCACCATCTGGGCTTAGTTCCTATCGGGGCTTTCTTTTGTGGATTTACTAGTGATTTTTTGCATTTGGTGACACTTCACGGTGTTGGGTCCCCTTTGAGTTGGGGTCTCAATGCTGGTTTGTGCTTAGTATTGCATCCTCATTTTCTTGTTCCCCCTAATGGGGACTTCATTTTGGTGGTGACTGGTGGTGGGTTGGAGCTCTACTCTTCACTGGGATTGGGAGTTTGTTGCTACACTCCCTTGTTTGTCTTTCCTTTGGTGATTGTGCTCGGTTGGGGGTACTCTAATTCTGGATTGTCCTCTTCCTCTGCTTGTTTGAGGATTTTGGGTTCTTATTGTCAAATCCTTTGGTGGTTCAGGAGGCCCTGCACTATTTCGTTGTGGTAGGGTTTGTGCTTCAGGAAGGCTTCCCGATTGGTGGAAGGGGTTATTTTGGTGCTTATGGTTGGTTGGGTGTGGAAGTCAATGTTTTTCCTTCTCTATAATTCCTACTACCATCGTGTGGCTTGAAGATGCCTCGTTCCCTCTTCGGGTTTGTTTCTTTCTTGCATTGGGTGGGCTCATTTGTGGCTTGTAGTGATTTTTCGATTTGAGGGGGCTCCCTTGGCTTGTTTGTTGCCCCTTGTCGTGGAAGGAGCTTTTTTTGAGGAAGGATCTGATGGTTATTCGATGGTTTGGGCTAATGAGGTTGTTGTTTGGGAGGTTCTTTTCATGCTTCCTATTGTTTCTTTTGAATGGATGTCTTGGGAGGAGGTGTTTGCTTGCTCTATTAGATTTCTCACTTGCTACCTTTTTCTACATTTGTTGTATTCTATAGAGATGAATATTGCTCCTATTAAGGTGATCCCTCTCCTATTGAGGTGGAGCTGGAGTTTATTGAGGTGGAGTTGGAGTTTGTAGATATGGTGGGAAGTGCTTCTCTCCCTTGCTAGTCCCTATTGAGGTGGTGTGTGCTTGCTCTAGAGAGAGGTTTCTTTGGTAGCTGTGGTCTCCACTTCTTCCTCTCTTGTACAGGGGAGCCCCATCCTGTAGAGGTGGTGTCAGGGTTGATGTCTAGTTGGTTGGTGCAATTTGAAGATTGTTTCCCTACAACAATTTGTGTTTCTTACCCCTCTTTTGGTGGGAATATGTTAGGCTCATTTGTGTCTAATTTGAACAGAAGGTCTGTTGCAGTTCAGCTGCTGCAAGTGGTTTGGGGCATGGTTGTTTTAGGCAGTCTGTTGGATCTGTAGTTTGTGGGTTGTTTCTTGGCTCAAGGCCTTTTTTGCTTCTTTGTTATTGACTTAGAACTATTTTTTATCCTTTGTATTTTATTACTCTTGGTTATGGTGTCAAGTTTGGGTTATTAGTTTGTCTTTGACTCAAGACTTCTATTGGTTTCAAGTGTTTTGTGTCTCTTGGTCTAGTGACCAGGTGTTGTTTGTGTCTCTATTGTACTTTTGTGGTGTCTTCGTTGGTACTGGTTCTCTGTCCTATGGACCTGATCTTTTTTGGCCCCTTGTGGTTCATTATGTGTAGGGTACAATGCCCTATAAATGTTGCTTATCTTATCAAAAACAAGTTGTGTGTTATGACATACACCTATGTCTAAATTATAATTACCTCATCTTCAAAAACTAATTAAAAATATATATGCAACAAAAAAAACATGAAAATATATCCATGCACTAGATATTGATGTTACAAATTTATATTTTAAAAAATTAGAATTTTATCCTTTCTAAAAAAAATTATGCGTTACAACATAAATGTCACTTCTTAAAAATATTGTTTACTATATAAACCAAGTTATTAAAAGTTACATAAAAAAATTCAAAATTTATTTTAATTTTTAAAACAAAAAAAACATATTTAGAATCTACATGCAAATTGTCACACTAGTTCACATCATCTTCAAATTCTTAATGATGTAGCTGCTATAGATCTCATAAAGTAAATATTTAGTTTAAAATGTTGATTTCAATGTCCTACTTTGGCCAAAAAGTGGAACTCATTATTGTAGGATTGCCTTTTCGGAAGCTCATGGTTTTGAGTTCTTTGATTGTGTTGGGGCCATGGAGGATCTTCAATTAGGATATGGTGATCATGATTCTTGGAGAGCTTGGTTACATGATTTAGTGGGAGCTTTGACAGTGATTTGGATTCATCATTTGATGATGGATGGTTATCTTCATTTGATCTCCTAGGAGGGGATGTTAGATCATGATGTCATGATATGTTCCTAATTCTATAGTTAGAACTTTGACAATGGTCTTGTTCATTCTCTTTGGCTTTGAGTATTAATCACATTTGCTTGGGGCTTCATGATTTTGCAAGATTGCAGCAGAAAGACTGAGGAGCCTACACCTAGTTATGGATGTGAGTCTATTATGGACCTAAAGAGAAGATTGTCCTTTATTATAAGCTCTTATTGCTTGGTGTTGTGAGCATGGGATAATCTTGTATACCACTCTTGATCTACTTAGTAGGTGAATGATCTGAGAGGTATTGCCCACCTGAATATTAAATGAATTATTTATTTTGTATCTTTTCTTCTCATATTAGTTAGTCTTGAATATAATTTTTTTGAGAACTTGTTAAGAAGAAGATGCATGGTGAAAAGAAAGAAAAATAGGTGTAGTGGTGGATCAATGTGAGGTATGATGGAACTATTCTTCCTCAATTCATTAGGAAATGATATCCATACAATAAAAAGATTATCGACCCTTAGGTGAATCAAGTCAAAGTTGAATCTACATATTTCCTTTTTGTGTTAGGACGGGGGTCCTGGTCAAACAACACTTTGGGGAGAAAAACTAAAAATAGTAAATCAACACCAAATTGTAATCTAACACTTAGAGTAACAAGATTAAGCTCAATATTGAAAAAACCAAAAAACAAAATGCAGATAAAAGAGAGGCAGATTTGAATGTACCTTTCATCAAAAGTCTATTTTTAAAGTTGATCTGGGACTCATTCACCCAGGGGTGAATGGGTCCCAAGTTAGGGTTTGTCTGCAACTTTTGGGAGCCTCTGCTACAAATTTGAAACTTCCAATTTGTCCAGGTTTCAGGTTCAAAAATCCAAAAATGAATTATGAGAGTTTTCGTGAGATGACAACTTTTATGACAACTTTGACAAGTTCTTCAATTTTACTCTTCAAGAGATCTTCAAGGTTTCTTCCACCGAAATCTACAATCATAAATCAAGAGGGAAAAATGTTTTGTTTTTGGTGAATGGAGTTTGCTTTGGTCAAACCCCGTTTTGGTAATTGTGAAGATAAATTTCCCCAAGATCCCTTCGGGTTATTTTTTGTTTTTTGCTATACACCGGCCCGCGCCTTGTCTATTGAAAACATCATTGGGCTCCTTTCGCAAAAGCTTTGTGTGAATGCTGCCACATGCCCGCCAAGCTCTCTTCACAAAGTTTTCTTCCTTCACTTTTCCAATGGATCCCACCACACTTCCACGTGCCACCAATTCACACACTTCAAGGATCCTTCCTTTCGCTCCCCTATTGGGCCCCAACCTCATGACATGTAGCATCATCCACATACATTCCTTGGTGGACCCCACTAGCGGCGCCTTTTGTAAGGAAGACCTCCACGTGCCCTCACTATGCAGATTTTCACCACAAGGAGAAATGAACCAATGACCCCGACCTATTGCCATGTGTGTAATACCCCTCCATTTTGCTTCTTATTTCATGTTGTTTTATGCTTTGCTTGGGTTGCAGCTACTTTGATACTTGACACATTTTGTTATGATGTTTTGATCGCTACTCTTGAGCGACAACTATTATTGTGTGATGTGATTATCTGATTTTGTTTCACATGCTTTAATGGATTAATGATGTTAGTAGAGTTATCATGAGATTATTTATGTGAGTATTGATTATGACATTAGTGTCAGTCTTTGATGAGTGTATTGGTGAAGAAGACGGGTTCACATCACTCACTTGTGAGTGCCCTGCGAATCCGTGATTTCTTCTTCACGGTGTGTATTATATGTTGGATATATTATGTTGCTTACTTGGTTGCAGGTACATGACATCGACTCCACCTGGTTTCACAGGTCTGAGCGTGTCGATCCAACGATTAAGTTGAACGGGAGATAGTAGCTAGGTAACATGTGTCAGGTCTACACCCTAGCCTTAGTGTGTTGTCAGTCCTGATTATTAAGTCATGTTGTACCTTATTTTATGTTATGTAATTTTTTTGAAAAGTGCTTACTTATTAAATGGTTTTTAGAAAATTACATTGGTTGAAAGTGATGATTATTTTATATTGTTTTAAAGTTATGCTTATATGTTATTTAAAATTATTAATGTAAATTAATTAATGTGAAATTATTTAATTAATTAAATTTAATCTCAAGGGATTAGATTTAGTTATTAAATAATTGAAAGTAATTAAATTAAAGTTAAATTATTTAATAAATTAAATTTAATCTCAAGGGATTAGATTTAGTTATTAAATAATTGAAAGTAAATTAATTAAAGTTAAATTATTTAATTAATTAAATTTAACCTCAAGGGATTGGATTTAGTTATTAAACAATTTAAAATAATTAAGTAAGTTTATTGGATTGTTTTAAATTAAGTTCAATCAAAAGGAATTTATTGGAAATTGAAATTTTATTTCAAAGTCAAAATTAGGGTTTTCCAAAATGGGAAATGAAATTAATATCTAAATTTAAGTTTTGCATTGAATGTGAATTAGGGTTGCATTAGGTTATTTTTGGTGTTTTAAGGAAATGAGGTTTTTAAAAGATTAGGGCAAAAGTTTGGGGATTCTTTTCTTTTCTTTTTTTCACAGGCATGAAATTTTTGGGAGAAAGTTTGCACATGAAAGGATTTGAAGTATTTTCTGTTGGAGAATTGAATTAAAAGGAAAGAAATTTTGTTGAAGAAGGTGGAGCTATTGGATCAGGGTTAGCTAGAAATTCATTGCATTGTTGAAGAGGAGTTGTGAGGACCTTAAGGGAGGCTCTACATCAAGAATTCTTGTTATTTCCTATGGCTTCAAATACTAGGTTTTCTTTTATTTCTATGATTTATTGTTCTGAGTTTATCTATTTTCTAAATGATAGAAATTGCAAATTGGTGATTTATTTAAAACCCTAGGTTGAACTTCAACTTTTAGGATTCAAATCTGTATTTCAAAACACAAACCCTCTTTAGAAAAATTTTGTTGAAAAGCTCTAGAACAATTTATTTCTTTTCTTTTGTTTAAATTTTTTTGAAACATGAAAGAATGGTTTCTTTTGGTATTCAGATTTTAATCTCTTGAACATGAGATGTTCTATTATTGTCAAATTTTATTACTGTTTTTTAAATTTATTTCTTTCAATTTCACCAGTAAAATTATTTCTGAAAAAAAAAATATAAATGTAAATATACATTACATATATCATATGTTTAAATATGATACATATAACATATATTTACAAATATATGTAAATTTGAATTATAGTTTTTGAAATGTAAAAGAGGGACGCCATATGGTGAATCCCTGGAGCTCGTACTGTGCGTACAAATATTTCATATTTTATTTTATTTTTGTTTTTTTAAAAAAAAAAAATGTTTTTATACATATGTGGGGAGGTTCGGCCCCCACTGCGCAGTGTGCCCACCACTTGGGGGGATGCACTGTCCCGTGGGGACTGCGGCCCCCTATGCACCTTGCGCCGCCCGCTGTACTTTTGTATAGTCGGCGTAGGCTGCGGTCTGTGGACTGCGGATTGCCGGCACTGACGGTACCGTTCGGTCCTGCGTTGTTTTATTTTTTTAAAAATTTGTTTGTTAATTTTTATTTTATTTTTTATTTTTATTTTTATTTTGTTTTTTTTATTAAATGTTTTTTTTGTATTATTTAATAATAATACATTTAAATATATATATTATATGTATTTTAATATTATATATTAATGTATATAATATTTAATATATATTGTGTATGTAATTAATATTAAATATTAATATATTTAATATTTAATGTGTGTAATTGTAAATTAGAAATGGGTGGTTAAAATATAGATTTATCATGAGATAATCGATTAAATTTTTAGATTATTTAAAGGATAGAGCAAAAGTCTTTTATAATCAATGATTAAGGTAGGATCATTTTAGAATATGTATATATTCCTTTATATTCTATTTTGGACTTTGGGTGCTTGCAAAAGTATTTTGTTGATGGTATTTTTAAATTGAAACAAATAGTATGCTTGGCTAAATAGATAGGAAAAGATATATGTTTTGATAAAGGGGGTTATTAATTTCTTTACTAAAACTTTGAATGGTATTATTCTATTTTCTGTGAGAAGCATTAGATAGGAATATGGTTTTAGGATAACCAAATATAGTATTTTTCATTACCAATGCATGATTATATTGATTTCTCTTTTAATGATTACTTTGAGAATGGGTGTTTGAGTTTTAGATTGTAAAGTCTTCCAGTGAATGTGGGTCATTCCCTTGTTAAGTTATTGTTTAATTTTCCCTTGGGTAGTGTTACAAGTGTTTTGGTTTCCTCCTAGTGTTGGGGTGGATTTCTATGTGGTTATTTCCTAGGATAGGAGAGAGTACGTTGGTTTAGCTTGGTAACACTTGAGTAACCCTTGGAGTTTAGATTGTGTAGTGTGTTATCCAATTAGAAGAGTGGCTATTGTTAGGGGCCAGAGCCCAAAGAGGTAAACCGGGTAACCTTCAAAAGTGATTTTAACAACTGAAAACTAAAGTAAATGTACTTAGAAGACTAGGATGTAGTTCACATTAACCAAGATAAATTAACCTCACTCATAGACACAAGGGTTTGATTAGACTTGGGATGAGTGAGAAGGCCTGGAATGGCAAGATCAACTATCTTGTCCTTATGAGAGGTAGTTGATTCCGCTTGAGTGAGTATGAGTGTCGGGATTCGGTTGAGGCCACCAAGATTATCGGAGCCTATGAAGAATGCCCAGAGGAGATCTCATGATAAACCTTGCGATGACACTCTGTCTAGGATAACACTGTGTTATGTTGTGTGTATGGTTTCTTTAGCACACTTGATTATAATATGTCTGGAAGCAACGTAACCATGATTAGTGTTAGAATTATATTGCGCATATGTGTGGTTGAGTTAGTTTGTATCAGTATGAGTCTGCCTTTGGTTTGAGGTAGTAGATTATCGTCCATGTTACTATGTTACTATCTCCTAGCATGGGAGGTGGGCCTTCGGGTACCACTAGGTTGGGTGGAACATCCACCAAAACCATTGGGTCCCCCTTGATCTTCAGTGCTTGGTGGCGAGACATCCAGATGGACAGCTCGCAGATCTTACTTTTATTTCTTGTACTTTGTATTTCAATTGTGATGATATTGATTTACCCCTCTTGTATTATGAGGTGGACCTTGTAATTATCACACTTATGTATTTTGACTCATTCTGGGAATGAGGATTGTAATCTAAAAATGGTTTTTTGTAATAGATTTATGTAATGGATGCTTTACTCATATCTTGTATCTTCTTATGTTAGTTGGATGTTATTCCTTGAGTTATTTAATTGCATTGTAATTTAGATGATGTATGTTAATGGGGATTTAAGTAATCTCAGTTATGTAACCCTAGGGGATGTTGTCAATTATTGTTGAATATGTATGTTTAATTCACCTTTTAAAGAAAAAATTTAGTACGCTTTTATAGTAAATTGAAACTTCCTCTAGGGTTACGTGGCAGGGCATTACAAGAAACCTATCAATCATGCACATACATGCACCAACATGCAAGAACATGAAAGAACATGCAAAGCTTGTACCTCCAAAAATTAAGCAACCTCACATTCTAGGTGTCCCATAGAGAAAATCAACCCATCTTCCAAATTAGAACTCAATCTTGACTCCTAGTCACTCCCAACAACAACTTAGACTACATTTAGCAACATTACTCTTCAACATTGAGTGAAACCAATGTCACATGGCATCATGGTGCACCTCCTAGATTTTTTCATTATTATCAAAGCTCAAATGAGCACCTAGGTGACAAGTGCCACCCTTTCTTGCTTCCGCTTTTTTGAAGAGATAAACTTGCACACAAGTGGACCCCGCCAATGCTTACTTCCAAATTAAACCACCACATGTCAACCTAGCACCCATTTTAGCGGTCTCAACAATTTCCTTTTCCCAATGGAGTGCCCATGTGACATGTGCCACATTTTTATCCTTTTTCACCTTGCATGTAGGATGTCATCTCTTTGTTGGGTCCCTTAAAATGCCTTATAAATTTGGAAGCAATAATTATTGCATTCAATAAATAAAATCAAAAACTTAGGGGTAAATAATTAATTTTTTGAGACACCTTAATCCCAACAATATGATGCATCAAGAATAGGATTTGGAGCTTTTTTTCTCAAGTGGGACATCCTATAGCCTTTGATAGTATAAAGCTTAAATATTATAAAAAGGGGATTCAATTTATTACAAAGAAATATTGGCCATCATGCATGCTTTGGTGAATTCTAGATAATATTTAGTATGTGGGAGATTTTTTGTCAAATCTTATCATAATAGTTTACAATTCTTCCTTGGTCAACAAAATTGAATGATAGGTAAAAAAAATGGGGTAGTAAAGTCCACGAATATGATTTTGACATTGAATATATAAAGGGGAAAAGGAATGTAGTTGTCAATATACTTTCTAGAAATCTCACATTCTGTCATATAACTACTATACCTACATATTAAAAAAAAATCATTATGGAAAAGTACACAAAACATTCTTTTGCTACTAATATTCTTGATGGAGAGGGAAAAAATGATAAGTATATAGTTATAGATGGGTTGATTATGTTAAAAAATAGAGTATATATTGTTCTTGAATCAAAGATGAAGAAGACGATTTTAGAATCATATCATGATGCTCCTTTGGTAAGGCATCTAGGATTTTTTAAAACATACAATAAAATCAAAGACAATCTCTCTTAGAGGGAACTAAAGGAGGATGTACTTATAGACATAAGTGAATGTGCAACTTATCAACAAAATAAGGGTGAAAAAATTAATCCTACAATGCTACTACAACCTCTTCTAATTTTAAAACAAAAGTGGGAAAGCATTTCAATACACTTCATCATAGAGATGGCCAAGGTACATTGGAAATATTGTATATATTTTGTGATTGATATATTAACTAAGTGTGCTCATTTTTATTCTATAACTACTTATTTTAAATCATCCCATGTTGTTAATTTTTTCTTCAAAGAAGTGTTTTGATTGCATGGATTTCCTAAGAGCATAGTTAGTGATAAAGATAGTATATTCCTTAGTGAATTTTGGAAAATTTTATTTCACTTGATAGGTGTCAAGCTTACACCAAGTACTAGTTACCACTCCAAAAAAATGGTCAAATAGAGCTAGTGAACAAATGAGTTGAAGGATACCTTAGGAACTATGTCTCTAATAAGATCAAATAGTTATATTTTAGATAATACTAGACTACAACACTTCCTACCACATGTCGATTGGTATATCCTCTTTTAAATAATTGTATGGATATGATTCTTTAACTTTTGATGATTTTATTTTATTAAATAGTAGAGTGCCTACAAAAAAAACATTTTATTGCACAAAGCCAAGATAACTTGAGTACATTGAAATATAATGTGTATCAAGCTCAAAATCAGCAAAAGGGATATGATAACAAGAAGTTAATTTAGAGATATTATTTGAGGTGGATAATATAGTTTATTTGATATTGCATCCATATAAGAAATATTTAGTTAAGAAAAGTGGGAAATAAAAAATTAAACCAAAATTCTATCGACCTTACAAGATCACCATGAAAATAGGTGAAGTGGGTCATGAATTAGAACTACCATAAGGTTGCAAGATCAACAAAAAAATTCATGTTTCATGTACTAATAGGTTTACATGTATTTCCTTTCAATATATTACCACCCTTAAATGATGAGGGAAAACTAATCTTGGTTCTTGAAGTTGTGCTTGATTCCAAGGAGAGAATAAGTTAAGAAAAAAAAACATAACTAAGTACTTGGTAAGATGGAAATATCTCACAATTGAGGATGTTACTTGGGAAGGTCCTGAGGAAACATCCAAATTTAAATTTCTCAAGGGCAAGAAATGTTTTGGACGAGGGACTTGTAATGTCCTCATTTAAGTTAAATATAAAATAATCATACTTTATCTCATTTTTCTTATTTTCGATGAGGTAAGGTGAGAAATTAGGAAATATTATATTTAATATTTATTTGGTTCCATTTTAATTCATATTTTTGGGAGATTGATATGGTAAATATTAAATAATATTTAAAATATCCTAGGGGAGGCATTAGAATTCTCATGAGGCTATTTCTATATTTTTCCTGGTGACTATGATAGCTTGTAATTATTAGTTTGGTAGTGTTAGTGGAAAACTATTTTTGAATGCAAGAAATGGTGGAAGTTTTACAATTTTCAAAAAACAAATTCCCTCCCAAAAGAGGGAATTTTATGTTGGAAATATTTGTTGTCATTGATGTCAACTCAAGACCTGTAGCCATTGATGCTAAATGTGTATGATGAATAAAGTATAATACTCTGGAGATAGTGGAAGTTTAGTGACATCCATTGATATAGTCAACAAAACTGTATAAGGAAGAATGGTGATCAATTCAATGTCTAAGTGTGATGCCTACATTGATATCTTACCAATTTGGTGTACTGCACATAAAGATAAGTTGCAAAAAAAATTATAACACATTTTTAATATATACTCTATCATAGAGTCACGGTAATGTGGTCCACATCCCTCCACGGAGCAAGATTTTTTCTTGCAATTCAAAAGATAAGATGGTCGAGATGTGAAGATGTTACATTCTAGAATTCATATCATGACACCTTGCACTGTGAAGTTATAAGTGATAGTGTTCTAGTATGTGCTCTGGAAAAGAAAAGTATTGATAAAGGTATGATGGAATGCTCCACATTCCTCCAAAAGTAAAGTGATGGCCTTGGATTTTTTTAAACATGATCAGTAATTTTAAATACACACTACTTTACATTATCTACTTTTTTGGTGGTTTGCAAGATCAGTTTTCAAATAACAGTTTGCTATAGTTTATTCGAAATTATTTGTTCTAGTATATTTAGTGGGTTTCTTTTGTTGTGTCAACATATGATGATAAAAAAATTTAAGAAAAGGTTGAAGAGATATTTTTCATGGACTACAATTCTTTCATCATGATCTACGTGAAGGTTTTGGCTTCTCCTCGGTGGTACAATATAAAACAGTTGGCAGTTTTGGTGATGTTGGCATTGTTTGGGTTGACAGGATTGTTTACTTCATCTGTGGTTGGTCTTGATTAATTAATCTTACCTTGGATGATTTTTTGAGCTTATATTTGGTCTTGATACATTGTTTGTTGATCTACAACTCTTTTTTATCTTCATATTATATGTTTGGATCCGACCTATGTGATAACATGTGTTTCTTCTAAAGGTCATCTTGAAGTTGACATAATTGATGTTTTGAGTTATTTCAAAATATATTTATAGAAGAAAAAATTCATTTTTTGAAGGTATGAGAATGTAGAGAATTGAGAATGAACAGTATGTTGAAGATGAAGTGTGCAAAGGTAGTGTGAAGGATTAAATGTGTGAAAAAGGGACTGTGACATCAACATATGTTGGATGCTTCTTTATAGCAGTTTGTATTCAAGTTTCCCCTTATAATTTTCATGTATCTTGCTTTTGAGATAGTGTGTCTCATTAAGTCCTTGTACCTTTCCATAAGTTCATGTACCTTAGTCTACAAGTCCATAGGTAGTGATCCTTAAACTATATTGTAATCTTTGTAATCAGTGATCTTTATATTATGATTTAACTCTCACTGTGGTTTTTCCTTCATTGGGTTTTCCACCTAAAAATATTGGTGTCCTTGTGTAGTACATGTTCTCCATTTTTTATTTTCTTTCATTTAATGTGATATGATGTTTAATCTATAATGAAATGGTTAAGTTTTAATATATGTTGATTCATCCCCCTCTCAGCACTGCAATGTGTTCAACAATTGGTATCAAAGCCAATTGCTTTGAGAATCTTAACAACCAAGGTTGATCCTACTCTTGACCACATGGGGTCCATAGAAAAAATTAATGACATATCTATTCCTGAATCGGATCTATAAGCAATGGAGCTTGAAGGTTGGGACATCAATCTAGAAGATTGTGAAGTATATTTTGAAGAAATTTGGTCTGCTCTTGAAGATCTAGATGAAGAAAGATTAAAAAATATCAAATATGAGTGTATGACAGAAAAATCGAGAGATAATTAAAAAAATGAAGGCAAAAGCTAAAGAATCAAAGGAAGAAAATGGAAAATTGAAAGCTCAAATAGGAGGAAATGAATGTGAAATTAAATTCAAGGAGGCAAAGGTTGCGATCTCTGACTTGAAAGTTAAGATTGAGGAAGGTAAAAGGATTGAAGATTGTTCGAATACCAAGCTAAAGATAAATTTGTTGAATTTTCAAAGCTTGAGGAAGATATTATCACTTTGAGGAAAGAACTTGAAAAAGGAAGAGATAAAATTGATAAGGGTCTAAAACTGGGAGGAGTTTCTAAATTTTTTGATGAGACTAACTCTCAAAAGCCATCTAAGGAGAAATCTGGACTTGGTTTTGAAAAATGGAAAATTCTTATGATCAATGCATCTACAAACCTATATGATAACTTTAAAGCAGGATGAATTCCTAAAATAAGGGAGGAGAAAGCCTACACTAAAAACCTAAAGATACATCCTCCAAAGATGTAAAGACAGATCAAGACAACAAGAAAGAAGGTGGTTTCATCGCTATCTGAAACAATAAGAAGAATTTCAAAAAGTCTACTCCTAAAAAAATTGTTTTTATCAAGTTGAATGGTAACTTCTATGCCTATAATAAGTTTGGTCATAAGGAAATTGAGTGTAGAATCAAGATGAGTCATAATTATTTTAGGCCTCCAAGGTACAATGCTATGAACTCTTAATAATTTAATGGTCAGTGATATGCTTGTAATAAATTTGGTCATAAGGCTAATGAATACAAAAGTAAAATGATAAGGAATAGCAGTACTATGACTTCCCAATCCTTCCATGGTTATTACTACACATGCAACATGTTTGGTCATAGGTTTTTTTATTATATATCTAATGTGAGAAGAAGTAATTATGCTCCACAAGCTAGTATCACATGCTAAAATTATAATAAACCAAGACACATTTCAATATTTTGTAAAGGAAAGAATGTAAAGTCTTTTTCCCCTCAAAAGAAGTTTGTCATTAATAAGCAAAAGAAGGAAATGAACAAATTATGGCAAAAGAATGAAGAGAGTGAAGTAAAGAATGAATTTGTACCTCAGCATCCTCTGATAACTGAAAAGAAAGTATTGGCTCAGGGGGGGTTGCAATTGCAGATCTTTTTAAACCCCTAAAAAGCATAAAATTTTGAAGTCTTCAACATAATGGCTAATTGTGATATGGATTTGTTTTCTCAAATTTTGAGAGAAAATACACCTTATGTGAAATATTGTTGAATGATCATGGAACTTTATGCTATCACAAATAAAATGTGTTAGTTTCAAAATGCATTTAATTTGGAGCAACTAGGGTTAGTATGAAACATATTTTGTTTCTATTTGATCAAAATTGATCTCATTCAAACCATATCAAGTATGTGCAAGAGCTAAAGAAGTGAAGAAGGTTTTCAGCAAGTTGTGTGCAAACCCTATCGGTAGCATTCACAAGTATTTTTCTGGTTTTGATTCTAAAACCCTAGTCTTTAGAAAGTGATATCATGGCTACACCAGTTTTCATTAATGTTGTTGAGAAAACAAGGCAAAAATTTAAGAAATATCCTTACATATTGATTGTGACCAATAACGATGGTGCATTCACTCATTTTCTAATCAATTTGATTCATTCTAAAGATGTTTGTATCTATATTCACTCTTAGCTGAGTGAGTTCAATCATCTGAAGATGGAATATTTCAAGTAAAATCATCTCTTGGGTGATGATTTTTTACTTAAATTGAAGTACACAAATTTTAAAGAAAAAGGTTTAAATGTGTGGAATGGTTTCCCCAATTTTTACTTCGAAGATGAATGGGTCAGAATTGCATTGAGGAGAGTTCATGAAGATATCTTCTAGTTGGATCAACCCCACCAAATCACAAAAGAAGCTATCAGGTTTGTGACTAGATTATGCTCCACCAGACATGTTCCAACACTGAAGATGCTGAAGAATGAATAAGTTATGAAGCTTACCAAAGCTAAAATCAACAAAAAAACCCTAACTATGGATGGTATCTCTAACCCAAGGGTATGGTATGCCACAATGCGTATTGCATACAAAATTTACTATACAAATAGAGAAGAATCTACTACCACCTCCTCCATCTACACTGCTCATTAGATGGTGAAGGAAAATATTATGATCTTTGTGAGATCTTATAGTAGTAGTTGTTGGAGAATCTACATAGGACCAAGGAATCACACTACAATTTTTGGTATGACACTTTGATTATTTATCTTATGTTCTATTTCTTAAGAGAAAATCCTATTGTGAAGAGTGTGGTCTAGAGAAGAGATATTCTTGTTCCTCATCAGTTTATGGATCACATGTGTAGCTTTATAGAAACTAAATAATGTGACACAATGTTTTGGGATTTCTTCAAAAAACTAAAAATGAAATGCAGAAGAGGGACAGGATACCCTCACAAGTTGTGGAAAGATATAAGAATTACATCACATTTATGGTTGATAAAGATAATTGCTATATGGAAGTGGTTGAACCAAGGACTTCATTGATAGCAAGGTTATCCTATGGGCTTCCTAGAGATAACTAGATTGTATATATTGACATTTTTCTTGGAAAACCCAAGGATCCCATTGTTGAAAAGTTTGCAACATATGATGAAATAACCAACAAACAAATCAAGAAGAAAGTAGAAGAAAAGGTGGAGAAGAAAGTGGGGAAGATGTCTAAATTGAAGAAGGTATTTAGCTCTCCTAAAGGACTTGTTGATGCATCTCAAGCCACTACCGCTACACTGATCCCTAGGAGGACAAGTAGATCTACTTCAGTCTTAGCCACAAATCCTGGACCCGCTCAAACTCCTGTCCCAAAAAAGATTTTCTACTAAAGTATCAACACAAACCAAGACAACACAAAGAAAGAAGTCAAGAACTAAGAAAAAAGAAACAAGGGAAAATTTTAATTTGGTGAATGTGGATGATGATGAAGAGGATGAAGAAGAAGAAATTAAATCTTACATATTAAAGAGAAGAGAAAAGAGAACAAGACAATAAAAATAAGAATAAACTCCCATAGAAAAATAAATAGAAAAGGAAACAAAGGAGAATCCTTCGAAAACAACTATGCAAGAGACTCTACAACTTGAGGCTACCTTCAATATAATTGTACAACATAAGGAGACTCCTTCAAAAACAACTATGCAAGAGACTCTACAACTTGAGGCTACCTTCAATATAACTGTACAACATGATGCACTAAAAGAGGTTAGTTATCTCTATGATGGGATGTCCCTTATTGACAAGACGACAATTGAAAAGGAAATATTTATGTATATGAATAGTTTTAATATTGAACTAAATGAAATCATTGATCAACTTTTGACAAGTCTGGTAAATGTACTAAGTAACAAGAGAAATGAAGTTGTTGTAGAAGAATCTAAAATAAGGAAACACAATTTAAAGAAGGTTGGTGTATCTATTTCTCATTAAGAAAGAGTCAAATTATCTCATTATCAAGCACAAGAACTGAAAATGAAAAAAAAAAGAATAAATATTCTAATGGAGAAAGATGAAGAAGAAATAAAGAGGATGGAGAAGGAAATGAAAGAAAAGATGGAAAAAATATTGGAAGAATTAAAGAATGCTGAATTAATTAGAGATCAAGATCCTCTAGATGTTTTAGATATAGCTGATGTGCCTACTCATGACATAGATTCATTAGTTCTTGAGGGAAAAGTGGCATGAGGTGATGAGATAGATGAATATGATAAGAAAAATGAGGAGATTGCTCCTTAGGTGAATATTGGTGCACAATCTGTAGGGGATCAAGGTAAAGTGAGTTTCCTTACTTTGGGGAAAATTGTATTCGGTGAAGGAAATAACATTCCCCATCCAATATTTTAGGAAATAATGAACAAAATAAAGGGGACAATCCTGAAAAAGTTTAGGATGTATAGGAAAAGATAGGGTCTTCATCTTCAAAAAATTTCAAGGACCTACTAGGGATGTAGATGCAATTTCAACATGTGGTAACACCCCAACTTCTACACATTTCCACTCATGAAGGACAAGTTGACTTTTCAAGTATTTCTCCTCACCATAAGTTACAACTTGTAAATATTTTGCATGCTTCTGCAAGGAACGAAATTATACAAGAACATGTGAAGAAGAGTGGGTTGATTGATGATGTTATGAAGATTATTTAGGAAGGTTTACCTGAAGTAAACATAGACTCTTCCTTGCCTCTGGAAAAAAAGTTAAATATTTTAATGGATTATTTCAAGGAACACTCCTCTCACTTGGAGAAAAAGGAGAAACAAGAGGCTTTGAAAAAGATAGAAGATAAAAGAATGGTTGATGCATCTAACTGGTGTGCCAGTTCTCACAACAAATTACAAGAAAATTTGAACATGTTTAAAGAGTGTAAAAATGAAATTATTTCTTTATATCATTTTTTCTTGAAGTGGCCAAGCTCTACCAAGAATATTAAATATTAGATTGACTGCATTGAGTCACAAATTACTAAATTAGTTGAAGTATATGATTTATCAAAGGATATGGATGGATCAATAAGAACTCAGACAAAAAATATTCATTTGTAATTGACATTGCTTCAAGACCAGAGAGATCAATTAAGGAAACGGTTTGGTATGCTGAGGGAATTAGTCAACTTGAGACAGAAAAAATTGATAAGAAAATGAAGGCTCCAGGTAATGTGGATGAGGTTGAGGATCTATGTATGTAGTTTAAATGTCAGAATCACATTCTCACCTCCATAAAGGAAAATTGGGTTGCAACTTTGGTGCAACTTAAGGAAATTCAAAAGAATATTTTCTTCTAAGGGAGTTGCAAAAGTCTAAACAAGATAATTTTGGCTTTGTACAATTTTGTGAAGGATTATAGTATCTTTTTGGTTAAAATACTTGTACATAACATCGGTTTTGGGGCATATCCATCTCAGGGGGAGTGTATATAGTAAGGGGGAGTTCATATAGTTTTTGGGTGTTGTGAATAGGAGATATCATGCCATTTTCCCTTGATGTCAAAGGGAGGGAAAAGACTTGTAGATAAATGAGTGTTGCCATCAATTGCAAAGGGGGAGATTGTTGGAAATATGTGTTGAAATTGATGTCAACTCCAGATGTGTTGACATTGATGTCAACTCAAGATGTGTTTTCATTGATTCCAAATGTGTATGATGAATAATGTGCAATACTTTGGAGATAGTGGAAGTGCAATGGCATCCATTGATATAGTCAGCAACACTATATAAGGAAGAATGGTGATTAGTTTGATGTCTAAGTGTGATGAAGAGGTAGGTACACTTGTTCCAATATGTTTCTAGCATACCTACATTGATATCTTACCCAATTTGGTGTACCGCAATAAAGATAAGTTGCAAACATTATGCTAAGGCATTTACAATATATACTCTATGATAGATTCATGGTAATGTGGTCCACATCCCTCCACAAAGAAATATTTTGTCTTACAGTTCAAAAGATAAGATGGTCAAGATGTGAATATGTTACATTCAATAATTCATGGCATTACACCTTGCACTATGAAATTTACAAGTGACAATGTTCTGGTATGTGCTCTAGCAAAGAAAAGTATTGATAAATGCCTAATGGAATGCATCTCATTCCTTTGGAAGTTAAGTGATGACCTTATTATTTTGAAGACATGATTAGTAATGTTAAATGTACACTACTTTATAGTATATGGTGTTTTAGTGATCTGCAAGATCAATTTTTAAATAATAGTTTGTTTAGAATAATCTGTTCTTGTATATTCAATGGGTTTCTTCTATTGCACTAGCATATGATGATCAAACATTTTAGGAAAAGATTAAAGAGATATTTTCATGGACTAAAATTCTTGCATCTTGGTCTACATGAAGGTTTTGGCTTCTCCATGGTGTGATGTTGAATAGTTGGTATTTTTTGTGATGTTCTCATTGTCTGGGCTAATAAGATTGTTTCCTTCATCTATAGTTGGTCCTAATCAATTAATCTTTCCTTGGAGGATGTGTTGAGATGATTTTTGGTCCTGATATTTTGTGTGTTGATCCACAACTATTTTTCTCTTCATATTGTATGTGTTTGGAGATGACCTATGTGATAACATGTGTTTCCTCTAAAGTTCATCTTGGAGTTGCCCTAATTAATATATTGAGTTGTTTCAGAATATATTTATAGAAGAAAAAAATCATTTGTGAAGGTATGAGATCAATATAGAGAATTGAGACTGAGCAATATGTTGAAGATGAAGTGTGTGAAGTCAATGTGGAGGATTAATTGTGTAAAAAAGGGACTGTGACATTAGCATATGTTGGATGCTTCTTTATAGAAATTTGTATCCAAGTTTCTCTTTATAATTTTCATGTATCCTTCTCTAAGATAGTGAGTCTCATCAAGTCCTTGTATCTTGCCCTAAGTTTGTGTGCCTTAGTCTGCAAGTCCATAGGTAGTGAGCCTTAAACTAAATTGTAATATTTGTAAGTTGTGAGCTTTATATATTGTGAGTTAACTCTCACTATGGTTTTTCTCTCATTGCGTTTTCCACATAAGAATCTTGGTGTCCTTGTGTTGTGCATGTTCTCCATTTTTTCTTTTCTTTTAATTAATGTGATATGATGTTTAATCTGCAAATAAAATGGTTAAGTTTTAATATATTTTGATTCACCCCCTATCATCACTACAATGTGTTCAACATTTTGGGCACCCAACTTGGCATGGAAACTATAAATTCTTAGTTGGAGACTTATGGTGGATCTTTTTTCCAATCCATTATATCCTTTTACATTGTATAAACACTTTTTTCTAAAATTATCCTCTATGGAAGAATAACCATGGAGGATTACAACTTTTGGATGAAACCCCATGAGTTGTGTGGGTCATAGGATTAAATACCTATAATTATTTTGGGAATTTTCACTCTAAGAGTGCTTTGGAGCTTCAACAGATAGTTCATATCAGCTAGAGATTTACTAGTGATTGTTTGTAGGTGAAATATTTTTAATTTATCTTCTAAATTTTTTGTAGGTGTGTTTTCTAATATGTGAAGAATATTTTTCTATTTTTCAGAAATATATATCAGTACCTTTGTTGTATCTTTCCTCAATAATTTTTGTGCAAAAATTAGGTCATGTATTGTGAGATTTTAATGCATAAAACTCACCCAAATTTTGTGGAATATTAATATCAATTTCAAATTTCATTTGGCTATTATTGTGGGATTTTTGGCTATCGTAATAGCCTAATTTCATTTTAGTGATCATTTTTTTTATATTTTCGAGAAGATATGAAAGTTTAGGGGTTTTCTAGTGCATTGGTAGTGCAAATTATTGGTGTAGTTTTCATTGAATTTTATGAATTTTGTTGAGCAATATTTTTAAATGTGATTTTTATCTTAAAAATATTAGCTAGAACATTATAGTGATTAAGGAAAGTATGACACTAAAATCTTGGATTGGTGATGAATGGCTCCCATCATTATTAAGAGTCGGCTTTATGTCATGCCCACATTTTAATGTGGATCTGGAACACAAATATCATACTTTTTTGAAAAAAACATAGGTTCACAACTAAACACATACATATCATGCCACCTTTACACAACGCGATTTTTAAGTCTAACATTATTTGATAGTATTATACTGAATGAATAACAACACATATTTTAATGTTATAGGTTCTTGTTGGCTGACTCCTTCAGTCAGTTTTTCTTTAAACTTGAAATTTAAATTCCTACAATATCTTGGGGAGATGTCATTATTATTAATCTTACCACTGATTACTTATCTCTTATATTGAATCTTTGTCCTTAAATTCCCCTAAGATATCTTAGTTACCTAAACTTGGTCAAGTTAATTTACTTATAGAGGTGTGGGGACTAATATAGCTATTTTTGGATATTCACATGGATTAAGATTTGGAATATTGATAAAAATAGTATTTGAATATATCCTTTTAATTATTTTTTCAAATTATCTTTATATAACTTTGAATTGATTCACCTTACTATCCAACTTTAAGATGATTTGCCTCCATACTCATCATTTTACTTATAATAGTTTCACTAAATTAATTAACTATTATATTCAGTATTTAAATTAAATATAAAATAATTCTCATGTTTGTTACAAAATAATATTCATGTGATATAGTTATTATAGATTATTGTCATTAATCATGTGATTTTTTTATAACAATAAACAATCCTTTTAATTAGATCATCAAAACTTTTGACTAGGTAAGAGTATAATTGAGAATGATAAATTAATCCAATTATATCATTATAAATTATCGTATATACATAAACTTAAATGAATTTATTAATTATTTTTATCTAGTTACACTAGACTAGATAGATTCAATTTTAGAATAATACTTCACATTTAGAAATAATTTCTTGTTCATTATTTAAATTAAATCTCATTATATATTTTTAATCTATTTTATAACTTTAAAATTTACGCCAATTTAATGTGAACATTTTTAACTAAGCTCTTTATTTTAGTCAATGATAAATAAATAATTATTAAATTGATACCCCTTTTGCCTAGGTGGCAACACATTCAAACACAATAAAATGAATTGACAAAACCATTTTAAAATAACCACTTATACAACACTTTAGATCATTTTGATATATCTATTATATCAATTTATAGATCTACACTACACTAATTTAATAAAATAATTTGTAAGCCTATCACATTTAATAAAACTTGAATTCCCACTTGATAATTGTAAGGTTAAAATTTAAAAATAAAGTGAGAATATAAATTTTATTATAAAATTCAATAAACATTTTAAGTTATTTCTTAAAGAAGGGTCCTAACTCCATATTCCCCCACCATGGACTTAATCACCATTATCAATAAGTTAGTTAGATTAAACAAAAATTCAAGATAAACCAAAAAGTTAATATGTTGAGCATTCAATCTTATCCATTGTATGAGATTGATCCTCAACCTTAGACCTTAGGGCATCACGTAACAATCCTAAGTCATAGGAAAAGTCTATTATAAGGGTTTCTCTTTTATTTCCTCAATTCTCATGCATTTTTTTGCAAGTTGGAGAAGAGGAGTGGAGAAGAAGCACATACAAGTTTATTTGAGATATTCTCTTTGTTGTTTGATGGTGGTTCTTGTATTTTTTGCAAGATTCCAATTTTTTTATTTCTTCTATAAAATTTATTGTATATTATCAATCATTTGTTACATTGAAACCCTTATTCATTATTTATTTATTTTTGTTATAAATTACAAAGATCTACAATAATATACAGACCTACGTTCAAACCCTAGCACCACTATTTTGAAAACCATAGAATGCATATATCTATGTATTTGTAATATTTATTTATTCTTGTGTTAGTGAAAATTTAAAAACAACAAAGAAGAGAGGATGGGTTGTGAAATTCTCCCCCTTTTGATGCAACTACCACATAGGAGGTCATGACCTCCCATGGGAGTCGCAACCCTTAAAGGGCCATGGTACCATTGGAGCCATGGCTCCCATGGGAGTTCGCTTCCCATGAAAGGGGAGGGGTCAACAACAAGTAGGACTTGATCACCACCTCCCTCCATATAAATTTTCTTTTAAAAAAAATTGATTATAATTTAATCTATTTTGATTAAAAAAATTATAAAATAAAATATCTTTTTTGTTTATATAAAGAACTAAAATTTAAAATTTGATATATTTAAATGATTTAAAAATTGTTTTTATATGCATAGTTTAAATAAACATATCTAAACATATTATTATATGTATTTATATTCATTATTTTATTTGGATTTATAGATATACTTTCTCTTTTTTTTAATATTTGTAAACAAATGTATTTCCACATGTATTTGTAAAATATATATTATTAATAAAAAAAATTATTTTTCTCACTTATTCAATCAAATATATAATTTTAGTGCACATACATTTATGAATTGTCATATACAAATGTGTGAGGGTTGACTTATTTTCCTTAAAACTTTAATACATCTAAGTCTCTCAAAATGAAAAATATAAATTATCACTTACAACTATATATGGGTTAAAATGAAATATACCTGTTAACCCCTTCAAAATGCAACTCAACATTCATTTTCCCTACGATGTTTATTATGATTCAAGGGAAGAGAAAAGTATTTTAAGGACGAGGAACTATTTATCATTTTCAAGCTAATTTCACTTTAATAACACAAATGTAGTTTTCTAATCAAGGTAAAATAAGATGCATTTACTTCCTCCATTTGAAACTTTGAAAATGCATATCCTCGTATCTTTACAATAATAGAAATTAAAACCTTCTTCATTAAATAAAAACTTAAATCTACATTAATAAAAACCATTATTACATAAAATCAATGTATATTTATTCTTTTTTTATTTAACAAGAACACAATACAACTTGTGCTTTTATAATCTAGGTACATACTTTTCATTTTCCTTTTAAACAAGGAGATTACAATAATTGTTGGAAGCTTTGCAACATGAGCATGAAGTATGGATGGTTGTGATGGTTGTTCCTATGTTGTCATTGATGTCAACATGGTAATAACTATATGGTGATAACAGCATGAGAAGTTCACTTGGTCTATCAAAAGTTGTTCTCTGTCAGTAATACTCCTTTTTGGTAGATCAGTATGTTGGTATTTGAGTCGGGAACTCATCACAAGATTTGACATGAATTTGGTCTCCTAACCATGTTTTATTAGCTCATTTGGACAGCTATATCTTAGATCTTGAGATGTCTTTTTTCTATGTAGAAAAAATTATCTCTGACAAAGTTCAACTATGCATTCTACTATTGTTTTGTATGAAGTTATACTATGTGGGAGACTCTGCATTCTACTAAGGTGAACATTCATATACTGTAGTTTCTCTTTACTGGTAGTATGATGGGAAACTAATGTGCTCTCAAATCCAGAAGGTGTTTGCTTTGAGAATTATTTGTTGGTTTGGAGAATTATGGTTTAGTCTTGGTTGACTTAGCAAATGAAATATATTATGAATACTAATAGCCAACTTGATACAATGCACTACTTTGATGAAATGATTAAATCTTATATGGTGTCGACCTAATTGATAAATAAGATATACTTGTATAAATATAAGATAGAAGGAAGCGAGATGGGTGTGCAAGTGTGTGAGTAGTGGAGAAGGGAAAAGGTGAAGATATGTAATGTGGCATTTTGTATTTTGAGCTTCAGTGATAATGAACCCTACACATAGAAGGTGCATTCCATCAGTTCATCATTTTTCCAGTGATCCACCATTATTGTATCTTGATAGTGAGCCATATTTTATACTCAGGCTATGAGCATTTTAAGGATAGTGAGTCCTGGAAGTGAGCCCTATAATATTTTGTATCTGGATATAATATATTGTGAGTTAACCCTCACCTTGGTTTTTCCCTCATTGGGTTTTCCACATAAAAATCTTGGTGTTCATGTGCATGATTGATTTGTCTTATTTCTATGTTCTCTCTTGTTGATTCAGTCAGTATTGTGATAATGGTTAAGTGGATTTTATTATAAGTCTATGGAATACTGATTCACCCCCGTCCTCTTAGTATTTTGGATGTTCAACAATTGGTATTAGAGCTTGGTTCCTCAAAAGAATCCTAACAGCTTGAGGAAGGTCCCAGAATTTGAACATGAGAAATTTTTTCCTTCGAAAATTTTCCATGCCTAATTTTCAAAAGAAATAGAAGCCTTGAAGGACAAGTTGATAAAATATTATGAGCATATTGAAAAGCTACAAAGCACAAATTTGGTTGCATGTGATCTGTTGACCAAAGTAGGAGAAGCCATCACTACCCTGTTGGAACAATTAGATGAAAACAGAAAAATTGAAGAATGTCAGGAAATTGAAATTCAGAAGAAGACAGATGAATGCATAAAACTAGAATTAGAAGCAAGAATCTTGAGATTTGATCTGGAAAGGGAAAAGGGTTTTGAAGACAAATTTAAGATAAGCTTGATGATGCTTGATAATCTGATTACCTCTCAAAGATCGAAAATGAATAAGAGCAGTTTATGGTTTGAAAAATATTAGAGTTATAAAGCAAAGCAATTCACTGGTAAGAAGATGCGGTACAAAGGTAGACAAGTCAAGGAGTGAAGAATCGATTCCAAAAAAGATCCTATCAAATGGCATGATGCAAAAAGCTATTTATACTTCAATGGTTTTTGTCATTTCTGCAAGAGATTTGGTCATAAGGCAAAGGACTACAAAAGTAATGTAAATGATTCTAAAGGAAAAAAGAATGGATATAAAGATAGACTGTTGGATAATAAGAAAAATGGAAAGGAGAATTTTATTTGTTGTAAATGCAGAAAATGAGAACATCTTGATAGTAATAGTGGAAGAAAGAAGAACATCTATTCGGAAAAGAATAATGATCAAACCTTTGATCCAGAAAAGGAAAGAAGAGAAATTGGAAGAATTTGGAGAAAGGAATTATTGGTCTTATATGTGCCAACCTCCAATACAGATACTCTCATCAATCTCTAAATAAAAGCAACGGCTATGGGGGAGCAATCATCAGAAAATCTAACGAACCCTTCTATTGGTATTTGTGTCATATCATGACAGAAGTATATTTAATGTGGTAACAAGATTAAGGAACTTTATTAGTCGCATGTGTGAAGAATGAGGTCTGCAAAATTTGAAAGGATGAAAGCATACATAGTTTTTGAGGCAATCTACCTACAAATTGGAAAATTTATTGCAAAATCATTTGGAATGAAAGGAATAAGCTTAGATGAAATTAAAGGTCTATGCATTTTCGAAAAATCGTACAAAGTAAGTTTAGAAGGGATTTCAGAATTTTGGAATTTGAAGAATGTATTAGATGAATTTGAAGTGAGCTCCAGAAATAGGATATCTATACATTTCTTGTTGACATTTTTAGAGGTACTCCTATTTGCACAATAGTTTAGTTTTATTGATGGATAAGTCAAAGATTGTGAATTATGCAGATAAAGCTAGGTTGAAGAAATATTTGAAGAATGTGTCAGAAGAGTCTATTGGTGCATTCTCTTGCATCCCTCTGAGAGTGTCTCCTACAGAAGATATATATGCACTTGTTTACAGTAAGATTGAAGAAATGTTGTCAGTTCACTTCAATGTGCTTTGGGAAAATGAATTGAAAGAGAATCATGATGCCTATAGAGTATTAGTTGAGAAGAAGTTAGATGTTTGGAGAAATTGCCTTGGTTTGAATTTGAGAAGAAGTATATTTGGATGGTATTGAGAAGAATTCATGATGAATCTTTATGGATTGATGAAGCACATTTGATATCTAGAGAATCTATTAGAGATGTAACTGGTTTGTGTTCCTCTGGATCGGTTCCTAAACTAAATATTATGAATGAGAAATAAATGATTGAGGTTACAGGCACAAGTTCTAAAGAAAAGGAAATTGGTTTGAGATCGATTGTTGATCTGGTAACAAGGTATGTGCTATGGTCACTGGTCATAAAGTCTGTATCCCTAAAAATGACTCTATAGTTTCTACTGATATGGTAATAAGAGGTATGGAGTATGACTTGTGTGAACTACTTCACATACATATTTTGAATAATTTAAAGGAAATTAAGAAGAGAAAGAAGAAGAATTTTTGGTATGGTAATCTAGTTGTTTGTCTACTCTTTTACTTTTTGAAAGAGTTATTGATAATAAGGTTGGAATGGTCAAGTTCAGAGCCTATTTCTTATGAAATCAAGAATTTAATGATAAATCTTGGTAGTTTGGATGCACAAGAATCTACCCTTGTTGCTTTCTTTGGAACATTTCAGATGAGGATGAATAAAAGGTCTAGAATTCTAGTAAGTGTTGTGGAAAGATACTATAGAAGAATAAATTTTCTTTTGTCTATAGATTTCTGTCACATGGAAGCAATTGAATCAAGGTCATTTTGGATATCTGAATTGAATTATGAAGTCAGAGGCTGAAATTGATATATATGCTAAAATTTTGTTGGAAAGCCCTAAGAATCTCAATGTAGAAAGTACCTCTGGTAGCATAACTAGAACAGGAAAGAAGAGGAAGAGTGTATTGAAGCTGGAAATTGGAAAAGAAAGTAAGCTTGATCATGTGCATGAAATAATGAATATTCAGACAGCTTTGGAAGATTTGCAGAAGGTTATTCTCGATGCTAATTTTGATTCATCTATTTCTGTTGTGGAGAGTCTCCATGGCATGATTAATTCTTTGAAAGTCTACATCTCCGGACTTGAAATGACTGTTGGAATTAGGTATGATGAAGAAAATTTGAATGATATCAAAGGAAAATATGTGAATGCACATGATTGAGTAATGAAGGAATTGAAGAGTGTACAAGATTGTGAAAAAGAGGTGCAGGAACTACTTTTCTTTTTTCTTATTGCTCTAGCAAAATATTGAATATGAGAAATGAGAAAAGGATGAGTGAGTCTCGACTAAGCACTCAAGAAGATACATATAAGTTAGCAGAAGATAGAGATAATCAGAGGTGGTCCTACATTGTGCAACATTAGGAAAAAAATTTCTCTTTGCAAGATCAAGGAATAGATTTTATCAAGAAGTTTGTGGCACTTAGAGACATGATTAAATTTAGACACACTTTTGTCTCTTGTTCTCTTGGTTGTATTGGTGAGTTATTAGAGATTAATCTTAATCCCAATACTTTAACAGATGGTTTAGAGTCTCTAACTAAACTTGAGTTATTTTACAAGACTCTAGTTAGTACAAAAGGTTTATGGGAAGAAGGTAAAGCATCATGGAAGCCTATCCTAGAGAGTCTTAGAGTTTCGTCTTCAGGTTAATTCAATGTTCATATCTTTTTGACTACTTTTTGATGCATATGTAAATTTATACCAAACCTCTTCCTTTGTCATTGATGTCAAAGGAGGAGAGATAGAGAGATAAATAGATGGAGAGATGAAGAGTCAGAGGAAAAACTTTTTGTGAAGAACAATTTTGATAGGGGTAGTAATCATAATAGTCAATGTGGTATTCCTGAAAAAAATTTCATGCATATTGCCATCAATGATAAAGGGGGGGATTTTTCAAATATTTGCAACATGAGCATGAAGTATGGATGGTTTGGTTGGTTTTTCCTATGTTTCCATTGATGTCAACATGGTAATAACTATATGGTGATAATAGTATGAGAAGTTCACTTGGTCTATCGTAAGTGGTTCTCTGGCAGTAATACTCCTTTGTGGTATATCAGTATGTTGGTATTTGAGTTTGGAACTCATCACACGATCTAATATGACTCTGGCCTCCTAACCATGTTTTATTAGCCTATTCAAATAGCTATATCTTGGATCTTGAGATGTATTTTTTCTATGTATAGAAAGTTATCTTTGACAAAGTTCAACTCTATATTCTACTATTGTTTTATGTGAAGGTATACTATGTGGGAGACTCTACATTCTACTAAGGTGAAAATTCATATACCATGGTTTCTCTTTACTATTAGTATGATGGGAAACTAACGTGCTCTCATATCTGGAAGGTGTTTGCTTTGAGAATTATTTGTTGGTTTGGAGAATTGTGGTTTATTCTTGGCCGACCCAGTGAATGAAATATATTATGAAGACTAATATCCAACTTAATACAAAGAACTACCTAAATGATATGATCTTATATGGTTCCAACCTAATTTATAAATAAGATATACTTATATAAATACAAGATAGAATCAAGAAAAATGGGTGTGCAAGTGTGTGAGAAGTGGAGAAGGGAAAAGGTGAAGATATGCAATGAGGCATTTTGTATTCTAAGCTTCAGTGGAACTAAACCCTACACATAGAAGGTGTATTCCATTAGTTCATCATTTTGGTAGTGAGCCACCATTATTGTATCTTGGCAGTGAGCCATATTTTGTACTCAGGTTGTGAGCCTTTTAAGGATAGTGAGTCTTGGAAGTGAGCTTCGTAATATTTTGTATCCGGATATAATATATTATGAGTTAACCCTCACTATGGTTTTCCCTCATTGGGTTTTCCACATAAAAATCTTGGTGTTCATGTGCATGATTTATTTATCTTGTTTCTATGTTCTCTCTTGCTGATTCAGTCATTATTGTGATAATGGTTAAGTGAATTTTATTATTGATCTATGGAATACCGATTCACCACCCTCTCAGTATTCTGGATGTTCAACATCCTTCTTCATCATCATGGGAAAATCTCTAATAAATTTCATTCAAATATTTATAGGGATGCATGTCAATAGGATAATTAAAGCTCTCCACCCTACCAAACATGGCATCATTAGGCTATTTCAAGGCCATAGCCATCCCCTGAGCTCAGAGAACCAATTCAAACCCATACAAAAGGGTTGTAGCTCAACACTAGATATTATTTACAACAACTCAAATATAGTAGGACTAAACATTATAGAGACTTCACCATTTTTAAAACTCAACAACATGAACAAAATCAATAAGCTTATTGAACATTTAAAAGCACGCCCATTTTAAAAAACAATACCAACCCAATAATCCTTCATATCACTCATAACATCAACTAAAAGCTAGTAGAGTAAGGAGGACTTATATTTCTACATAATTATAGAGATGTAGCCTCCTTCTCCATAGTACCCCATCTTTTGATTTGTCACTTTTTCTCTCTACCAATCTCTTGAGCTTCTCCTCCCTTCTCTCTCAAAGAATCATATCAAAAGAAAAAACAGCTCCCTAAATAATGAACTTCAAAAACTCTCTTCTCAAATCAACCAAGACCCAAAAATCCAAAAAGGAAAAAACCCTCCCTCATTCTTCCAATGGAAGATTAATAGGGATCAAAAGTTGAATCCCTTGAATGAAAGGGTGACAAGTGCCACTCTCTCATTCATCCCTCAAGGTCAAATCCCCACATGTGCTCACACTTGAGTGGAATTTTTGGGGAGAAGAGAGGGTTTGGGGTGTGCTCCACTCCAAAAAGAAATTCCTCTCGCCATTAAGACAAGGAAAGTAAAATTTGAACACTCCACCCCTTGATTCATTTCTCATAAATGACTTTAGAGGACTCAACACTCTACCCTTTCCCAAGACTCAAAATCTTCCACCCTTCCTTGAGGGAAATTATGAGGGGTCATATCTTGGATATTATCCAAGATATGGCCTTAAATGAGCCACCAACCCCTAGGTACTTAACCTAGGGTCTTTAAAAACATTATTATACTTTAAAAATATTTTTCAAGCCCTTTTAAAATCACTAAAATGATGAATACAAATTTTAAACTTACTTGAATTTCTCATCCCTTACCACCACTTATACAACATAATGCATGAATTTATAATTAATTAAAACATAAAACCTAATTCACATGTATTATCCCCATAAACAAAATTACACATGACCCATAGTTCTTAAACCTCAAAACACTTTAGAAGTTCTAAGGTTACATTTAGAAATTCAAAATAGATAAACCACAACAAAATATTCACTTGACTCTTAATACTAACCCACACCTTGACTCTCTTTTCATTACAGAAGTCACACTCAAGAACTTCAACCAAGTGAATTATCGTAAATGACTTGATTGGTTCTCTCTTCTTCTTATTCGAACTAATCTTAAATGTAATTTTCTTAATACATGATTGGTTAAGGAATCATGATAATTACCTAATCAAAATTTCAATAAGATTCAATTCAATAGTTAGTGGATAAAAATACATATATACTTATACTTTTTACCTTCCTCAATGCAAGATAACAATTCAAATCTATCTTTAATAATAACAAAATTTTATTCTTAAATAACCTATTTGACTACACTATTTATTAGATCTTTGAATATATATTTTTTAAAAATATCATTATTCAACTTAATAACTAATGCATATAACTTACCTTGTTAACTCACCTTAGGTATACTTCTCATAAGTTATAATTATCCCAATTTACCCTCAATGATGTTAGGAAATTAGTCATTTTTGAACTTCTTCAGGATCTCCAAAGGTCCTGGTTCATTCCTAAATATTATCCTTTTTCCAAGCAACATAAAACACATTAGAAAACCATTTGTACTAAAACTAGGTACACATTATTCCTTTAATCATATCAATTTCAATTTTCTCCTCTTATAATGCTTGTACAAAATCTAGATCTCATATACTATCTTACATTCCTAACATATTTTCTATTTCATATTTAATAAGGCATATTTATTACAATAATCATTTAAACTAGGTCATGGAACAACTATAACATTAAGCACATAGTTGAGTACAATCATTGATGGTATCCCATACCTTTAGAACATGAATATATATAACTTTCTCAATTGCACACACTTATTTTAACATAATATTATAAGAGAATATAAAGTAGAGATTTGCTCCATTCATCCATCAATTATTTCAATGTTATACCATATTTAAATAATATTGTCAAGGCATCAAATGATTTACTAATCTAACACAATTTGAACTTATTAAGGAGTCACAAAAGTTATATATGGGATTGGACCTCACATCCCCCTCCCCTTAGATTGGAGTTCCTCCTATAATTTAAGGATTGGAAACTTAACCTCATTATAGCAACACATAAATTTGATTAATATACTAACTATTTTCCCTACTTGATGAAGGAAACAAAACACTAAACCATAAGTACATGTTAGAGACATCTCTTCCATGAATTTTGACATCCAAATACTTAGAACAAAACTTCTCACAATAGAACATTTATCTAATGTACTCTCAATATAAAAAATTTAGCAACCATCCATGTCATTATTAATTATTAAGCATGTAACTAACATTAATAGAATTATACAGGAATATATCAAAACACATTAACCTCCATGGATAAACATCAAGGATCCCTTTGCACCATAAACATCACTCACAATGTTAGAAAATATTTATGTTCAAATTTCAAATCATGTCTAAAGGAATATTAACCCCATTTTTATAGATTATTATCTGTTTTACATAGTTCGCATGTATACCATATCACATTTTGCAAATTAAACATACATCATAGTACTTATACATAATTCAAAAAACAATGCTCACACAATGGGGTTTACAAGGATGGGCATGCATAGATACCATAACCATAAGAAAAGATGGTCTTGGGGCCCCTTCTCTAAGGGTCACTCTATACATTTACTTGCACCTATCTTTTATTTCTGTAAGGGGGTTAGCCTTTGAAAGACATATACTCATAAATTAAATCTCACAAAATTAGGGGAGAATGAATTACAACCATCCCATATCGGCCACATTTGTAACCCCCATCCTCACAATGAAATTCCCCAATGTATCTACTCCCCTATAAATCATGATAGGGGTCCCTCCTAAATATGGTAGTTTGCAAATGCCACAATACAACACTTATGCCAATAGTTAAAACCATGACAAATTCCTCAAATAAAATTCATTAATGGATGATCTAAACTTCAAAATTCAAATAAAAGTTTCATAAAAAAGGAAATGTAAAATAAAACTAGAATCAAAGGAATTGAGGCCAAAGAGACCATTACAATTTTCAAATGACTAACCAGCTCAAGAAATTTAAATAAAGGTTTAATAACATTGATGTAAAAAATAAATAGAAATAAATTACACTTACAAAAATTTGCACATTACATCCACTATGTGGCTTCTCTAAGCTACCTAGGGGAAGGAGGGGAATGGTGGTCTCAAACCATAAAATATAATAGCATGTTGTATCATGGTGGTTTCAAACCACATATATGATGTATGGAATATCATGGTTCTCATTAATCCATATCATTTAATATATTATGGGATCAAAATCATGGTTATCATTAGTCTATATCATGGTTCTCATGTATGGCGTATGAAATATCATGGTTCTCATTAATCTATATCATTTAATATATTATGGGATCCAATATATGTATTCACAAGTGGGATTGGAATCCCCAACACTATGGTTCATAGAATTCCATCCTCTACACAAGTTATAAATATCAAGGAATAGGTTTGCATTATGACCCAAAAAATGTGGCTCTAATGTGTGGGGGATTACATTAGGGACAACATTCGAGGGAAACCATATATCTCCTATAGGAGGTCCTCTTCTCTCTCAACCCCTATTTAAACTAGCAAGCTCTCAATCTTGTAGGGGGGCATACACTAGGGGTACACATTTAACATAAGAAAAAGACTTACACAAGGGAAGAAATCACATTTCATTTAGTAGACACGCATCCATGCATAATCACGCATCCATGCATAACATATTTACATAATTTCACAACTAGATAGCTTATACAAAATATAATCACAAAGGGAACATATAGGGGATCATGCTTGACGTCCACCCACCCTTATCCCAAGTCAAATATCTTGTATCTCATACTTGGGACACAACACATTAACTGGTTTAATTTCACGTCACAACACAATACACTTTATGAAGTCCGTCATAATATAGAACATAATCAATGCACCCATAGATACTTCATTTGGATAAACAATATTCACCTTGTTTCTCAATTTTGTTAATATCTACTCACTTTGCATAAGTAAAAGAAATTTCTAAATAATGCATCGTTGTAGTCTAGATAATACTCACTTTTCTTTGAATCAGAGATACATGGTACACCACACTTTTTATATTGCTAATTTGATGCTCAACATTACACATAAGGTCAAAATTAGTTTTTTATGTTTAGCCATATCTTTTCTTCCTCTTTCATTTATCTAGGTTCAATAATGTATCTATATTAGGTAGTTCCACTATATTTTTTCACAATGTGCTAAGAAGGTTTTTTACTTATTAAGGAATATTGACAACCATTTTCTTTGGAAAATTAATATAGGAAAAGAAAGCACACTCAATACACAAGACACATGATAAATCATAGAATAATAACTCTCAATTCATTAATATTTATATTTACAAAATTTACATTTTACATCTAGAGTTGAATCATCTAATCACATGTTATAATCATCATTTTTATAATCATAGTTCCTCCTAAACTTCATCAAGTACAATAGCATTCAAATGAAAAAAATTCCTATAATTTTAAACTTTGTTTAAGTTTCCTACATTGTATTTACGTGTATACATTTTCCCTAAATGAGTACTAGCCAAAGGCATAGTAACACACAATATTAGTTGAAAATTTTACAAGTCTATTTTAAATGTCTCTTATTTTAATTTTCCAACCATTGAATTAACCGTAAATCACACATAGTTTGTTACTCAATTTCCAAATAAAACACTTATTAAATGATACTGTGGACACCTGTCACCTTCAAGGTCAACACCTACTTGAATAAATTATTAATAACTAGCTAACATCTACCCTCTCTTATTTTTACACCAAAAAGTCTTAAGTTCCTAGCAATATATAAGGATAGTAAGAATAGCACGCACTAGATAATACTTTAAATCCCAATTTACATTTTGACAAGTCTCTTCACAAAGGTCTTATGTTTAACTACTAAAAAGGGAATAATTTAAACACCACACCAATTTAGCCTCAACAATTATATCTTAGTTATATCCTTTTACATATTTTTATCTTTGACTTGATTCTTAGCAATCTTGTTCTTTTTCTTGCTATTTTAGTCTTTAAACAATTAAACATATGGGTTTGATAGCTTTTATATTCCTCTTTAATTTTCTAGGTTACCATAAATACTTGCAAAAGTGTATAAGAAAATTTATGGTTTTGCTCTTTAATTCAAGGTAGAATCTAATTTTGAGCACTTCTCTAAATTGGATTTACTATCCAATGCAAGGATTTGATCATTATTTGATGTCATTAATCATGTAATTTTACCTATTAACCATAACTTGATTCACTTTTGGATTTCAAACATTTAATGGAGAGATTCTTTCTTATGTTAAAACATGATTTAAATTGAAAATAAAACCTAAGGAATTTATATGTTATTGATGCCCGAGGTATGAGATCAATATTGATTGTAACCCATTCTTAAGTTGCATTTAATTGTCATTGCATAGAACCAAGGATTATGTACATCAAAAGTGGCATCCTCAATCTTCCTTTTTATCAATTATTTAATTAGACTAAAAGTGTTCAAAATGCACACATGATGGAAGTTAAAGAGTTTCTACTATGGTACACTTTGTTGATCACATAGTTTATTCATAAATGAAACTTAGGAAAGGCCTACCATAACCAACCATGGCTTATAACATGCTATTCATATTCATGGGTTCAAAAAATCTTGCCCTTTTAATGTTATCCAAGGGGTTATTAAAAAAATTATTTTACAACATCCATAGCTTGCACTAATGTAGCTTAATTAATTTCATTTTAATCATTAAACCCATTACTCTCTTTCTTGATAAACCTTAACTATGAATTCTAATTTAGACCTTTCCTAAGGTTCACCAGGAGGAATCATTATTAACCTTCAAACAATTCACTATGTTTCATAATGTTAAAGGAATGATTTAACTTTTCCCAAAGTTCAATTATACAATTAATAATAATTTATTTAATTGTTCTAGGTTATAATATGTCATCCACGATAATTAAAATTGTTGATAAGCATTATTTATGTCTTTTCAAGACTATGAATGTGAGATGGTAAAAATTTAGGTTTCTTCAATCACAGATATTAAGATTCTTTACATTATTCCACTAGCCCATTAGGCTCCTAATTTAACCATATTTAACAATAAACACCTACATTTTAAAGTTTGCGATAGGGGTGTCAATTTGGCTTGGTTACTCTTATTGATTGAAATAGCTTCCTTTTTTGGCATGCACATCACCCACATATTCATGATACCCTTGTTGTTTTGGTCCTCGCAAGTTTACACTTCTTCTAATTAATTATCATTAGTTAAATGTCACAAATGGTTAAATTTTGGCTAACAAATGTGTTTACAACTCTTATAAGAGACAGTTAATTTCAAATAGATTCAATGTTTCAATAAAAGATAGACCCCCCAAAATTTATTAATTTGAGTTATTTTAAAAGTTAATTGTTACAATATTTGTTACAATATGATTCACATGTATGCAACATACACAATAAATAAGACCCATCTCATTCTGAGAGTACCTAGTGTTGCAACTTAGTGCTCTGATACCAAATGTCATGCCCACATTTTAATGTGGATCTAACACAAAAAACACATTTTTTTAAAACAATATAGGTTCACAACCAAACACATACACATAATCCCACCTTTACACAACACAAATTATAATTCTAATATTATTTGATAGTATTATGTTGAATGAAGAACAACACATAGTTTAATTAGTTATAGGTTCTTCTTGGCCAACTCCTTTAGTCGAGTTTTATTTGAGGTTTGACTTTAAATTCCTACAATATCTTGAGGATATGTCATTATTATTAATATTATTTCCAATTACTTATCTCTTATCTTGAACCTTTGTCCATAAATTCCCTTAAGATATCTCAGTTGCCTCAACTTTGTCAAGTTAATTTACTTGTAGAATCATTAACACTAATATAGTTATTTTTGGATATTCATGTGGATTAAGATTAATAATCTTGATAACTATTAGAAATATGAAATAGATAGAATAATCCAAGGAACTTTATAAGAGAAAATCAAAGTTACTAAAACTAGAAAAACATAAATGATGTAAACCAAAACTTTGAGAGAATATGTAATGTCGATATGACAGAATTGCATTAAGAGCTTCCAAGATGAAAAATACAATATAGGTAGTGAGTTTACATAGAAATAAGGAGATAATAGAGGTGGAAAATCAACCAATGAGAATTGACCACCAATAGCTACCAACATTAAATAAAGTGATGAAAATTTAAGTAGTCCACTCTTAAAAGGTGGAGGACAACTCATCACTTTATCTCCTAGTTATCCAATGATTAACCAACTTTATTATCCTAAGAAAGCTTAATAAATGTGTAGAAAAAGCCTATAACTAAGGGAAAATAACTTCTCATGCTAAGAAATAAAAACATACACTAACACCCCCCTTAAGCATAGCTGAGGAGGATGAAAAATATGATGGGTCCCTACAAATGAGGTCATGTTAGTTACCTATGCACATATCAAATCCCCCTCAAAGAAGAAGAATCCCACCAAAAATAGATATAAAACCCCCCCAAAATAGAGAGAGAAGATGAGAAGGACTAAGTAGCGCCCCCCCCCCCCCAACAAAAAAAGATATCAATGGTAAATGGTTGAAGCTAAATGGAGAAGATGGTCCATGATCATCGAACAACGTTCCTCCACTTAGGAAGAAACAAAACCAATGGTGTATGCAACCTATCTCCCAAGTCTTGAAAGGAAAATGTTCAAACAAAGTGCAAGATGTATGAAGCCTATGAACCTGGCTCAAGTGTCCCTATGTCAATACTAAAAGTTTTTACAATCAAATCAGGCATTCTAGGCCACATTTTAAAGATTAAACTTAGAATCTCCTAGAGACTGATGTAGAGAATAATCCAAATATAATCATGATTTGGCAATAGTTGTGCAAATACTATCATAAAAAAGGAGAGATAACCCCTCAAATATGTCCTCCAAATCTAAAATAGGTGTCTCCATAAACATGTCTGAAACACCTATCAAGAGATCATTCCACAAGGTTGAATCAGGAAGACAATGGATGCCCTATTGCAAGAAGTCATTGGAATCTTTCAAAGAAGAAACACTTAACTCTAGAGTAGAAAAAAATGTAACTTGGAAAAAAGAGTTATCCTCAAAGAGAAGATGTATATCCTCAATAGTTTCATCTAGATCCAAAATGAGGGAGTCTAAAAAAAAATAAGAGATGTATGGTAGAAATTGGTCCCAATGGACTGAATCCAAAAGACATAATTGATCATGCTACAACGAATCACTAGAATATTTTGAAGAAGCATCACTATAATATGAATCTACTATGAGATAAGGGATATTCACTGCTCATGAGTCTCTTCGTTCTCAAGAGAATCTCAAAGAGTGAACTACCCTTAACCACCTCAAATGTCACTGAATGAAGAAAGCAAGTTGTATACAGACTAACTGTTCAAGGATACTGCTTTAGAATCCAAGAGAGTGGGGTTTCAAGATCACTACCTCAAAAAGAATAGCTAATGGCCAAAGGAAAACAATGCAGTATTAGGATGCCAGTGCAACACATTGGAGTTCGAAGGGTGCACTAGCATCACAAGCTAATAGAGAACCAGAACCTTGAACATAAATACTAAAACCTTACTAATGCACTTAGACCCGAGGTCTATTTAATAGAATAAATAAATAAAAAGTAGTAAATTATATAAAAAACAATGAAGAGCCAAGGGAGAACTTACAAACAATTGAGCACTTGAAATCTTTCTCCAAGCTTCACTCTAGCAACCTACACACAAGATGAATGAGGAAAAATGTCGGGGTTGTTTCGAGGCTTGCCGTAGTCAAACCCCCATTTTGGTATTCCCAACTTCATGGATAGCCAAATAGATAGAGAGAGTAAACAAATAAAGAGTGGTGAAAAAAATTCCCACTTGAGGAGGAGAACCCATACCACAGGATAAAAAATAAGAAAAGTAATCTATTTGCAAATAGATAAGAACAAGAGAGCATTACCAACAATCCTCGACCTCCTTTTGAATGCACGGGCACACCATTGAATGCTTGGAAGAGAGCTTTGGCTGTTGGAGGGACCTCAATCTGGTAGAGCTTTACTCATAGAAGTGACATTGCAAGAAGGAAGAGTAGAGAATAGAGTGAGATTGAAGAAGTCCAATGTTATAATGAGAGAGAAATCCCCAAAATGAGATCAAAAAAGGGATTTGTGTTGCTGCAAGGGCGAGAGGAGTTGTTACACTCAAAATTCAGACTACAGGGACACATGTCATGAGTCAAGATTATGAGATTCCTTGTTTCAAATTCAAAAAACCACTAGGACACTAGCATGTCATGTAAGCATCCAAAACATCAGTTTTTGAGAAACGAGGTGGCAGATTATTGTTACTTTGTCATTGGACCTTGTGGAGTTAGAATCACAAAATTCTAACCCATGAGGCTCTTATCGTAAATATTCTTAGGTATAATAAATGCAAGGCAAAGTGCAAAATGTGAAATTTCCCCTAAGGTTCCATTTTACGACATTACATTCTCCCCCACTTTAGTGGGATCGATTTTGGGAAAAATCAACCACACTAAAGTAGAAAAGAGAACAAACACTAAAAACTTGAAAATTTTATAGATTTGTATGCTAAAAGGATATTGTAGAGGATGCAAAGGTCGAGAAGGCAAGTAAAAAATATGCCCCCAACAATCAAACTCGATGAAATATACATCTATCATGAAAACATGCCCAAATTTTGATTATGCAAAACTCACATTTTAAGTTAGTCCAAAACAATTGGAGGAAGCTACCAAGGCGAGAAGAATGATCAAGAAAAAAATTGATGGTTTGAAAGAAAAATATGGTAAATAGGTGACTAAATGACCCCTCTTGAGTTTTCCCCCAATGTACTAGGGTAAAATTAGGAGAAATGGAGGGACTTGATCGTTAGAAAAAATGGGCCCCAGGGGACCTATATATACCTAGGTGGGTCCCCACAAGGGTCATTTTCACTATTCATCACAAGAGTTTTGTTGACTTTTGTGAGAGAAAAAGAAAAATTCCACACAAATGTGAGTACAAGGAGCCCAGATTGGACCAGTTATGGTGAGACATCACCAAGCATGTCGAGCCAAACCAAGTGAGTCCTCAGACTTCATTTGTAGTGCATTTTTTGATATTTTTAGCTAGATTTTTGAAAAATTGGAGTGCAGGCGTCCCAGTTATGTGCATGCATCCTCTTTGCACGCTAGCATCCCACTAGCATGCTAGGGACCCACACATGTATTGGGGCCCTTAGTCTAGACTGGTGTCCAACTAGCTCTAATGGTGGACCCTAGGATGACATTGCACCACATAGAAGTTTGTGCAATGCGCCTGTGTCCCAGAAGTGCTACTTAGCAATTTTTCAAAATTCTACACATCAGATAATCTGACTTGAATCTTTTTCACTTTTGCAAGACTATCTGAAGATGAGGGAGCATCCTGGTGAGCGAGTGCTACGTCTTGTCCAAGATTAGTACAAGTGACTATCTAATTGAGAGGAGATGCTACTATGGTAGGTCGATCTATGGCATGTCTATCGGATTCTAGAGATGCTCTACCATGAGTGCACGTTGATGGCGCTTATGGAGCGGTGTAATTCCACCACCTCAAGTTTCCACCTACCAACGGGTGAGACGACTTATCACATGAGAGGATTTCTATCTCATTCTAGGTCTTCCCATCCATGGGTAGAGAGTTGTTATTGATGATACATGTTTCTCTTAGGAGCAACAAACGGGATCTGGTACTACTCAAGCCACACTGACGAAGGTGACAGGACTAGCCATATCTATACTCATTGTTTCAAGTAGGATAATGTGATAGTGCCCTTGTTACAATGTATTATGGTTGTCACCATGGCTACATAAGTCACAATAGACTCATGGAGATCTTACCTTCATGGGGGCCTCGTGCACACAATCTGAGAGATGGAGGAGTAGAGGACCATCTTTTGTGGGGATGCAGCATGCTCACACACTTTTACCATGATCTGGGTAGGTATGTGCACTAGGATTTTTAGAGTCTGGTTGCATGCACCCTACTATAGGTGTGGGATTTCACTCACATTATGTGCACATAGTCAACGAGGTACCCCCAGGCTCATGATTATTTGGTGCCCATGGCTCATTGGTATGAGCTTATCAGATAGTGGAGGCATGGTGATTTAAATTTCTGATTGTTATAGTTTGATGTTTTGAGATCTAATCAGGTTAGGTGGTGGTCCTATTGATCATTTTGGTGGGTCAATGATGGAAGGTACCTCAGGAACCTGCAACATGATCACTTTTTATTAGGTCACATCCATTTTGTCATCATTCCCTCTTACCAGAGGATGGTTATGCACTAGTTCAACATCATCCAGATCATCCCTCCCATGGTCCCTTCCTATGCATATTCCATGAGTAGCATGATGAGACCACGTGACCATCGAAAAACGTTGATCATAGACATCATCCCTTTAGACGATGATGAGCCTGAATGAGACCAAGCGATGGTGTTGATGATCGATAATGTTGGGGTGGCAAGAGGCTTTAGGACCTGGTGGCTCGTGCACGCCCCACACATATTTTTTTAGTGGATGTCCCCATAGGGGATCTTAGCCTTCAAGTTGATGTGACACCATTGTAGAGGTAGAGGTAGAGAGAGAGAGAGAGAGGACAACAAGAGGAGGCAATGGTGAGCATAGTGGAGGTGAGGCTGAGATGGTGGTGAAATATTTCCTCTCCTCCACCCACTGTCCCAGTCTCAACATTGATGCTAGCACCTTCCATCAATCCAACGGTGACTCTATTCCTAGCATCACTCCACCTCCAAATCCATGCTGGCAATCAGGGGACCCAGGTAAAGTAGTTGTTTAATGTTAGTGCTTTTTTTCATCTCATGTATACACTTTTGTATTGATCTTACATATATACATCTCATGATACTAATGGATATCTTCTCTCTATGGTTGTAGTGGACACATAGGGATGGATTGGGCTCATAGTTCAATGCATATCAGAGGTGGCCCTTTTGTGTCAGTTTAGGGCTTCATCCTCGATGCCTACTAACCAATTTCAGTGGGGAAACATGCCCACCTCTTCGAGCTATTCATGTGTCTGAGGATGACCTATGAGGAGGAATAGGTGGAGATTGTAAAAAAAACTATTGATGCCACCATAGCCCAAGGATAAAGGGATCAAGTCTCAACGAAGCTATAGGTCACCCTATCTGAGTGAGATGTGGTTGTGATGAGAGAAGATAATTTCAAGCAGGAATGTGATGCTCTTTAGAGCTAGCTCGATGACCTTGTAGGGTAGACACTAGCGTAGATGCTAGCAAGAGACCAACAGCTATGGGATGTGCTGAGGCAAGATGATCTATAGATAGCCTCCCTTCAAGGAGAGATCAGAGGGCTACACGCAATAGTATTCATCTCCAAGTCTCACAAGTCATGCTTTGTTTCCATTGTCTATCCTCAATGCTAACAACCTCCATACCCAGAGGGCTCAAGGAGCCACATGCCCAAGGTGTAGAGAACCCATTTTATATATCATTTTTGTAGCGATGTTACCTATTTTGTAGAGCATTCCTAATGTATATACATTGATACATGTATACAACAACCACTCATTTTTTGATGATAATGGAATGATACATGTAGATGAAATTTCATATATATATTTATACATGAGATATTGTTTCTAATATCATAGTTTTTTTTATTTTATGTGTATGCCTATTTTCTTTCATGTATGATCATACGATGGATTTTTATGGATGTATGTTAAATTGGATGTTATCATAATGTAATAAACACACATGGATTCATTTTAATTAAATATCATGATGATCTAATTTCCTAACCAAAAGAGGTAATGTATGGATACGTAGCATAGTAAAACACATACATTTATGTCTCACACACACACACATGATTACATCATAACACCAAAAAAAAAAATGTGTTAATGAAGGAATGTCAATATGTGTGACGCTACAACCTTAAGGAGTGAAAATTACACATGTGACACATAGACACTACACATAGTATCGACGAAGGTGCATTGCATTAATAGGTTCTTTTAGATGCATCTCATCCATAGATGCCAATCCATAGGCACCATAACCATACACGGAGATGACAATGTAGCGGCCTAACCAATTAGGATTGAACTTTCCTTTTTTATTAGGTGATGCATTTACATTTCTCTGATTCTCATAAAGAACCAAGTCACCTACCTTGAAATTCCTAGGAAGAACACCTTGATTATATTGCCTAAATAATGATTGTTGATAATCTTTAAGATGGTCGAGGGCCCGTAATTGGCGCTCATCGAGCATCTCAAGCTGATGCAAACAATTAGATTGATAAGTCTCACCATCAATTAATCCTTTAAGGGAAATCTATAACGACAAAATTTCCAACTCTAAAGGCATGATAGCTTCAGCATCATACACGAGGTTTTAAAGTGTTGATCCTATCACTATAGGAACACTCATGTGATAGGCCTAGAAAGCATATGTCAATTGAATATGCCAATCCTTACCATGTTTATTTACCATTTTCTGAAGAATGAGATCAATAGTTTTATTAGACAATTTTTCTTGGCCATTAGATTGAGGATAATATGTTGTAGAGAATCTATATTGAATATGAAACTTCTCCAAAAATTGCTTCACTTCCTTATTCTTAAATGGCATGTCATTATCAAAAACAAAGGTAGAAGGAAATCTGAAGTGATCAATAATGTTTATAAGAAAGCTACAGATAGCTTCAACAGTCATGGATCGAAGTGGGATAGCTTTGACCCATTTCATGAAGTAATCGATAACAGTAATGATAAAGACATGTCCTTTAGAAAAAGAAGGTAATATTTTTCCAATAATATCCAACCCCCATTTTGCAAATGGCCAAGGAGAGGTTTGGTTCTATAGTTCTTGAGAAGGAGCATGAATAAGACAATTTTTTTGTTGAAATTGTAGACACTTCTTGAAAAAATCAAAGGAGTCTTGTTCCATCATTTTCCAAAAGTATCCCATGTGAATCAATTTTTGCACCAAGGATTTACCATCAAAATTTCCACCCCTGGAACCTGAATGGGCTTCCTTAAGGGTAAGGAGTATCTCTGCTTTAGTGAGACATCGAACAAGTAAAACATTATAATATTGATAAGTAAGAGGTTTCTTCCACAGCGTCTCAAATTATGATATTTCTATCAAGATTCAACCGTGTAGTTATTTTCAATAAATAACATCTGATAAGACAACATAACGAACTGAAAGTTTTCATATACAAGTGTGATCATTCTTCATCACATCATTGTGAAAATTTCCATTCTTCAGATAGTTGTAAATGTTAGAACACCATTCTCTCGAGTCTACATGAGAACACACGAGAGCATCAGATTCGGGATGATTGGAAACAATAGGAGACCAAAAAAAATGAACCAAAAAGTGGTATTCTTTCATATCCAAATCCAAAGGTACTAGGGAAGCAATGCTTGCCATGGCATCTACATGTCATTTTTCTCTCCTAGGAACAATTTCTATTGTGAAAGAGGAGAACTGATCTAGTAAGTCCAAAGTGAGGTCTCCGTATTGAGATAACTTACTTTTCTTAGCTTGATAGGTTCCCATAATTTGATTCACAATAAGCTTAGACTCACCATGTATATAAATATTTTTAATGTTTAATGCAATTGTAGCACACAATCCAGCTATAAGGACTTCATACTACTTGATGTTAGTGCAAGAAAATTCTAATTGGAAGGAGAGAGGGACTAGCTTACCTTTAGGTGAGATTAGAACTACACCAGCTCTGGAGCTAGTCTGACATCTTGATCCAATAAAATACATCTCTCATACAATATCATGACTAATTGCAAAATATCCTCATCAACAAATAAGTCAAGACCAAGGAAGGAACAAGGTGAAGGAGCATCTACCAGTTGATCAGCAACCGCTTGAACTTTTTTCAACTTTTGAGTTACAAAATTTATGTCAAACGTAGAAAGCAACATTACCCACTTTGCTAACCTTCCAACAAGGTCAACACTGGAAAATAAATGCTTCAGAAGATCAATTTTCACAATAACATGTGTTTCAACATGAAGAAGATAATGTCTTAACTTTTGTGGTGCAAAGACAAGATCCAAGCATTGTTTCTCCATGGAGGAATAACGAGTTTCATATTCAACGAGGACATGACTAATGTAATAGATCTCTCTCTCTCTTGAAATCATCATACTGAGCAAGCAAAGCTACCAAAGCGTATGGTGATGCAGCAAGGTAAAGCAAAAAGGGTATATCCTACATAGCCAACATTAATATAAGAGGATTGGCTAGATATGTTTTTATTGAATCAAAGGTTTTTGACACTCCTCATCCCATATAAAGTGAACATCCTTTTTCAATAAACGAGTGAAGGGAAGGGTACAGTTAGCCAATTGAGATATAAATCTATGAATTTCCTAAATCTTCCCTTGTAAACTTTGTAATTAATAAATGTTCCTAGGTGGAGGCATGTTAACAATAGCATCAATTTTGTTCGTGTCGACTTTGATTCCATGATGAGAAACTATAACCCTAAAAAATTTCCTTTATCAACACCAAAGACACACTTAAGAGGGTTGAGCCTCATCTTATAGATTCAAATACTTTCAAAGATAAGATGAATATTTCCCATGTGATCTTGACAAGTTATGGACTTTACCAAGATGTCATCAACGTAGTCTTCTAGGATTTTATGAATAAAATCATGAAATATTAGGGTCATTTCCTGTTGGTAAGTTACTCCTACATTCTTTAACCCAAATGGCATGACCACATAACAAAAGGTATCCCAAGAGGCAGTGAAGGTTGTCTTATACTAATCTTCTAGGTTAATAAGGATCTATTTCTAGCCTGAGAAGCCATCTATGAAGGACAACAAGGAATGGCCTATAGTCGAGTCTACAATCATATCAATTTTAGGCAACATAAATAATCCTTAAGAGAAGCCTTATTGAGGTCCCAAAAGTCAATTTGCATATATGGATACAACCATCAGGTTTACTATCAAAAACAATATTTAAAATCCAATGCAAATGGTCAATTGGATAGATAAAGCCTATGTTTAATAGCTTCTTTATCTCAATCTTAACCAAAAAGGAAACCTTAGGATTGATCTTTCATATTTTTTTCTTAATAGGCTTGGCATCAAGACATAGGACAATATTGTGAACCATTATAGACTCATCAATACTAGGCATGTCCTCATACAACCAAGCAAAGATGTCCGGGTGAGAATTTAAAAGGTCGAAGTGCTCCTTAGCTTCTTTAGAAGAAAGACACTTCTAGACCTTAATCACCATTTTAAAATATTTAGGGTCCATGAAAACTTTAGAAATATCCCCATGAAGGAGGGGACTACGTTCTTCAAGTTGAGTTATCAGAACACCATCACCAACATTAGATAGAGAAGCTTCCTCATCCATATTCAAAACAAACTCTCTAAAGTATGCTTTCTTGTTCAAGTGATACGAGAATCGTCACTTATGGTGAAAGGAAAGCAAGTTGGAATAGACACCTAAGAATTCTTCTAGTGCTTCTTCCAAGAAAAAGACATCTAGAGGAACTTTGTCAGGTTCTCCTTTATCTTCTAACATTTCAAGGTGAACCAATTTGAGGGGTTCAACCAAAATAATGTTAACACTCGACCATGGTTTTTGTCTAGATTTCTCAATACAAAATCCCAAACCCAAATGACGCTTACGAGGCTTAAATTGGATAAGGACTTGAATTCCTTGTTTAATATGCCCAAGACCTTTACACCCATAACCATACTTGGAAATGAGCTTGTATCCAGGGCCATAACACATTTACAAAGTCTTGGATGGAGGTGGTTCCACGTAAAGAGCGTCATTCCACCAATGGGTATCAAACATGTCTACAAGAGCACAACTATCCTTCTCATTAGAATCACAAATGTTAATCTCCCCAACAAAATTTTGATTATCCTTGTTATTGGGGAAAGAGTTGGGTTCCTGGATAGGATCATAACTTTCCTCCTTAGTAAGAGGTTGGTAAAATTTCTTAGCAGAGGTATTTGAAGTTATTGGAAGATCGAGGTGGACAAGATTCACTTTGTATTCTCCAAAGAAGAATTCAAAGAATTCTAAGGATCCCCAATCATCACCAAGAAATGCATTTGATTCAGAAGAACTAGATGGGGAAGACTTAGGACTTTCTAATTTAGGTTGCTCCTCTTTAGTGACATTATCTTCAAGAACAATCTCCATAGATTGTATCGTTGAGGAACATGGCATCACATCAAATTTTAAAGATAGAATAAAATTCTTAAGAGTGAAAAGAACCAAATCCCAACTAGAAGTTGTCAACTCACAAAGGTGGACAGCTTCAAGGTTAGATTTGACCGTGACCACTTGATTGTTTTCTATGAACTTTAGAGAACAATGTAGGGTAGAAGTCACAACATCCATAGTATGAATCCAGGGTCTCCCTAGGATAATATTGTAAGGTAAGGGGCTAGGAATCACATAAACCAAGGTGGGTAAGGTAGTGGGGCCTAACTGCAAAGGCAAGATTATCGTGCCTAGGGCTTGTTAACCAACATTATCAAATCCATGAATATACAAAGAATAATTAGCTAAAGAAGAAGAATGAACTTTGATTTTAGGCAATAGATCCATACCACAAACATTCAAAGCCAAACCGATGTCAATGAGGGTACGTGTAATATCAATACTATTATCATTAACTATGATCATTAGAAGTTCCACTTGCTTCTACACATCTGAGGTGGAAGTTCTTGTGGATGGAACTTGATATACAACAAATCCACATGAATATGAGTCATCAATGAATTAAAATCCATCAACCTAGTGGAGGTAGGAAAGATAATATTTTGCAATGCTTCTTGAAGCATACCCTAATAAACCAGAGCGGTCTAAAGAAAATCCCAAAGCAAGATCTTAGCCAAAGTAACATGAAGTTTCTCAACAAGATCATAGTCTCTAGGGCTTTAGTCAGAGGTTTAGGTGCTAGAGGAGGGTTTGGTTGAGAAGGTGGTAAAGAAGTAGGAACTTGAGTAGGTTGAGGTGTAGGAACAAAAGGTTGTTGATTCAAGTTTTGTTGATTCCTTCTAGTATTATGTGTGTGCACTATGGCATTATAAGAAGTAGAGTTTGTGGCTTCCACAAAATTTGTGTACAAATCCAAGGAATCACTATGATATGGAACTCCATAGATAGACTGAATCCTCTTAGGAGAGGGGCTAACCGAAATCAAGAAAACAACGGGTCTCTTAGGCCTTAGGGAAGCCACGGAGACTACAACAGCATTCACTGACTCTCCAACCTATGAAGAAGAAGTTTATTTGGAAGATCTAAGAGTAGAGGAAGATACTTCTAAGAAATCATCTATAGCATCATCCAGCATATCAAAATATTCTTTAGAGAAAGCACTATCATAAACATTAAAACATTACAGAAAAAGATCCGACATGGTTCACGTCGAGTTCACCAAAATGTGAGATAAGGGGGATTCTTTGCTCATGAGTATCTTTGTTCTCAAGAGAATCCTAGGGAGAAAATTACCCTTAACAACCTCAAATTTCACTAAAAGAAGAAATTGCAAAGAAGGTTGTATACATACTAACTATTCGAGGAGACTGATTCAAAATCTGAGAGAGTAGGGTTTCAATATATTTTCCCCAGGAGGAATATCTCTTGGACAGAGGATAGTTGTGTGGTATCAGGACACCGATGTGGCGTGCTGGAGTTCAAAGGGCATGCTGGTGTCACAGGCTAATAGAGAACCAAAACTTGAAGAGAAATACTAAAACCTTACTAACGCACTCAAACCTAAGGTCTATTTAATAGAATAAATGAATAGAAAGTAGGGAATGATATAAAGCACAAAGAAGAGCCAAGGGAGAACTTACAAATGGTTGAGTGCTTGAAAATATTTCTCCAAGCTTCACTGTAGCAACATACACATAGGATGAATGAGGAAAAATTTTGGGGTTGTTTTGAGTCTTTCCATAGTCAAACCCCAATTTTTGTGTTCCCACCTCCATGGACAGTCAGATAGATAGAGAGAGTAAACCAAGTAAACAAATAAAGAATGGTGAAACAATCCCCACTTGAGAAGGAGAATTCACACCACAAAATAGCAAGTAAATTAATCTATTGACAAATATATAAGAGCAAGAGAGTGTTACCAACAATCCTTGGCCCTCTCTTGAACACACAGGTGCATCGTTGAATGCTTGGAAGATAGCTTTGGCTGTTGGAGGGACCTTAGTCTGGTAGAGCTTCGCTTGTAGAAGTGATATTGCAAGAAGAAAGATCAAAGAATAGAGTGAGATTGAAGAAGTACGGTGTTAGAATGAGAGAGAACTCCCCAAAATGAGAGCAAGAAAGGGAGTTTTGTTGCTGCAAGGGCGGGAGGAGCCATTACACTCAGAAATCTAACTACAGGGACATGTGTCATGAGTCAAGATTCTAAGATTCCTCATTTCAAACTCAAAAAACTACTACGATGCTAGCATTTCATGCAGACATCTACACATCGTGCAAGCATCCAACACATCAGTTTTTAGGAAACAAGGTAGCAGATTGTTATTTCTCAAACTTCATTGGACCTTGTGGAGTTAGAATCACAAAATTCTGACCCATGAGGCTCTTATCATAAATGCACTTAGGTGTAATAAACGCAAGGCAATATGCTAAAATGTGAAATTGCAAAATTGAATGAGATGTGATCTCAATAAGAGGATGAGAAGAAACAAGAGAAGTATTTGTCATTTGAATGTTCAAAAACTACATAATACTCAAGTTCCTCTAAAGTAGAATTATCAAAAGGTATATTATCGACATCATCAACTAGAATGAGGTAATTTAAAGAAGGATCATCTGGGAAAGGAGAAACATGAGAGTCTCCAAACATCTCCAAAATCTTGGTTCAAAGTGTGTGGGGACATTCAATGTCCACTATAGCCCACATAGTGTCATTATCAACATGATAACTAATTGATCCTAATACGTTATCAATTTTATTACCCCATACTGATTTTCTTCTAGGTGTCTAGTTCAAGCATGAGCCCATAAAGGTAAGAAAAAAAAATTAGCCATCTAAGATGGGTTAGAATGCCTTTTTTCCAAGACTCGTAATTAGCCTTATGTAAAATTATCATAGAAGGATGAATAGAAAAACCCATGATACAATCCTCAAATTATTACAAAAGATATAAAAAAAGAACACCAATACACTCCCACTCTTTTCACTAGTATCAAAAATAACCCCCCAAATATTATAAGGTTGGCGCTTTATATTTAAGTCCATTTAAAAAGCCTTTTCCAAGATAGAATGCTCAATGGGCTCAAAATAGCCAAGATTACAAATTATAATACAAAATAAACCTGAGACAAAACATGTAAAAATTAGCCTTATATCTATGTAGTAATCTTCAACACCTTTCCAATGCCTATTTATGTTTGAAAATCGGAGCACCAGGGTGAAAGTTATAGCTTTTTGAAGAAATTAGCAACAAATAGCTTCAACTTGAAATATCTAGTACAAAATGGCAAAAAATATTTTCAATACCTCCATGGATGGAAAGTGCTCATCTCCAACTTTTCGATGATATCTTTTTTTGAAAAACAGACACTATGGCGAAATATTTGCAAGTTTTTTTAAAAAGACCCAATTTGACCTATTGGAGGGCCCTAGTGGCGCTCTAGTAGCGCCACCAGCGCCGAATGGGAAAAAAAAACTAGTGGTTGGTGGTGGTTTGAAATTAGCTACTAGCATCTTAATAGATAACTATCAGCGATTATTAAAAATGTTGGTGGCTTGTTTGTTATTTCGCACGGTTAATGTGATTGTTGTTTAGCAACTCAAATAACAGTCATAGATTAAATAGTCTGTGCTATTAAGCTATAGCCTAAGTGGATTAATTTTCTAGTTGAGTGACTTATAGCCATAGGATTTTTACAAAGGGCTAAGTGCTTATAAAGTGCTTGATATATATTTTTGGATTTTTTTTTGAATTTTTTAATCTACCCATATGAACTACAATGTTGGGGGGGTCATATGGGCCTCTTGGAAAGAAAATCATTGGAAACTCTTAGCTTTGAATATAGGTGAATTTTATGTCAAAATTTGGATCCTTAACCTCCTAGTAAAACCTATTCACCAGATTTGAGCTTCAAGCCCTTGTTTGCAACTATGTCAAATGATCTCCAATTTGGATGAAACAAAAGCCAATCTTGACTTTCTTGAGACATCTAAATGCATTGCAATAGTAAAAAATGCTATGAGTATAACCAAAAATGTTGCAATCAACCAAATCTCACAAAACACATATGCAACATGAAGAGGTTATTAAATCTTTGTAAACCCTTTCTAATTCTCTAGATCATTCAAAACACAAGAGAAGGGCATATGAGGATTTACAAAATATTTACATGAAAATATCAATCTATCAAATAAGGAATCTAAGAACTTATATTTCTCAAAACAAAAGCTTTGATACCATGTTAGAAATCTGAAATGGATTGAATAACCCAAGGAACTTTTTAAGAGAAATTTAAAGTTACATAAAATGGAAAAACATAAATGATGCAAACTAGAACTCTGAGACATTATGCAATGTTGATATGACAGAATTATATTATGAGCTTCCAAAATTAAAAAATACAAGCTAGGTAGTGATTTTATTTAGAGCTAGGGAGAGGATGGAGGTGGAAAATCAACCAATGAGAATTGACCACTAATAACCACCAACATTAAACAAAGTGATGAAAAAGTAAATACAACACCCTTAAAAGGTGGACAACTCAACACTTTGTCTCCTAATTATTAAATGATTAACTCACTTTATTATCCTAAGAAAGCTTCATAAATGTGTAGGAAAAACCTATAACTAAGGGAAAATAACTTTTCTCACTAAGAAAACAAAACCTACACTAACAATAACAATAGTATTTAAATATAACCTTTTAATTATTTTTTCAAAGTATCTTTGATATAACTTTGAATTGATTCGCCTTACTATCCAACTTTAAGAGGCTTCACCTCCATAAAATAGTTTCACTAAATTAATTAACTATTTTATTTGATATTTAAATTAAATGTAAAATAATTCTCATATCCCTTACAAATAATATTCATGTGAAATAGCTATTATAGATGATTTTCATTAATCATATGATTTTCTAATAGCCAATAAATGATCCTTTCAATCAGATCATCAACACTTCTAACTAGGCAAGAGTACGGTTAAGAATGATAAATTAATCCAATTTTATCATTATAAAGTATCTTATATACATAAACTTAAATGAATTAATTAATAATTTGTATCTAGTTACACTAGACTGACTAGATTCAATTTTAGAATAATACTTCACATTCATAAATAATTTCTTAATCAATATTTAAATTAAATATCATTGTATATTTTTAATCTATTTTAATAACTTTAATTTATTCAAAATTTAATGTGAACAATTTTAACTAAGCTCTTCCTTTTCATTATCATCGAAAAATCCTTGAGTGAGACAATAAAGGACAAACACTCTAAGGGCTTATGGCAAGGAATCCTCATTCCTCAAACAGATCTCTCAGCTACTCACAATATATTTGCATATGACACTTTGTTATATGGGAAGGCATCTACCTTTGAGGAAAAGCAAAATAAAGGAGGTTTTGGATAAATATTCACGGGTATCAGGGAAAAATATAAATGCACAAAAGTCAAAAATATGTGTTTAACTCCAAAGTTGTGTTAAAAAGGAAAATCATCTTAGTTCTAGGATTTCAAGAGGTTGAACTACCTTGTAAGTATTTAGGTATCCCTTTTTTTATGGGGTCTAATAAACCATCTTATTGGGTAAAAATCATTGACAAAATTAAGCAAAGAATTTATGCTTGGAAAGCTAGATGGTTATCATTCTTAGGCAAAATTCTTCTCATTAAATCAGTCCTTTCAGCAATACCTAATTACTTCATTTTAGTGTTAAGGGCTCTGAATACAATTGTTGAACATATTCAAAAGATCATAAGAGGCTTTATGTGGAAAGGAAACATTAATGATACCAAAAATATTCCATTAATCTCTTTGGACAGTATGGTCTGAAAAAAACATAAAGGAGGAGTGCGATTGCATGACATACCTAAAAGCAACTAGGATTTTGGGGGGAAACTAATATGGAAAATGTATTCTAAGACGGAATCTAAATGGTGTTCTTTGATGAGAGCTAAGTACTTGGATAGTCAAGACCCTAAGATAATTTTCACAGTTGCTAATCCACTTGAAGGCTCGGCAATGTGGAATTTCATGGTCTCTTGTAGGAAAGTAGTAACATCGTATATCTCTTGGGAGGTCAATAAAGGCGATGAAGTTCATTTTTGGAGTGATTCTTGGAACAGATATCCCCCATTGAGCAATAATCATGATCTCCAATCGGCCATCCCAGCTATATCTCAGGCATGGGGAACAAAATTAATAGATTATGTCAGTTCTCTTGATCCCTCATCAGGGAAGGAAACATGGAAAAAAATTTCCTCTTTGTAAATATCTCAAGAGAAAAAAGAATTATTATCAAACATTCTAGAAAGTAGAGCATTATTCATAACAGGAAAGCCTAATCAGGTAGTATGGGCACCATCAAAAGATGGATCTTATTCAGTAAAACATGGTTATAAATAAATTATCAACATAGGTGATTCTATTTAGTCTCATAGAGCATTCTCCTTTTGTTGGAATAGTTTTGTTTCTACCAAAGGTAGGAATTTTTGCATGGCTAGTGTTGAAAAAGAGAGCGTTGACTAGTGAAAGGCTTGTTAAACTAGGTATAGCAAAGCCTTTCAAGTGTGTGTTGTGTGATCAAAATTTTAAAAATCATGATCACTTGTTTTTGCAATGTTCCTTTGCATAGTCTTTTTGGTTGTTCGTCTTGGCGAAAATGAATTATAATATGCCCCTTCCGAACACAATCTAGGATCTTTTTTCTACTTGGCCTATGCTCTATAAACTTCATTCTTTGCATGTATCTGGTAGATTATCCCAACAATGGTAGTATGGGCTATTTGGTGGGAAATAAATAAATGAATATTTAGAAAAACTACCACCTCTCTACATTATGTTCATGCTTTGATTGAAAAATCCATCTCATAATTAGTTAATGCTTGGGTTCAAAATCATAAGAATGTAGGATCTATATTTTTAGCTTGGGATAATATCATTTTGTAGAATTGGAAAAAAATAACTCTTCCCTTCAAAGGAAGTTTGAAACAAACTCATAATTCAAAGATAGATAGGAGTTCAATTAAATGGACACCTCCATCTCAAGGCTTCTTAAAACTGAACTTTGATAGGGCATACAGAGGTAATCCTAGAATTTCAAGAGAAGGTTTTTGCATTAGGGATGAAAAAGGTTGTCTCAAGGCAGCTAGATCAATATCCTTACCACTTGAGACAAATAATATAGTAGAATCGTTATCTCTTCTTTATGGCCTACTTCTTGCAAAGAAATTGCAAATCAAAGTAATACACATTGAAGGTGATTCATTAATAATAGTAAACTCTTGTAAAGACAGATCATGTTTTAATTGTGCCCTGAGATATATTTTGCAGATTGTTTGGAAACTTATAGATGAATTTGAAGATTTCCAAATTTCTCATATGTACAGATAAGGAAATGTTTTAGCAGATCGTCTCACTAATCTAGGATGTGATAAAAAGGAGGTCTTTTAAACCCAAGATAATAATAGCAATTATAATTTTTCTAGTGTTCAGGAGATGGAAAAGCTAAGAAATGTAATCGAAGTTGATTACATTTTGTTATGATAAGCTAACTCTTCTTAAGAAGATGTAATATTATTAGTTAAATCAAATTGTTATTTGTGGAAACTTGTTGATTGGGTGTCCTGAATGCTATTGAATGGAGACCTGAATAGAGTAGGGTCTGAACTGGTGGTTCCAATGTGATCTTAGTAGTTCATGAGTGCTCTGGAGGTGCCATTGTGATCTTTGTCAAGTGGGAGATTGTTGGAATTGTGTGCCTCTATCCCACTAGCCTAAACCTCTAAGAGAGAAATTTTGATGTGACCGCTGAGATGTCTGGCCAATCTGCATAGTGCTCCTAAACTGTCTATGAGATCGGTGTGACTCAGCTCGATCTGAGTTATCCTTGTGAAGTTCCTTCTTAGAACATATCGGTGAGACCTTTGGTGTGTCCTAGCGATGAAGGTTGTCGATGTGACCTAAACTATTAACACAAGTTTTCTAATTCTCGTTAACGATAGAAGTTTGGCTGAAAAGTTATATCGATGTAAGTCTGGTCGATGTCATTATTTGAACATGAGACCTTTGGTGTGTCCTAGCAATGAAGGTTGTCAACGTGACCTGAACTATCGATGCAAGTTTTCTAACTCTCATTGACGATAGAAGTTTGGTCAAAAATTTATATCAATGTAAGTATGGTTGAGGTCCTTCTTTGAACATATCAGTGAGACATTTGATGTGTCCTACCAATGAAGGTTGTCAACATGACCTAAACTATCAGAACAATTTTTCTAACTCTTGTCGATGATAGAAGTTCGGTCAAAAATTTATATCGATGTAAGTCTAGCCGATGTCCTTCTTTGAAAATATCGGTGAGACCTTTGGTCTGTCCTAGCGATGAAGGTTATCGGCATGACCTGAACTATCGACATGATTTTTCTAACTCTCGTCAATGATAGAAGTCCGGCTAAAAATTTATATCGGTGTAAGTCTGGCCAATGATACTTTGTCGAGCTAACATGGAGGTTCAGAAAGAGTCTTAATGGTAGAGTGTATCTGGCCAAGATCAGTGTAATGCATGGAAACACTTGCCATTGAGGTGTTCCAAATTGCAACTAGGCTTAAGGTCATCGGGGTGACATCAGACTTCATTGAGACATGGATCCTTGTCTGATGGTGTTGTTCTAGCCGATGGATCTATTCTATTGAACTTTGGTGTGACTCTTGGTGACGTGTGGTCTTGATGTTCGTTTTGGGACATCGGAGTGACCTTAGCTATCATGGTGACATCTTAGATGTTATATAATAGTGTTGGTCATGCCAATAGACCTGTTCATGTTGTTCATCGGTGTGACTCAGGCTGACACGATGGTTTGAAAGGTGTTTGAACTTAATGACATCGGAGTGACTGAAGGTTTCGATGTGACACTATGAACTCTTGTCAATGGACATTGTCTAGCGGATAGGCATGGTCAAGACTTCAACACATTGAATGAACAATGGGGAGATCTTTATACTTTCTCTTCAACATAGGAATGAGAATGTTCTGCTATGAGCCCTCAGAAAGAATCAGAGGAAATTTTGTTCGCTAATGGAACTAGAAATTAAGGATAAATTTTATGCTTTGGCTTTTCTTTGAGCATATATCGGGCCTCTTGTTAGCCAAAGATTGTAATTGGATTTATAGTTGAGGTTAAATTCATTAGCCCCATCTTGAAACCGTGGTCAAAATGCCCTCAAATGTCTTCTTCTGCTGCAAGAGTGTCGTCCTGCATGCCTTTATGAAGGGAATTTTAGGATTTTCAAAATGATTTTCAACAAGCCTTTAAAATAATTTCATAGAAAATAGAGGGAATGGATGAAAATTCAACAAATGGAAAAGCATAATGTTTTTTTTCGTGGGATTTTTTGTATTTCACGCTTTAGGTTTTTTGAGTTTTGTAAAACGACATGAGTCTTGTAAAGGGGAAAAATGTATGGCCTATGTAAGGGTGTTGAAAATGATTATTTTGGGTCAATTTATAGTTAGTACTAATCATAGGAGTGATTGGTTGAGGTTTATTAATCATTCCAGATGAGTTTATATAGGATTAGCTTGGGAAAATGCTGAATTTTGAATTATCAACATATTTTGTACAAATGATAAAATTGGATCTTGCAAGTATTTCATCTTTACATGTTCAGAGCTATAAGTAGAGGTTTTCTTACTGGTTCTTTCCTGCCAGTATGCTCCCCAAAACCAGATTTTGTAATATCTTATTTAATTATATAATATATTATAGTGGCTTGCCACTTTCGCCAAATAAATAAATAACTAAGCTCTTGATTTTATCGATGATAAATAATTACTTATTTAAATTGATACCCCTTTTGCCTCTAGGTGGGGACACATTTAGACACAATAAAATGAATTGACAAAACCATTTTAAATAACCACTTATACAACACTTTAGATCATTTTGATTTATCTATTATATTAATTTATAGATCTAAGCTACACTAATTTGATAAAATAATTTTTAAACCTATCAGATTTAATAAAAAATGAATTCCCATTTGATAATTGTAAGGATAAAACTTAAAAATAAAGTGGAAATATAAAGTTTTATTATAAAATTCAATAAACCATTTAAATTATTTCTTAAAGAAGGGTCCTAACCCCATAGTCCCCCACATTGGACTTAATCACCATTATCTGGAAGTTAGTTAGATTAAACATAAGTTTAAGATAAACAAAAAAAATTAATATGTTGAGCATTCAATCTTATCCATTGGATGAGATTGCTCATCAACCTTGGATATTAGGGCATCATGTAGCAACCCTAAGTCATAAGGAAATTCTATTAAAAGGGCTTCTCTTTCATTTCCTCATTTTTTCATGCATTTTATTTCAAGTTGGAGAAGAGAAGGAGTGAAGAAGAAGCTCATACTAGTTTATTTGAGGTATACTCTTTGTTTTTTGATGGTGGTTCTTGTATTTGTTATATGTTTCCATTTGTTTTATTTCTTCCATGAAAATTTATTATAACTCATATTCCTTATTTATTTTTTGTTGTACAATATAAATATTTGCAATAATCCAAAGTTATGACCAAACCCCAACATTATTGTTTTGAAAACCACAACATGCATGTATCTATGTATCTATAGTATTTATTTATTTATTTTGTGTTAGTGATAATTTTAGAAAAATAGAGTTGAGAGGAGGGTTTGTGAAATCACCCCCTTTTGTTGTGACCACCAAATGGGAGGTCATGACCTCCCATGAAAGGGTCGGTGATAGGTAGGACCTGCTAATCTCTCCCCCCCCCTTGCACCCCATATTATTTTATTTTATTTTATTTTAAATTTTTATTCTAATTTAATCTATTTTCATAAAAAAAAATATATCTCTTTTTTTGTTTATATAAAGAACTGAAATTTAAAATTTTGTATTTAAATGATCATATACACAATTTATATTCAACATATCTAAACATATTATTATATGTATATATATTCACTATTTTATTTAAGCAAATATACATAGTTTTAGTACACATACATTTGTGTATTTCAATAGAAACATGTACAAGGGTTGATTTATTTGCCTTGAAACTTTAATATATCTAAGTCTCTCAAAATGAAAAAAATATAAATTATCACTTAAAACTATATATGGGTTGAAATAAAACATACCTTTTAACCCATTCAAAATGCAACTCAACATTCAATTTCCCTAAAATGTTTATTATGGTTCAAGGGGAGAGAAAATTTCTTTAAGGAGGAGGAACTATTTATCATTTTCAAGTTGATTTCACTTTAATAGCACAAATGTAGTTTTCTAAACAAGGTAAAAGAAGATGCATTTACTTCCTCCATTTGAAACTTTAAAAACATATATCCTCCTATATTTACAATAATAGAAAATAAAAACCTCTTCTTCATTAAAATAAAACTTCAACCTACATTAATAAAAATCATTATTACATAAAACCAATATATATTTATTCTTCTTTTCTTTTACAAGAATACAATACAACTTTTTCTTTTATAAGCTAGGTACATACTTTTCATTTTCCTTTCAAACAAGGAGATTACTATATTTCCTTATTCCTCATCACGAGAAAAAATATAACAAATATCATTCAAAGATTCATAGGGATGCATGCCAATATGAGAATAAAATCTCTCCACCCTACCAAACATGGCATCATTAGGCCATTTCAAGGCCCTAGCCATCGCCCGAGCTGAGAGAACCAATTCAAACCTATACACAAGGGTTGTAACTCAACACTAGATCTTTTTTACAATAACTCCAATATAGTAGGACTAAACATTATAGAGACCACCATTTTCAAAACTTAATAACACAAACAAAAACTACAAATTTATTAAACATTCATTTTTTTTAAAAATCCCAACCCAATAATCCTTCATAACATTCATAACATTAACTAGAAGCAAGTAGAGTAAGGAGGACTTATCTTTCTACATATAGAGATGCAGCCTCCTTCTCCATGATATATCAGAGAGTTTGGAGTGTGCTCCACTCTAACAATAAATTTATCTCACCATTACAGGAGGTAGGTGAAATTTTGAGCACTACACCCCCTAAGTCCTTTCTCATAAATGAGTTTAGAGGACTCAACATTCTACCTTTTCCCCAAGATTCAAAATCCGCCACTCTTTCTTAAGGGAAATTATGAGCCCCCAACCCCTAGGTACTTAACCTAGGGTCCTTAAAAACATGGTTATACCTTAAAATAATCTTTTTAAGTCCTTTTAAAATCCATTAAATGATGAATCCAAGTTTTAAACTTACTTGAAGTTCCCATCCCTTAACACCACTTATAAAACATAATACATGACTTCACAATTAACTAAAACACAACATAATTTACATGCATTATCCCCATAAATATAATTACACATGACCCATAATTTCTAAACCTCAAAACACTTTCTAACTTCTAAGGTTACATTTAGCAAAATTAAAAATAGATAAACCACAACACAAGATTCACTTGAATCTTTATACTAACCCACACCTTGACTCTCTTTTCATTACAAAAGACCACACTCAAGAAATTCAACTAAGTGAATTAATAGCAAGGGTTTGAATATTTCTCCCTTCTATTAGGGAAAATTCAATTGCAATCGAATATTTTCTAACAAGTGGTATCAGAGCCTGGCTAGTTGTGTTATCCTTGTGGGTAGGTTGGAAATTTGTGTCAATTTATGTTAAGTGAGAGTTTTGTAGAGTTCTTGAATTTGTCTAATTACAGGGTGATATGGCATTGACAAGTATGTTCGGAAGAATTGATATTGAGAAATTCAATGGCAGCAATTTTGAGTTGTGGAAACTCAAAATGGAAGATCTATTGGTTAATCATGATATTTGGGTTGTTGTGTCTGGAACAAAACCTACAGGAATGAAGCAAGAAGATTGGGACCTCGCAGATCGAAAAGCAAAAGGGCTGATAAGGCTCTATTTGGCATATTTAGTTCTTCTGAATTTTCATGCAGAGAAGACTGCATCTTCTTTATGGAAAAGACTGGGAGATATTTATCAGGGAAAATCCTTGGTGAATAAGTTGTTCTTAAGGAATAAGTTGTACTCTTTGAAAATGGGAGGAACATTTGTTTCTGATAATTTGAATACTTTTAACATGTTGATTGCTCAGTTAACATCTATAGGTGTGAAGATTGATGAAGAAGATTGTTGTATGCTCTTGTTGTCTTCTTTGTCGGATTTGTGGGATCACTTAGTGATGGCGATTGGGAGCATGACAACCACTTTCAATATGGAAGATGTGGTTGCTTCTTTTTTATCAGAAGAAATGAGAAGGAAGTCTTTTGAGATGGCGAAGGAGGCTCTGGCTGTTCAAGGTAGATCAAAAGAAGAAGGACAAGAAATCCAAATCAAAATCAGAAGGGAGATCAAAGTCACCTGGAAAGAAGTACAAAGTGAAGTGCTGGAATTGTGGGCAGCCTGGTCATGTCTAAAGGGATTGCAAAGAGGAGAAAAAGAAGAAGAAGAAGAATTCTGACAATGATTCTTCTTAGAGCAAAGAAGATGCCTTCATTGTAGCCTTGGAAACTCAGGCAGTAGATGATGTCTGGCTGATTTATTTTGGAGCATCTTTCCACATGACATCTCACAGAGATTGGTTTACAAAGTATGAAGAATACGATGGTGGAAAGGTGTATTTTGCAAGCGATTCATTTCTGGAGATAATTGGTTGTGGAAGAGTCAGAATTCAGTTTCTTGATGGTAGAATTAAGGAAATTCATGGTGTAATGCATATACCAGGTCTGGCTCAAAATTTCCTTTTTGTAAGCAAGTTGAACGATGGTGGAGTACAAGTCTCATTCTTTAGTAATGGCTATAAAATGACTAGAGGCTCGATGGTGTTGGCTAGGAGTGCCTGAATTGGTACTCTATACAAGCTTGATGCACTGGTTGTTCAATTCAATAGTGTCTCTGCAAAGCCACAGAAGGTTGTTCGTAAAGATAAGAATGAAAAATATTCCTATTGGGGAATATTCTTTGGAAGTTAAACTTCCAGCAGAAAAGACTATGCTCTGGCATCAAAGGCTCAATCACATTGGTGAAAAAGGTTTGAAAGCCTTGAAAAATAAAAACCTAGTTGAGGGTCTTGATAATTGCAACTTGGAATTTGAATTTTGTGAACATTGTATATATGGAAAACATCACCGTGTTTCATTTTATTCTATTCCTCATAAATATTCTGGTGTTTTGGATTATATTCATTCTGATGTGTGTGGTCTAGTGGATGTTCCTTCGTTATCGAAGTCTAAGTATTATGTTTCTTTCATTGATGATTATTCGAGAAGGGCATTTGTGTATTTTTTTTAAAGTAAATCAGAAGTGTTCAGTCGTTTTAAGGAATTTAAAAACCTTGTAGAAAATCATACTAGAAGAAAAATAAAATGTTTAAGGACTGACAATGGTGGTGAGTTTTGTTTTGATGACTTTGAAAGGTATTGCAAAGACCATGGGATTAAAAGGCATAAAACAACACCTTACACTCCGCAGAAAAATGGAGTTGTTGAAACATTGAATAGGACATTGATGGAGAAGGCAAGAAAAATGTTGAGAATTTCTGGTCTGGGGCAGAAGTTTTGGGCCAAGGCCGTGGCTACAACATGTTACTTGTTAAATTAGTCTCCTTCATTAGCACTTGTTGATAAAATTTCTATGGAAGTTTGGTCTGGTAAGAATCCCTCTCTGGGACATATTCATGTCTTTGGCTATGAAGCATATGTTTATGTGTTGGATGTAAAGAGATCTAAATTGGATAACAAAGCTGAAAAATGTATCTTCATTGGGTTTGGCCTTGGTGTGAAAGGATACAAGCTTTGGAACCTTGTGACTCATAAGGAATTGTACAACAGAAGTGTAATATTCTGGGAACTGAAACCTTCTTCAATGGATTTGCAGTTTGGGATGGAAGAAGATAAAAAGGATAATGATCTTGTTGAGATACCTCTAAGTCAAAAAAAAAGAGGAACAACACATTGAAAGTGTACCTAAAACTGAGGATATTTCGAGCAGCTCTGAGAGTTCTAAACAAGAAGAGGAACCACAACCTCAACCTCAACCTACGAGAAGGTCTACACGTGAAAAGAAACAACCAGATAGGTATGGATTCTCGATGATAAATTCTAGTTGTGCCTACACTTTGATTACTAACATTAATGAGCCTAGGACTGTAAAAGAGGCAGTTGAAATGTTTGATTCAAATTCTTGGTTGGAAGCCATGAATGAAGAAATGGCATCATTAAAGAAAAATGATACTTGGAATCTGGTCCCATTGCCTCAAGGTAGAAAGCCTATGGGCTGCAAATGGGTGTTTAAAAAGAAAATTGGTCTAGATGGTTGTGTCGAAAAGTATAAAGCGAGATTGGTTGTGAAGGGTTATTCCCAGGTAGAGGGAATTGATTATGGAGAATTTTTTTCTCCTGTAGCTAAGCTGACATCTATCAGATTAATTTTGTCACTTGCAGCAGCATATGATTTGGAGATTGAGCAGATGGATGTGAAGACAAAATTTATTTATGGTGATCTTGAAGAAGAAATTTATATGTCCCAGCCTGAGCACTTTGTGAGAAAAGGTAAATAAAATCTGGTTTGCAAGTTGAAAAAATCTTTGTATGGATTAAAATAATCTCCTAGAATGTGGTACCAAAAATTTAACACTTTTGTTTTGTCATTGGGATTTGTAAGATAAAAATTAGATCATTGTGTGTACTACAAGATTGAAAATGATCATTTTCTTATTATTTTCCTTTACGTTGATGATATGTTGTTCATAGGAAATAGTAAGTTAATGATTTATGATCTAAAATCTCAGTTGTCTGCAAAGTTCGAAATGAAAGATCTTGGTGCAACCAAGAATATTCTAGGGATGGAAATAACCAGGGACAGAAAGGGAAGAAAGCTTTGGCTTATCAAGAGTAAGTATATTAATACTTGTTGATGGTGTTTTTATGCACTTCTCAACATAGGTAATGCATAGGTGCATCACCTCTCTTGAAAGACAATCTTCCACAATCAAATTGCAGAACACTATCCCAAGGTCTCTCGGATGTCAGGTCTTGACAGTGCTTGGAATATATCAGTTGTCTACTGTGATTTGTTGGAATCACAAGGTAGTCTTACATGAGTTAAAGCTATAGGAGAATTGGGTAAATGAATGGAGTTCTTTGAATATGAAATTACTGCACTTTACTATAGGCTCAGATAGCAATCCTAGACTCCATTGTTTTGTCAAATTCGGCTTTACAATGTGTAATGAACCTTAGCACAGGTTGTTTCTAAAAAAAAGTAAAAGAGGCAAGGAAGAAGAATGGTTCCTGGACCTACAACTATCGATGAACAGTGATAATGGAGGTTCCTACTGTGGACAGTTCCCTTAAATACGATTTCACTAAATCTAAATTCTCACAATGTCATGAAATCTATGCTATCTTCTAAGGACTGCAGGTATTCATCATTCATTCACCATGTAAATGTGAACAAAGACAAATTTTAAAGAGCAGCTATGAAATTATAGTCCAAGCTAACTTTGCATAGTCACTTACCAGCAGCAAATGACCAAAAGTATGGACAAGGAAAGCATACACATAACAGAAAGATTCATAACCAAAGACAACATACTAAATCCACTAAAGCTAACTAGAAGAAACTTAGAACAACAAAGTAACTTGAAGTAAAGTTTTAACTAAGGGGAGAAGAATCATGCAACATGGGAAGATATCCATAAATGCACCAAGTCAATGTATTTCAATTAAAAAATTTGTAGCATGCTTATACAACAACTCAACTCTCTTCAAATGAGAGGAGGAGAACCCTATTTATAGTTTTCAAAAAGAAAAATAAGTGGCCAGGATTCGATTCTATTGTGTGGCCAAGATTCACTTTACATTGGAGTTTCACCTACCCCCAAATATATTACATTTATAAAACATTTCTTGTCTTTTCCCTATTTTTTCATCTAGTGGCAGCACTGTAGCAATTTTGTCTTTTTATTGTTTGCCCTTTGCTACAGCCACTCTTTGAGGAATTCTTCATCAATGACAAGGTTGCCTTCACACTTCTTCGAAGCTGCATACTCCAAAAAACTCAAGATCAATGGTTGAAGCTTGTCCACGTCCATAATATTTTATCGTAACACTTGATAGCTCCATTACTACGAGCTGTTAATGAGCTTCTTCCAGTCGCCGTCATACTTGGCAGAATTGCTTCTAAAAAGCTCTGACTCGGCAAAGGCTCGAGCAGCAAAACTCAAGAAATCTATGGTAACCTCAGCCGACATCCCATCTTCCATGTTCTTTAAGAAGTGGGGCTTTACGCTCTCTGGATTAATTTCAACAGTGGGCAGCTCGTACCCCGTCATTAGCTTGAGGTACCGAGCACAATCCTCTCTGGCCTCCTTGGCCCATTGGATATCCGAAACTACCCGTTCTAGAATATACTCCAAATTTCCCTTTCGATGGTCAAAATCTCATTTCCACACCTCCACTAACCAATGATCATCATCTTTGAGGGCAAGGCTCTTCTCCCAAACCTCGCTTGGCAATGCAAGAATGGCCTCAATTTTTGGGTAGGCTGCTCTGTATTTCCTTGGGAACTCCTCGTAGACCTTCTCTATACCCTCAAGAGTTCTCTGCAACTCCAAGAACTTATTCGCTGCTCAGACCACCAAGTTGATACCTATGTTTCCCATGTCTAAGACTTGTCGGAACCAGTTTTTTGTAGTATTATCCAAGTTCCTTCTCTTTTCCAATTTATTGATCTACTCTTGAGATAACAACTAAGGCGGGGTTGATGATGAGGTGGGTTGCTCATCTGGGGATGACCACTGCTAAATATAGGTCATCAGATTGGCCACTTGTGCTTTGAGTTCCTCCTTCAAAACCTTATCCTGCTAGATAAGGTGCACCACTGTGGCGATCGATTCCTAGAGGTTCTCGACCTTCTGCTCCCTTGTGGCCACTCCCAAATCAATGGTGGAGACGTTATAGGTTATTCCCTATTCTCCAACCATCGATGTCGCTATTTATACCGCCCTAGATCCAGATGCATCCATGGTTACCTTCGATTTGATCTTTGGCCTTTTCTCTTTCTTGGTGCTTATTTGTGCTCTAGCTAGTATGGCTTCTAACCTTGCCTTAGGATCTTTTAGGGTGGGAGTCTTTTGCTTCAACTGCTTCTCTAGCCAACCGGGTATTTGGGGCTCTCCCCTGGGTGATTCACATTGATTCGTGTTGTCCTCCCCTTCAATTTCAATGGCTTTGACAACAAGAGCCCTCTTCTCAACCCTCACATCCTCCTTCTCTTCATCGGAGTCTTGTTCGAACGTTACATGCTTAGTGGGAGACCTGGTGCGCAATTGCTCATTGGAGGGATCCTCCCTTTCAACACCTTCCTCTTCTTCATTTTGGCTATGTTCATGTTCCTCCGACCTATCCTCTTGCTCACCTTCATGGAGGGATGCTTACTCATCATGTTCTGAGGTTTGGCCATGCCTTTCAGCTGGAGATCTGTTGCCTTCAGTCTCCGGAGCAGCAACTTCTTCATCAACCGTAAGCCGATCTTCAGCTTCCTTATCCTCAATCTCCTTAAGCTACTTGCTCCAATTGGCTTCGAGCTCGGGATCATGTGTTTCCTAGACTAACTCGGTGTTAAGCTCCTCACTGCCCTCACTGGAAGATTTGTAGGCCACCTCATCAATCTCCTGGCATTCGAACATCGAGTGCTCATGGTATTCAAATTCTTCATCTTTGGGCCTCTTTGCAGCCTCTAGCTATCGTCGCTCAAGCTCATCTGATATCTGCATTGTTGCCTCCATTCTTGGTGGTTCGGTAGGGGGAGGGAGATCCAGAGCATTGGCCAAATCCTGAGCTATTGCAGCTTGCACCATTGGACTAGTAAGCATCCCTGAAAGCTCGGATGACACATTTTAGATGTATTTTACAAAGGATTTTGGGAGGCTGAGGGCAGGTATCATAGCAGTGGAAATAGAGGGAAGGGAGGGAGACATAGAGGAAGAAGATATCGGCAAGGTCATGGCAGAGGACTAATCCATTGGTATGACATGCATGTTTGGAGAGGTGGATAGAGATGTCCACCGCAGGCGAGGAGGAAGTGGAAACTACAAGCAAAGCACGTGGGACGGTGGCAATAGCAGCAGCAATTGCAGCAGATGGAGACCTTGGTAGGTCAAATCCTTCCCCTCTACCCTCAAGGAGTGAACCTTTGGGTATCACAGACATCTCTGTGCCCCCGGTTGTTTTTCTTTGTTTCTTTGGTGGCTCACCCTCTGATGCCTTTGAGCACAAACCTTCGATTTGGGAAATTGCTCACTAGCTTCTTTTCTCTTTTTGGTTTTGACTGATGGTGGGGTTTTGGATGTATCCCCAATTGTAGTGGTAGTGACCCCACCATTGGAGCCACTCAGTTCACTTTCTAGTCCATTAAATGTTAAGGCAACTCCTTGTTGCTTCAGTCGGGCCACCTATTGGTCGATCCATGCCTTAGTTCGAACCTCGACGGGTTTGGTGAGTATGTCGAGGTTTTCAATCTCTCACTCATCCCAATCAATCATAGGCAGTGGAAAATTGGCAAAAGCATCATATCCCGAATCGATCACCGTGCTTTCATCTTCTTCAATCTGGTTCGAAACCAAACACAAGTTGACTCTTCGTATGTAGAAGGTAGTCATGCACATATAGTGTCACAGCCGCACTTCAAGATCATCTTTACAATTAGCCCTAAAATCCTCAACATTGTGGAGGTGGGCATACTCACATCCCAATGCCTTTCTGATATGACTGTATGGGTCAATTCAGGGCCAAGTTGTATATTGCCGGAAGTGATATTCGGCCAACTCCTTCTCCGAGTATCCCTCACACTAGGAGGTATGAATTTTCTACATCCCTTGGCCGAGCCCAATGGGGTAAGGTGTGCCTGGTAGATGCTTGCTGCTCAGGATATTATGAATGTACCGTAGCTACCAAGTCAGCTCCAATAATATAATCTGGTCATTGGGGTACTGAGGCAGCTTGTTTAGTCTTTCTGTGAATCCCTAGGTGCTGATGTACATGAACTTGGGGAATTGTATGTATAGGAAGGAGTATTGCCTAAGGAGGGACCTAGCACTATGGGAAACTCTTCTCTGAAAGTCACCTCCTAGAGATTGAATGATGTAGGTGATGAATGCATCATTCACCCTACAATAATCCCTCTTGAAGTTTTGGTACTGTAGTTGATGGTATTTATCATAAGGCTTGAGCTTTTCTCCTGATGCCTCACTGGGTACTGTAGTCAATCCATGATAATGCCACCGATTGGTGAGGGAGTATACCAAGTAAGATGTCACATAGAACTTGGAGGTCTTCTTCACATTTTGAAATTGTTCATGGAAGCAATCACTGATTATCTCCCCCCAATAAAAGGCAGTGTCGTCACCGCGGAGAATTTTCTCCACAAAGTATAACATCCATTCCTAGAAGAAGGCCGCAATAGGAAGACCCATTACTCAGCTTAGCAAGGTCACAAGGTCATGGTAATCCTCGAAGAAATCACTGCAAAAATGCTCATGAGGGAGCTTGTCGGCACTACCTCGCTTGTCCTTCAACCAATACTGATTGATTAGTTTCTTGCATTTCAAAGGATCTTGCTCCCATAATGCCTTGCATTTTTCTATGGTGGGGGTCTTCATGCTCTTCAAGGCAGGAATGTGGAAATTTGTCATTATACCAAGCGGGGACATATCTGCAAGGATATTCCCATCTCAGTCCACTATAGTTCTAGTCTCAGGTTGATATGCCTCTATGCATTCCATTACCAATTTCGGGGCCACCAAGGCTGGCGGGAAGCCCATAGCTTTGGCAAGTCCACTACTTCTTATCAACTTTGCATTTTTTATTTTGGGATTCACCCTGACTCTCTGTGTAAACTCATCAATATCGACCTAACCGATATTGGTATTTGTGACATCTCTCCAAAGAGTGGTGATTCTGGATTGTAAGGGCACCTCTCAAAAATTTTACCTTATCTGATCCTTATCCTCTTTGTCTAGGGGTGCCTTGGCTATTCCTTTCCCATTTTCCTTGGAGGCACCAGAAGCTTTTGCACCGGATTCCATAAATCCTGGACAAAAGACATGAATTAGCAACATTATTATGGGAAAGCGACCTCGAACAAGTCCCTGCACATTGAGGTTAGATCCACAATCTTCATTCATATTTGATAATCGTATAACATTTGATAAAACACCATTAGAAAGCAAGGCAAGTGAATCGGGCTCCCAGGGTCGGAGTTCCCTTGGCAAAATGTCATTTGGAAGGGAAAATGAGGTATGGGACTCCCAAATGCATTTCTCGGTGTTGGATTTGCTCAATTGAGGATTGGCGTGAGAGAAGACCTAATTTTAGCAAGTGGGTCAAAGTCTATTTTGGATTTGGAGGTCATTTGAGTCCTTATTTAGGTGTTCAGGTATCAGCTACAGGAAGGCCGCCTGAAACAATGCAGGGAAGATGGAACTCTAGGTGCCGGATTCCAAAACTCAGACTGTCGTCATCAGGGAGTAGTTATAGGTTAGTCGTTCATAACGAAAAAATTTATGCTACAATCCGGGAGTGAAATTCCAGAGGGTAATCCCCGGAGACAAACTTAGGAGTTGGGAAAGCTTGGCGGTGAACAAAGGGTCGCAACCCGGTGGTCAGAAGGTCGCTCAGTTTCGGTCGCTTGAAACGGCGATAGCGAAACGGAATCCCGGAGGTGGAATTCCAAAGTCCAGAGTCTAAAAGGAGTTTCATCGTCAGTCTGCTTAGAATTAATGCTTGGCAAAAAGCGGCTTGGGATCCAGGAGTAGGAAAGTCATCCAGGGATAGCTGTTTGGAACAGCAAAAGTGACACAGAATTCTAGAGGAGGAATTCTAGAGTTCAGGGTCTAGATTGAGTTTGGACTTCGGCTCCTTCCTTGTAAATTCGAACGGAATTTATGCATCCAAGGTCAGAGGTCCAGAAGGACGTTTGAGGTGGGCCACCCAAAACAGCTAAGTTAATAGGGAATTCTGGAAATGGAATTCTGAGGGTCAGAGTCCGGTGACAGTTTGTTTGTTGACCAATTTTCAATTTTTCAATTTGTTCGAGGAAGGCCATTTTAAACAGCCTAGGCACAATGGAAACTCGTGAAGGGAAGTCCAGAGGCTGAGATCTAGGGTGAGCTTGGCCACTGTCAATTTTCAAAGTTTAAATTTTGCGTTTAGTGCAGACGGCCGCAGGGAGGTCCGGGCCCAGGAGACGCCAGCGACTATTCTAAAGAACAGCAGCGGCAGGGTTAAGCTCCAGTGTTAAATATTGATGATTCTATGCATTGTTCATGGATTTTAATTGGTGGGTTTTTAGGTGAAGGTACTAATCTACCAGATTTCAACTCATTTTACATTTTTTACTTTGTTTTGACCCAAAATTTCATGGAAAGGAGGACAAGGCGCACAGACAGCGAGCATACCTTGAAATCTCGAAGAAAGATGTTGTTGAACGTGTGAAAAATGGCAGCACGAGAGCTCGGGCATGAGGGCGGAGAATGTCGGATGTTGGGAAGCTCCTCAAATTTCTCGATCATTTCGGCCATTTGAAAATCACAGTTCGAAAATTCGTTTATATAGTTAAAACTGCAATTAATACAACAATTTAATGAATCCCGGAAATGAAAATCCGAGATCTGGGGTTTGGGGAGATGTCGGATGTCAAATGCTAGCAACAACAAACCTAGGATGGAAACCCGGAGAGGGAAACCTGAGGGTCCGGACCCGAAAGGGGCCATGGACATTAGAAGGGCATTCTGACAAGGGAAACTTGTACTGACTTCAGATTTAGCATTTTTAAAGGAGGTCAAATTTGTTCAAACTTAAGATGTGTCTTTTGGGAATATGTTGACCCTTTAGGGTGCAAAATGGGCATGCAAAATGAGGCAAAGCCAAAAGGACCAGGAAAGCAAAAGAGGGAAGAGAGGGTCCCCGTTCCAAACAAAGCGTGTGTGCAACAAGCACAACAAATGGTGACTCCGCTGGGAGAACGCTCTCGGCATTCTAGAGATAAATACTCATTCTGAATCCATGATCTCTGGTTTCGCAAACCAAAGCTGAACTGAGAGCAAGATAAGGAAGGTGAGGTTGAATCATACTGTGACATTATCATGGAGGTGTGTGCATGGTGCGTTCATTTACTTCCTCGGAGATAGCATGTGCAACCACTGATTGGGGAGATAAGCTACATAGTTCGCCTGACCCCAAAAGTAACCTGGAAATTGCTTCGCTACTCGTCAAGCATCCATAGCCCCGACAGAGTTGTCATTGTGACCCCATGAACATAGCTCCACTGCCATCCAAGAGTCCATAGCCCCGGTAGTGATATTCGCACACCCATATAGTTTTTATTCTCACTTTATTTTATTCCTTTATTTGATATTTCTTTTCAGCACTTTCTTCTTTTCTTTTTGTTCAACCGTGTAAGCAATGAAGCTCACTATGGGCTTGGGAATCGCAGTGGTCACTAGAGCATACTTTAGATTTTTCACTTTCCCCCTCTTCTCAGTAATCACCATACCATTCTTTGGAAATGTTAAAATGTGTTTCTATGTGTTCCATGATAAATGCAAGGGATTCAAGTAGATAGCCATCCTAGGTTAGTTCAGAGTTCAAAAGTTGAAAACCAATGCTTAGGGGCTTTCAGAGGTTAGCAGTAGGGAATGAAGCCTTATTTAGAGAATAGCATAAGAGCGGGCAGCGGGGCCAACCATTTATCGAGCCAAGCACGTCCAACATAGCAGAACGAGAAGATTCTTCCAAGGTCGAGACAAAATAGCTAGGACAGAGAGCAAAATCGAAGGACGAATCAGGGAACCTATTCTAACCTATATACAGGTATTTACACAAACAGCTCTGAAAGAGCTCAAGCCTAGAAGTAATGCTTAAGGTTCTGCCTGCTGACAGACAACAGGACGTCTTCACTAGTCAAAGTCTTTATGCGGAAAGAGTTGTCTCCTAGGATTTCAACAATCTTAAAAGGGCCAAGCCAGAGCTTGTCAAATTTGTTGTGTCCCCTTTTATTTTCATGGGCCTTGTCCCAATAAAGGACTAGATCGAAAATGTGGAAGGCCTTGACCTTGGCTCAGTGGTCGAACCATCTTTTGACTATGCCCTGATGTTTGGCAAAATTTTCTATTGCATGGTCTCGTACTTCTTCAAGGTGCAACAGCTTGGCGAGGTGAGCTTCTCTACGGTCTCCTCCTTCATAAAAATCATTGACAAACTGGAGGGTAGGGATTTTCAAGTGTGTGGGAAAGACGGGCTCTAAGCCATAGACAAGATGATATGGGGAATCTCCAAGGGTGGTCTTGTGATGGGTGAGATCTGCCCACAGGGCAAAACGAAGTTGGGTATGCCAATCCTTGGGATTCTTATCTAGCAGCATCTTGTTCACCGTGATCAAGTTCTTGTTGGTGGACTCAGCAAGGCCATTACCTTGAGGATAGTAATTGGATGAAAATTTAAGGGTAATCCCATAGTCAAAGGCCCAACCCATGAATTTTAATGAAGCAAACACAGGGCTGTTATCGCACACCAAAGCATAAAGACAACCAAAGCGATTTAAAATAAAACTTTCCAGAAAACTAGTTACCACTTCAATTGTACATTGCCTACAAGTTATTGCCTATGTCCATCTAGTGCAGTAATCAAAATCGGTTAGAATGTTCCTGTGTCCCGCAGATGATGGAGGGCTTACTGGGCCAATGAAGTAAAGACCCCATTATGCGAAAGGTCTTACATCCTCCAGTTGGTACTATTATACTGTGAGTTCAGGTCTAGCATTAATAACTACCTCTTCCATTGTTCTGGTGAGTGCCTACCCTCTTACTAGCTTCATCGGCTAGATTTCCATATCATACTGCTGTAGTAATGTGATCCACTTTGCCCTTTGCTCCCCTAACTCATTTTGCATAAGCAATGTCTTCATCACGGGGTCAGGAACTATAGTGAACACCTTGTTGCGCAAGATATAATGCCTGAACTTCTTGACTCCCTTAACAAGGGCATATGCCTATTTTTCAACATTATGACAGCGTAGTTCAGCATCCTTCAGAGGGGCGCTCATGAAGGCGATCGGGTGTTCGCTCCCCTCGTCATCCTTTTGTGTCAAGATGTTGGTACATGAATGATCTAAAGCAAAAGAGTATATGTAGAAGGGCTTTAGGTAATCGGGGCTGACTAGCACAAGGGCATCAGCAATTGCCTTCTTGATTTCCCCAAAAGCCTGCTTTGCTTTAGGGGTCCACTCGACCTTAGCATCCTGTTTTAGCATAGCATTGAGTGGTTTGACAATTTTCGCGAATCCCGTGATGAACTTGTGGACAAAGTTGATCTTTCCAAAAAAAGGAATTTTATTCTTTTTTGTTACCTGGCAGTTGGATCTTCATAATCGACTAGACACATTCGGGGTTGATGGAAATCCCCCGTTCTAACAAGACATGTCGAAGGAGCTTCCCCTTAGTGACCCCAAAGATGCACTTCTTCGGGTTAAGGGAAACCCCGAATGCGTGACACCTTTCAAAGACCTTGCATAAGTCAGTGACGTGATTACCCTGCTGCTTTGAGAACACCATCAAATCATCCATGTAGATGATTATGCACTTATTGATCAGGTCCTTGAATGCAATATCCATGGCACGCTAGAAAGTGGCACCAGCGTTGATTAGCCTGAATGGCATTCTTCTATACGCGAAAGTTCCCCACTTGGTGGTGAACGTCGTCTTGTGTCGATCTTCATACTGCACCATAACCTGGTTATATCCTAAATATCCATCTAGGAAGGACATCATCTGGGAGTCGTTTACTACCTGTAACACCTCATCCAATGAGGGTACAAGATAGTTGTCTTTCTCTAAGGCTCGGTTTAGATTATGAAAGTCGACGCATAATCTGATTTCCCCATTTTTCTTCCTCACAGGAACCAAATTTTCCACCCATGTGGAGTATCTAACCGAAAAAATGATCCTCGTTGATAGCAACTTTTGTACTTCCTTGTATATTATCGGTTCCAATAGAGCATTGATAGGACGCTACCACTGTCGAAAGGGCTTTGCATCTGGTCTGAGAGGGATGGTGTGTGTGATAATCAATGTGTCATATGTCTTGAGATCATCATAGCTCCAGTCGATGACATCGTGATACTTCCGTAGAGCCTCAATTATCCCCGCTCTTTCTTTAGGAGCGCACACCTTGCCGATGAACACACTCTTGGCATTTCCAACCATTCTAAGGTTGTAAGTGTCACATTGGCCACTGATGGTATCTTTCTTAGCTCGTTGGTTCTGGTCTCTGATCTGATCAAGGTCAAAGATTCATTCTAATTGGACCATTCCCCTATGGATGATATTGATCTTTAGGTTGATAATCCTATCTATATCCAGATCCACCTCTTGAGGTTCAACTTCGTCGATTATGTGTGTAGCAAACACATCCGAACTGGTGATAAAATCTAAGATATGTTTGTCATCTTTGAATACCTAGAAATTAGCTACATTATCCGGCACTGACGGGACGAAGGTGAGCTCCACCATGAATCTTCTGAGACCTGATAGGGACAATGGTTGTAACGTGCTTGCTGCCTATGCTAGGGCATTGGTAGTATGATTATGAGCACGCGGAATTAATTGAATGTTGAATGCATGTAGCCCTTCCAACAGATCCCATACGCGGTGCCGCTAGTTAGTGAGTCTTCGATCATATCAGGAATAAAGCTTCTTGACCCATTTTACAACTAACTCTGAATCTCCATACACTTGGAGCATCTTGACACCTTTTATTAATGCCATTAAGAGGCCCAAGACTAAAACCTCATACTCTACTACATTGTTGGTACAATAGAACTGAAGCCTATGAGCAGCAAAGTACGATTTACCTTTAGAACTGATCAACTATAAACCTACCCCAGCTCTGTGCTTGGATTTAGACCCGTCAAAGCACAATGTCCCAAATACAGGAGCATCCTTGGATGTAGAATAGGCAGCTTGGACTTTCACCTTCGGTGGGGCCTTCATTTCAATAACTATTTTAGGAGGTACAGGGATGGAACATGTTTGTTCATGCGGGGCTGGTCCTACTTTCTCCTTCGGGGTAGCCTATTTTTTAACGTGTTCAATTATTTTTTGACACAAGCAGTAATCAAATTTTGAGTGAGCAGCATTGTGTACCCTGCACCAGTTAGAGAGCAGGAGTTCCTGAAGGTTCATTCGGGTTCCCAGACTAAGTTGGTCCTAAATGCACTTTTCCATGAAAACTTGGAAACCATCAAGCAATCCTTGAGTGTCATCCTCTCCTAGTTCCTCATTATCATATTCGACCAGCACTTCAGTGCTCTGAGAAACATTGGTCAAATTAGCAAGCAGGCTACACAGCACGAGGAAAACCTCACTCGTTCCTTGGTCTTCTAGGTATTCCTGTTCGTTCTGATATGATATTGGAGAATAATTTCCCGAACCTGTTTCGGCATGAAACACCTCGTTTGTGTTGTACTCAGTGATCATAAATCTCATCTGTTGTTCTTGATCAATCTGAATCTAATTCGGCATTCATTTCCATGGCAGCTACATGTGTGAGTAATCAATTGCGGCGTATCCATTCAATGCCCTCATGAAATCCCTTCCTATGATTATACCGTATGTATCCAGGATATCGGCCCCCTGAATGTCAATGGTCTGTTGGACTTGGGGATCAGCAGCAACTTGCATAGGTATTCTGTTAATTTCCCCCACTATGTTGATCTTCGTTTTGTCAAGTTGTGTCACCTTCCGCCAGGAAGGAGTTGGCATTATTCTGAATGTCTTGCACATGCTCAGGCGCATAACATTAGCTGATGTGCCTAAATCTAGTAAGCAGTTGTGGAGGTTCTTCCCGAACACACGGATGGTGGTTAGAAAGGGAGGAGTTCCAAATTTCCCTTGAAACAATCCTCCGGACACGTCCACCTGAGCGACTTGGCCCTTGTCTTTCTCACTGCCCTTGCTTTGGGTTTGTACCTAACTAGCTACCTTGTGGGGCTATTTGTTTGCTTGCTGACTTACTAGTAGGTTAGCCTTACTATTGAAGATTTGCCTAACAACCGGCTCACTTTGTTGATCATCAAAGGAAACCTTCTTCGTCGGAGTTTCCTGAGTTGACCCCTGGGGTTGAGTCTCATTTATCATTCTGAAAAAAGGCATTCCTGATGGCAGGCACCTTTAGAAGTTCAAATTCTGGCACGCTTAGTTTCACCCTTTTGAATTCCTCAGCAATATACTCCCCCATCTGTTCAACTTCTTGATCATGGGAAATGTTTTGGGAGGAGCTAGCGGCTTAGCTTTGGTTGTTGTTTTGCTATTTATTTCTGCTGAGGTACTGCGTGGGTGTATGGGGCAAACCCAGGTTATTATTTTCATTTGGATCAAGAGGGGTACTGAAGTTATTTGGCGGGGTGGAGGTCATAAAAGGACCTCCAGAATGACCTCTAGCTTGTCTATTTCTGAGGTTGTAAGGGGTAGTCCGTTGGTGAAACATTTGGACTTCATCTTCCCTATGCTCTTCTTCATCATCCTTAGGACCATTATCTATTGAATCAAAGAGCTGTGCTAAAGGACTTTCAGAACTTACCTCTTCCACCTTGTCATTGTTGTTCGAATCGGCACCCTCCAGTTCTGGTGTGTTGCATTCTGCCCTTGGAAAAGGAGCCTGGTTTAGCACCAACATCAAGGAGTCGTATGGGTTGTACAGGACAATATCTTTGCACCCTAAATTATCCACCACATTCTAAACTTCTACCTGGAAAATCTCAGCAGTAGTTTGGAATTCCAGACAATCCAGTTCAAAATGGCGACTCATTTTGTGGATGCGACACCGACTAGATAGAACAGCCTCTGCCAAGTAAACTCCACTTGTGGGGTTTTCACTATTGTTGGGCTGATCAAGAGGCGTGGGAATTCCACCATTGTTGGGGCGTGTATTCCATATCTGGTTTTTCCTTTGGAAGGGTCTTCTATCGAAGTTCTAGCCCAAATTCTAATTTTTGTCATAATTCTGCCCAGACGACATGCTAGCATCCTGATTGTCCCGATTTTCACGCTAATCTTAGTTTTCCCTATTAAGGTTGGTCTGGATGCTCTTATATGACGCCTATAGCTAGTTGTTCTGATTCCTTAAGTGTGTCATTTCAGTTGACATTTTCTTGATCATTTCTATGAGCTCATCAATCTTATCCTTTTCGACATTGCTTGGCTGTGACGTCGAACTCTAGAGGAACATGAGTTGTGCCACCAGCTAATTCTGATGAGCGGTGGGAATTCTACCACCTGAAGGTATGTGAGCACCTGGGATTGTTGAGGATGCAATTGTTGTTGCTGGGGTAGCAGGTAGTAAGGTACTAGATATGCCTGATTCATTGGCTACCCAGGATGCAGAACCATGGGTAGTTGTGGTACTAGATTCAACAGGGGCATATGGTGTTGCAACGCTTCAATAAGCCCTTATATTTGTGTCAGATGTGCAGTTTGCCCAAGAGAGGGCAGCGGACCAGAAATTTTATGCCCCAAATCCATGCTAGCGATAATGGCTTCAGCGTATGCATCGACCAACCTAGCGGGCAGTGATCTCATTCTTTTCACCAGGGTTGAAGTGAGGTTGTCCAATGCTGTATAGTAAACAAGTAGGATAGCAACATCGTTGAAAACGTACGAGGCCTATAGCTGAGTGTACGCTCTGTGGAATCGGTCATTGAACAAGTTGATCGGTTCATTGATTTCCCTTTGAATCGACATGAATTGTCGATACGAATCTACAGGGCTGACTGGGGTCTTGAACTTCTGCAAAAATGCATTCCTTAGAAGATCCCATGTGTTAATAGTTTCGGCTAGAAAATTGACATACCAGTAGAAGGCCTCCTCCCCTAATGAGTATGGAAAGAGCCTGCAAGCCACATCTATGTATATGATCTACATAGTCTTTAGGGAAATCTCAAAAATCTTGACATGTTCCTCAGCTGTCCTCTGTGGATCCCGGGAGTTAAACTTCATGCAAAAATTCTCAGGATTCTTTGGCATATCATGGTAGAGGTTGAAGGCCAAAGGAAATGGTTTATTACCCAGCCAATCCTTTGGAGGGGGCGATGGAGGTGGTTGTGCCAGATTGGCTCGTAACTGTAAATGAGTAGCAGCAGTCGACAAGGAAGTAGCAGGGCTAGTGACTGTATCTGGCTAAAAGGTAGTGTTTAGCCCAGATGGAGTGGCAACCTGGAAGGTTGTACGGATTAGATGAGTGGAAGGTGGTACTTCCAATGATGTTGGAGAGGATGGAGGTGAAAGAGCAGGGGGCTGGTCTGGTGAATCGGTGGTGGATGGTTCCCCTTGTTTGGCTCTTTTAGCTCGAACAGGGGGCTGTAATTACTAAAATTCTCCCTTGTTTGGTGTAGACCTCAAGACTCGGTGAAATCTCTCAGGAGAGAATGATCCAATTCGATCCATCTTTATCTCCTATTGCCCTCCTTCAAGTTCAAGTTCTATTGATGGTGTTTTTATGCACTTCTCAACACAGGTAATGCATAGGTGCATCACCTCTCTTGAAAGACAATCTTTTACAATCAAATTGCATAACACTATCCCAAGGTCTCTTGGATATCAGGTCTTGACAGTGCTTGGAATATATCAGTTGTTTGATATGATTTATTGGAATCACAAGGCGATCTTACATGAGTTAAAGCTATAGGAGAATTGGGTCAATGAATGGAGTTCTTCGAATATGAAATTACTGCACTTTACTGGAGGCTCAGACAGTAATCCTAGACTCAATTGTTTCGTTAGATTTGGCTTTACAATGTGTAATGAACTTTAGCACAGGTTGTTTCTAAAAAGAAAAAAGAGGCAAGGAAGAAGAATGGTTCTTGGACCTGCAACTACCATTGAATAGTGATCATGGAGGTTCCTGCTGTGGACAGTTCCCTTAAATAGGATTTAACTAAATCTGAATTCTCACAATGTCATGAAATCTATGCTATCTTCTAAGGACTACAGGTATTCATCATTCATTCGCCATGTAAATGTGAACAAAGACAAATTTTAAAGAGCAGCTATGAAATTATAGTCCAGGCTAACTTTGCATAGTCACTTACCAATAGAAAATGACCAAAAGTATGGACAAAGAAAGCATACACATAGCAGAAAGCTTCATAACCAAAGACAACATACTAAATCCACTAAAGCTAACTAGAAGAAACTTAGAACAGAAAAGTAATTTGAAGTAAAGTTTTAACTAAGGGGAGAAGAATCATGTAACATGGGAAGAAATCCAGAAATGCACCAAGATAATGTATTTCTATTAAAAATTTTGCAGCATGCCTTTACAACAACTCAACTCTCTTCAAATGAGAGGAGGAGAGCCCTATTTATTATTTTCAAAAAGAAAAATAAGTGGCCAAGATTCGATTCTATTGTGTGGCCAGGATTCACTTTACATTAGGGTTTCACCTACCCCCAAATATATTACATTTATAAAACATTTCTTGTTTTTTCCCTATTTTGTAATCTAGTGGCAGCACTGTAGCAATTTCATCTTTTTGTTGTTTTCCCTTTGCTATAGCTACTCATTGAGGAATTCTTCATCGATGATAGGGTTACCTTGGCGCTTCTTCGAAGTTGCATAGTCCACAAAACTCAAGATCAATGACTGAAGCTTGTCCACCTCCATAATATCTGATCGTAACACTTGATAGCTCCATTCCTAGGAATTGTTAATGAGCTTCTTCTAGTTGTCATCATACTTGGTAGCATTGCTTCTTAAAAGCTCTGACTGGGCGAAGGCTCGAGCAGCAAAACTCAAGAAATTTGTGGTGACCTCAGTTGACATCCCATCTTCCATGTTCTTTAAGAAGTGCGGCTTTACGCTCTTTGGATTAATTTCAATAGCGGCCAGCTCATACCCTATCATTAGCTTCCTTGGCCCATTCGATATCTAGAACTACCTGTTCCAAAATATACTCCAACTTTCCCTTTCGATGGTCAAAATCTCATTTCCACACCTCCACTAACCAATCATCATCATCTTTGAGGGCAAGGCTCTTCTCCCAAACCTCGCTTGGCAATGTGAGTATGGCCTCAATTTTTGGGTAGGCTGCTTTGTATTTCCTTGGGAACTCTTTGCAGACCTGCTTTGTACCCTCAAGAGTTCTCTGCACCTCCAAGAACTTATTCGCTGCAAGGACCACCAAGTTGATACCTGTGTTTCCCATGTCTAAGACCTGCTGGACCCAGTTTTTTGTAGTCTTATCCAAGTTCCTTCCCTTTTCCAATTTATTGATCTACTCTTGAGATAACAACTGAGGTGAGGTAGATGACGTAGTGGGCTGCTCATTCGGGGATGACCACTTTTGAATATAGGCCGTCAGATCGGCCACTTGCAGTTTGAGTTCCTCCTTCGAAACCTTATCCTTTTGGATAAGGTGCACCACCATGGTGACCGATTCCTGGAGGTGCTCGACCTTCTGCTCCCTTATGGCCACTCCCAAATCATTGGTGGAGATGTTATAGGTTATTCCCTGTTCTCCAACCATCGGTGTCGCTATTTGTACCGCCCTAGATCTGGAGGCATCCATGGTTACCTTCAATCTAATCATTGGACTTTTCTCTTTCTTGGTGCTTATCTGTGCTCTGGCTAGTATGGCTTCTAACCTTGCCTTAGGATCTTTTAGGGTGGGAGTCTTTTGCTTCAACTGCTTCTCCAGCCAACTGGGTATTTGGGGCTCTCCCGTAGGTGATTCACATTGATTCTTGTTGTCCTCCACTTCAAGTTCAATGGCTCTGACAACAAGAGCCCTCTTCTCAACCATCGCATCCTCCTTCTCTTCATCGGATTCCTGTTCGAGCGTTACATGCTTAGTGGGAGACCTGGTGTGCAATTGCTCGTTGGAGGGATCCTCCCTTTCAACACCCTTCTCTTCTTCATTTTGGTTGTATTCATGTTCCTCGGGCCTATGCAATTGCTCACCTTCATGGATGGACGCTTCCTCATCATGTTCTAGGGTTTTTCCACTCCTTTCAACTAGAGATCTGTTGCCTTTAGTCTCCAAAGCAACAACTTCTTCATCAACCGTAAGTCGATCTTTAGCTTTCTTATCCTCAATCTCCTTGAACTGCTTGCTCCAATCGGCTTCAAGCTTGGGATCATGTGTTTCCCAGACCTACTCAGTGTCAAGCTCCTTGCTACCCTCACTAGAAGATTCATAGGCCACCTCATCGCTCTCCCAGCGTTCGAACATCAGGTGCTCATGGTATTCAAATTATTCATCTTCGGGCCTCTTTGCAGCCTCTAGGTATCGTCACTCAAGCTCATCTGATATCTGCATTGTTGCCTCCATTCTTGGTGGTTTGGTAGGGGAAGGGAGAGCAAGAGCATTAGCCATATCCTGAGCTATTGTAGGTTGCACCATTGGACTAGTAAGCATCCTTGAAAGCTTGGATGGCACGTTTTGCATGTATTTTACAAAGGATTCCGGGAGGCTAAGGGCAGGCATCGTAGCAAAGGAAACGAAGGGAAGGGAGGGAGACATAGAGTTAGAAGAGACCAGTGAGGTCATGGCAAAGGAAGAATCCACTGGTATGACTTGCATGATTGGAGAGGTGGAAGCAAGGTGGATAGAGGTGTCCACCGCAAGCAGGGAGGAAGCGGAAACTGCAAGCGAAGCATGCGGGATGGTGGCAATAGCAACAGAAATTGCAGCAGATGGAGACCTTGGTAGGTCAGATCCTTCCCCTCTACCCTCGAGGAGCGGACCTTTGGGTATCACAGACTTCTCTGCACCCCCAGTTGTTTTTCTTTGTTTCTTTGGCGGCTCACCCTCTAATGCCTATCGAGCATAAACCTTCGGTTTGGGCAACTACTCACTAGCTTCTTTTCTCTTTTTGGTTTTTATTGATGGTGGGGTTTTGGATGTTTCCCCAGTTGTAGTGGTAGTGACCCCACCATCGGAGCCACTCAGTTCACTTTCTAGTCCCTTAAACGTTAAGGCAACTCCTTATTTCTTCAGTCGGGCCACCTGTTCGTCGATCCATGCCTTCGTTTGGACCTTGACGGGTTTGGTGAGTATGTCAAGGTCATCAATCTCTCACTCATCGCAATCAATCATAGGTAGTGGAAAATTGGCGATGGCATCATATCTTGGATCGATCACCGTGCTTTCATCTTCTTCAATCTGGTCCGGAACTGGACACAAGTTGACTCTTCGTACATAGAAGGCAGTCATGCGCATATAGTGCCACAGCTTTACTTCAAGATCATCTTTACAATTAGCCCAGAAATCCTCAACATTGTGGAGGTAGGCATACTCACGTCCCAGTGCCTTTCTGATATGATTGTATGGGTCAATTCAGGGCCGAGTTGTATATTGTTGCAAGTGGTATTCAGCCAACTCCCTCTCTGAGTATCCTGCACACTGGGAGGTATGAATTTTGTACATCCCTTGGCCAAGCCCAATGGGGTAAGGTGTGCCTTCTAGATGCTTGATACTCTGGATATTAGGAATGTGTCACAGCTACCAAGTCAGCTCCAATAATATAATCTGGTCATTGGGGTATCGGGGCAGCTTGTTTGGTCTTTCTGTGAATCCCTGGGTGAGGATGTTCATGAACTTGGGGAATTGTATATATAGGAAGGCGTATTGCCTGAGGAGGGGCCTGGAACTATGGGAAACTCTTCTCTGAAATTCACCTCCTAGAGACCGAATGATGTAGGCGATGAATGCATCATTCACCCTACAATAATCCCTCTTGAAGTTTCGGTACTGCAGTTAAGGGTATTTGTAATAAAGCTTGAGCTCTGCTCCCAATGCCTCACTGGGTACTGCAATCAATTTATGATAATGCCACTGATTGGCGAGGGAGTATAACAGGTAGGATTTCATGTAGAACTTGGAGGTCTTCTTCACATTTGTAAACTGTTCATGGAAGCAATCACTGATTATCTCCCCCCAATAAAAGGCAATGTCATCACCGCGGAGAATTTTCTCCACAAAGTATAACATCCATTCCTAGAAGAAGGCCGTAGTAGGAAGACCCATTACTCGGCTTAGCAAGGTCACGAGGTCATGGTAATCCTTGAAGAAATCACTGCGAAAATGCTCATGAGGGAGTTTCTCGGCACTACCCCACTTGTCCTTCAACTAGTACTGATTGATTAATTTCTTGCATTTCAAAGGATCTTGCTCCCATAACACCTTGCATTCTTCTATGGTGGGGGTCTCCATGCTCTTGAAGGTAGGAATGTGAGATGTTTTTGTTATACTAGGCGGGGACATATCTGCAAGGATATTCTCATCTCGGTCCACTATAGTTCTGGTCTCAGGTTGATATGCCTCTACGCATGCCATTACTAATTCTGGGACCACCAAGGCTGGCAAGAAGCCCGCAGCTTTGGCAAGTCCATTGCTTCTTATCAACATTGTATTTTCTATTTTGGGATTCACCCTGACTCTCTATATAACTTAATCAATATTGACCTGACTGATATTGATATCTGTGACATCTCTCCAAAGAGTGGTGATTATGGATTGCAAGGGCACCCCTTGAAACTTGTACCTCATCTGATCCTTATCCTCTTTGCCTTGGGGTGCCTTGGCTATTCCTTTCCCCTTTTCTTTGGAGGCACCAGAAGCTTCTGCGTTGAATTCCATAAATCTTGCACAAAAGACATGAATTAACAACATTATTATGGGAAAGCGGCCTCAGAAAAGTCCCTGCACATCGAGGTTAGATCCACAATCTTCATTCATATTTGATAATCGTATAACATTTGATAAAACATCATTAGAAAGCAAGGCAGGTGACCCGAGCTCCCAGGGCCGGAGTTCCCTTGGAAAAATGTCATTTGGAAGGGAAAATGAGGTATGGGACTCCCAAAGGCATTTCTCAGTGGTTGATTTGCTCAATTGAGGTTTGGCATGAGAGAAGACCTAATTTTAGCAAGTGGGTCAAAGTCCATTTTGGATTTGGAGTTCATTTGAGTCCTCATTTAGGTGTTTGGGTATCAGCTACAGGAAGGCCGCCTGAAACGGTGCAGGGAAGATGGAACTTTGGGCGCTGGATTCTGGAGCTTGGACTGCCATCATTGGGAAGCAGTTATAGGTTAGCCATTCATATCGGTGAAATGTAGGCGGCAATCCGGGATTGAAATTCTAGAGGGTAATCCCCAGAGACAAACTTAGGAGTTGGGAAAGCCCGGCAGCGAACAAAGGGTCGGAACCCGATGGCCAGAAGGTCACTCAGGTTCGGTCGTTTGGAACGACGACAACGGAATGGAATCCCATAGGCGAAATTCCAGAGTCCGGAGTCTGAAAGGAGTTTGGCCATCAGTCCACTTAGAATTCATGCTCGACGAAAAATAGGTCGGGATCTAGGAGTCGAAAAGTCATCCAGGGACAACCGTTTGGAATGGCGAAAGTGACACGAAATTCTAGAGGAGGAATTCTGAAGTTCGGGATCTGGATTAAGTTTGCACTTCGGTTCCTTCATTGTAAATTCAAATGGACTTTATGCGTCTGGGGTCCGAGGTCCAGAAGGACGTTTGAGGCGGGCCGCCCGAAACAAAGAAGTTAAGAGGGAATTCCGGAAATGGAATTTTGAGGGTCGGAGTCCGATGACATTTTGTTCCTTGACCGATTTTCAATTTTTCAATTTGTTCGAGGAAGGCCATTTTAAACGGCCTAGGCACAATGGAAACTAGTGAAGGGAAGTCCGGAGGCTGGGATCCGGGGCGAGCTTGGCCACTGTCAATTTTCAAAGTTTAAATTTTCCGTTTAGTGTGGATGGCCGCGGGGAGGTCCAAGCCCAAGAGAAGCCAGCGACTATTTCGAAGAACAGCAGTGGTAGGGTTAAGCTCCGGTGTTAAATCCTGATGATTCTATGTGGTGCTCATGGATTTTAATTGGTGGGTTTTTAGGTGAAGGTACTAATCTACCATATTTCAACTCATTTTACATTTTTTACTTTGTTTTGAGCCATAATTTCACAGAAAGGAGGACGAGGCGCGCGGATGGCGGACATACCTCGAAATCCTGAAGAAGGATGTTGTTGAATGTGCGAAAAATGGCAAAACGAGAGCTCGGGCACAGGGGCGAAGAATGCCAAAGGTTGGGAAGCTCCTTAAATTTCTTGATCACTTCAGCCGCGTGAAAATGACAGTTCAAAAATTCATTTATATAGCCAAAACCGCAATTAATACAACAATTTAATATTTTGTACAGCGGCCAAAAATTTTGGTGAGTTCAAATCTCTTAGGCGGCAACGGGAGGACCAAGGTCCAGTGGTCGGAGAGACATCGACCCTCCACCGCGAAGAATGTCAAAATTTAGGTGGAATCTCGAAAATGGAAATCCGAGATCCAGGCTCCGGGAAGATGTCGGATGCTAGATGCTAGCAACAACAAACCTAGGATGGAAACCCAGAGAGGGAAACCCGAGGTTTCGGACCCAAAAGGGGCCACGGACATTAGAAGGGAATTCTGATAAGGGAAACCAGAACTGACTTTAGATTTAGCATTTTTTAAAGGGGGTCAAGTTTGGTCAAACTTAAGATGTGTCTTTTGGAAATATGTTGACCCTTTAGGGTGCAAAATGGGCACACAAAACAAGGCAAAGCCAAAAGGACCCGACAAGAAAAAGAGGGAAGAGAGGGTCCCCATTCCAAATGAGGCGTGTGTGCAACAAGCACAACAATACTATTCTAGAGATATTTGGTATGAATGAATGCAAGTAGCTAGTTGTTCCAGTTTTTCAGGGGACGAAGCTATCTATTGAAGATTGTCCAAAATCTTCTACTGAGATGGAGGACATGACTAGAGTGCCTTATTCTAGTGCAGTTGGTAGTTTAATGTATGCAATGGTCTTTACAAGGCCAGACATTTCCCAAGAAATGGCATTTCTTAGTCGATTTATGGTGAATCTAGGAAGGACACAATGGGATGTTGTGAAAAGAGTGTTTAGATATCTGAGGGGCACTTCAGAATATGCTTTGTGTTACCATGGAAATTTAGTTGGATAACATAGGACTCTCAACATTCATGGATATGTGGATTCTAATTGGGCAGGGGACATTGACAGTAGAAGGTCCACCAGTGGATATAATTTCATGTTGAATGGTGGTGCAATTAGTTGGATGAGCAAGTGACATGTTGTAGTCGCTTTGTACACTACAGAGCCTGAGTACATGGTAGCAACTCATGCTTGTAAAGAAGCCATCTAGTTAAAATTTTTGTGTTCTAACACTAAGTTTGATGCAGGGTAGATTACAATTTACTGTGACAGTCAGAGTGCTATTTGTCTAGCAAAAAATCCAACTTTCCATGCTAGGATGAAACATATCAATGTGCAGTATCACTTTGTACGAGATATGGTGGAGGATGGAAAGGTCTCTTTAAAAAAAGGTGGATACTCTGGAAAATGTTGCAGATGCATTGACGAAACCAGTGAGCATAGACAAGTACAGGTGGTGTACCAGTTCGATGGGCCTTGGTGCCCATGAATCTCAATAGTTTTGTTGTGCTCTGGAGGTGTCAGTAAGATCTTCATCAAGTGGGAGATTTTTGGAAAAAGTGTCTCAATGCTTACTAACATGGAACTCCTGAAAGAGAAGTATTGGTGAGACCCTTGGAATTTCTTGCCAACAAATAGTTGTGTTCTAAAGTCTTGGAGGGATCAGATCGCTGTGACCTAAGAGCTGTCTTGCCAATGGAAGTCATTTGGGTGACATGAACTGTCAGAGTGAGATTCCAAACTCATTCCAACAGAAAAATTCTAGGCGGTATTGACATGATCATGTGGTTGTCTTGTCGATGAGAACCATCAGCGTGACCAGAGCAGTTGCAGTGAGATTTCTAACTCATTCAGATGTCAGGTGTTTGGGCGATAAAGAGCATCGGGGAGACTCTTACTGATGGATGCGTCAAGGAGACTTGAGTTATCGACGTAACTTCTTGATCTCTTGTCGATGGTATTACTCTTGCTGATGGATCTTCTCCTGATGAACAATCGGGGTGACTCTTGTTGATGGATGCGTTGGGGAGACTTGAACCATCAGTATGACTTTCTAGTCTGTTGTTAATAGAGTTGGTCTTGTCGATGGCCCTGAGATCGAGGAGTCTTCACCAAGTTTGAGTGATAGACCAGTAGAAGCCGGTGCAGTGTATGATGGTATGTGGGTAGTCTGGCATTGGTGAGACATGGTCTGTTGTCTCGTTGATGAGCGATACAATTGAAGTCTATTGACTAAATGTCTGTCCTATGTGGTTTGTATTGAGCCAATGAGAGAAGCAGAATGCAAACCAATTAGCAATTGAACTATTGTGAACGTTCTCTTGTGGGAAATGAATAGACCACTTGAAAATGGATGAACAGTTTGGTTGAGGGTCTGATTGGATAGTTCGACAGATGAGTGATTAAAATTTTGTGAACTTCATTGTATGCTAAATGAAAGCATTGTAACAGTGTGATTTGATACAAGGTTGATCAGGGAAATTTTGTTGATATAGAATTGTCATCTAAAAAGAAGAGTCTGTAACTTGTATGTAATTTTTTTACTGTAATACAAGTGATCTTTCTTTGGTGTGGTGGGTTTTTCTCCTATAAGGGTTTTACCACGTAAATCTGGTGTCAATTGTGTTATGTGTTTATTTCTCAATTTTGTTATTTCTTTCATGTGTGTCTTAATGAACTATAATTGCAAAGTTTAAAAGGCATATCTCTTTCTCCTCTTAGTTTTTACATTAGGAAAAGTTTGTTCCACAATCAAATTTTTCCTAACACCTTCTTCCTATTGGCACTCATCTCAAGTGCATTTTTATTAATACATGATTGGTTAAGGAATCATGATAATCACCTACTCAAAATTTCAATAAGATTAAATTTAGTAGTTAGTGGATAAAAATACATATATATACATATACTTTTGACCTCCTCAATGTGGGATAAGAATTTGAATCTATCTTTAATAATAATGAAATAATATTCTTAACTAACTTATTTGACTACACTATTTAATGGATATTTTAAAAATATTTTACCAAAAATCACTATGCAACTTAATAACCAATGCATATAACTTATTGTAGAAACATAAAATTGTCCTAACTAATATTGCACATCTAAATTTGATTACTAACACCATTTTGTCATGAATGACCTCTTTTTGATCGTTTAATTAAATAATCTTCATTATTTAATTAAATTTATCACTTTCGTCTATTAATCGGATAATTAATGTTATTTGGCTAATTCATCCCATTTCATGCTGATTTTTATATTATTTAATTAGGTAATCTGAATTATTTATTTAAATTGCTTATGTCTTCTCATTTAACTAAATAATCTTTATTATTTAGTTAAATTTCATTAAACCCCCTTTTATTAAATAAGTTAATTATTTAATGAAACTCCTAATTTCATCCATCTTGCACAATTAAAACTTTGTTTTAATTATCTAAATAGCTAATTTCTCTCACCCTCCCACTTTTAAGGGAATATTCCATATTCCCCTAGAATATTCCACCATTTGAAATCCTCCAAAATGGAATTTTACTGTACAACAAACTTCCTAACAACTTCCTAATTTTTAGGAAGTGTGCTTCTTTGAATCAATGAGATCCATTGATTAAATCCTTGATCCTTGATAACTTGCATTCTCATCTTTTGATGAGAATCCTTGATCCATGCCATCCCCTCTCATTACTTCTCATCCATTGATTGATCAAATAAATCTTGACCATTGATTCAACCATTTCTCCTATAAATACTCCTAATTTCTATGAAAAATGAATCCACTTCCATTTAGAGCGACTAGACTATACTAGATTTTAGATCCATTTCCATTAGCATTTTAGCATTTAGCATCATTTTAGCTTAGCTTTATATCCATTTTAACTTACATTTCATCCATTTTCATTAATCTTCATCAATGGAATATGTTTAAAATCTTGTTTCAACTAAGGGGTTGGGAAAGGGTTGACATTCCACATCAATGTAGTACCAATCCCTCAATGGGATGAGGTTTGAGTCATTAGATTTGTTTCCTTTAAGCATTTCTTTTTTGTTTATGTTTAATGGCTTCTTTATTTGATGTTTTCAAGTATTTCATTGGGAATTTGACTTAACTAGCTAAATTTTGGTTTATTTAGTATGGATCCAGTAGGTTTAGCTTAGGTATGATCATGCTCCCATTTTGGCACTAGAAGGAGGGTAGAACTAATCGAGTTTGATGAATTTTGCTTGAGTTTTCTATAATTTTCAAGTTTTGAGGTTGAGCAGTGCTATTGAAATTTACCAGAGTAGTGCTATTGTGAAATCATCGCACTATTACGAAATTGCCTCACTATTGTGAAATAGCCTCACTATTGAAAAATTTAAATCACCTCGCTATTGTGAAATCGCCTTACTACTGCAAAATTGAAATTGCCTCATTATTGCAAAGTTGCCTCACTATTGCAAAATTGCCTCGCTATTGCAAAATTGCCTCGCTATTGCAAAATTGCCTCGCTATTGCAAAATTGCCTCGCTATTGCAAAATTGCCTCGCTATTGTAAAATTTCCTTGCTATTAGAAAATTGTCTCGCTATTACAAAATTCAAATCCCCTCACTATTGCAAAATTGAAATCGCCTCACTATTGCAAAATCACCTCGCTATTGTAAAATTGCCTCGCTATTGCAAAATCACCCCACTATTGCAAAATCGCCCCACTATTGCAAAATCGCCTCACTATTGCAAAATCACCTCGCTATTGTAAAATTACCTCATTATTGATAAATCATCGTGCTATTGCTAGAAATCCAAATCGACACTATTGAAAAATTGTCATGTTATTGAAATATTGCAGTGCTATTGATATCTAATAAAGCGAAGCTATTGTAAGGTAAAACCGAGAGAGAAATTTTTACATATGCTTTTAATTTTCAATCTAGTTTACTTTCTAATCATTTACTGAATTTACTTTTTTTGTGAAAGGATAACTAATTTTGCGGATTTGGAAACGAGCATAAAATCTTGAAGGAAGGAGAAAAGTTTTTTACTAACACTTGTTATGGAAGTGTTTGGTCTTTTATTGTAAAAGTGTTTTCAAACACTCATGGGATGATGTGACCCATCTTACTACTTTATTTCATGCTTTAGGATAACTAGATTTCAATTTGGGCTCTAAAACTTATAATTCTTTGAGTTTTTCAAAGTTGGTTAAAATTGAACCCAAACATCCTCACATTTGCAATGTTGGTTTAAAATTGAACAACACAAACTAACACTTCATTTTGGTGCAATTTAAAATGAAAATAACCTCTACTTTAGTGCATTAAAATGAATGAGTGTATTTTTTTCATGTCATGATTGTGTAACCTTTTAGTGCATATCATATCCCCTTACACATCGTGTGATCTAGGGTGAAGAGAAACACTCTAAGTTTATAAACGTTTTTTAGTCGCCCCAAGTATTTTCTACTATCCTCTCCCCTTGTGCTCCATGTAATCTTGGGTGAAGAGAAATAGACTTTTCTTATCTTTATTAGATAATGACCTACATATCAGATACATCCTGCAATGGATCACTCATAAGTAACCCTAAAAGCATGTTTCCTAGTGGGCTATATAAAGTTTTCAAAATTGAAAGAAAGAAGCTTAAATCAGAGGTGTGGTAGCATGATAGTGCCTAATCCTCGTCTGAACGTAATGAGTTTGAAAGGAATAGCTAAAGCCTTTAGTGTTTTACGTATGGTCTATACCCCTTGTGTTCACAATTGTCATTAAACACCTTTCTCTAGTGGCCAACCAAGTTTTCTAAAATTTCCTTTGAAGTAGTGCATGGGAGGTGCACAACTTCCATAATTTACTTACCACATCTGATGGGGCATAAATATTAAGATTTAATTCTCTTGTAAAAAGCTAGGTGTGTCAAGATGGTACATTTCCTTGACATGGTCTATTTGACCCCTCTATAATTTCTGATTTAAAATCATTCCTTCAGGGATGAGGTAAGCCTACTAATAATGAAGTACCTATATTCCTCTAGATTGTTAATGTGACTAATTTTGTTGATCAAAACTAGAATTCTTGTGGAAGAAGACTTGAGAAATATCCCCCATACCCATTGAGTTGGATATACACATTGCTTGGTTTCAAAATAACTAAAACAAACATCAACTTGGTCAAAGATTTCAAACCATTTGTTTATTGTGAGTGCGCTTCAAGGACAATATATTGCTACATACCTCTAACTATATATTTATTTTTTTCAAAATAATATATTAGTGGTTTCCCAATATATTTAACCAAATATCTACTCACTTATATCAAAGTTAACCTAGGGACCTATGGCTTAGCTCTTTGATTTCCACAATGTCAAGCATTTGTGGGAAATATTTTGCCTTGTCATAAATATTCCTAGTCTAAACTTAATCAATACATTTGATGTGGTAAAATAAATTTCATTAATCAAAGCTTAACTCAATTTAACCCACAAATTATGTATACCTTGGTTTCATTTTCAAACATCTATACTTCCAAAGCAACAAAGAGAAAACATGGAAATGTATACCAAAACATTGTATCAAAGTTCTACTATCCAACAAACATTTATTTTGTAGGTTCATCACTCCAAGGGTAAAGCATGTTTTTCACTGCCTTGATCTTGTTAAAAAAGTCTCTCTTAGGTTCAAAACATTAGTATCAATAATCCAATCCATCTCAAAACATTTTACATCTCACCTCACAAACAACTTTAGAACTTTGGACACAACAACCTTCTAAACTTAGGTTCTCATCAATCAATCCCCTATCTTAGCTATATGTGTGTAAATTAATTCTTTGTCATACCTTTAGTTAGCTTAGCCAACATCCTTTTTAACAATTATATCCTAAAGGTCAAAATTCTACCTTTAGGATCCACAAGTTCATTATCTTCATCCAAAACATCAAACATCAAACTTTTAGTCTACTGTTGTCCAAATTTTAGAAGTTCATCATCCACATCACTCACCCCTTTTTTTCATCATCCACTCACATCATTGGTCCTAAACACCTTATAGGCTAAATTTTACCAAACTTTGAATCAACTAAAGAGTTCCAACAATAAAAATCCCAACACACTTCTCTCATAATTGATCCAAAATGTATGGTAACAACAAGATCACAACACAAGAAAAACATGGAACAAAACAAAAATACATCTACCACGAGTGATCCTAACCAACAAGAATTTTATCCTAGAGGCTACTCAACCCCATCACAAAATCTACCACAAGCTTCACTAGAATTGGGGTATGAAGTAGAAGATGTTACCAAAAACCCACTTGAACTCACCGTGGAGGAAATCCTTGAATATCAACAAGATCCCAAAACACACCATATCATCAACACTTTGATGAATATGAACCCCACACAATACATGCTAGCCTTAGCAAATTAAGGGGCTAAACTCCCTTTAAAATTCGATTTGAACACAATTAGGTAACAACCCTTGGGAAATGTGGCTTCTATTTCTCAAACTTCCATCACACAACCCTTGGTAGAAGGTTTGACTCAATCTATCATTCAACCAACTTCATCACTCACACCAAGTCAACCTTTGACTACTAGTCTTGGAACCAACCTTGGTCTCACTCCAAATCTAGGAAGCAACACGACTTTGGGAACATAAGACACAACTATCCCCAAAAACACAAATTGGACACCAACATTTTGTGCCCAACCCTATGCTTCCACTACAAAAAGCTCCCAAAGTAGTCATATTATCCAAACAAGTCAAGTGAGTCAAACACCCCAAGTGGACCAACAATGACAAGTAAATACTATACTGCAAGGTCAATTATCAATGCAACAAGGTCCATCTTCATCAAACCATCCCATTGACACATCAATCAATCAGGTCCACAAGCCACTCAAACCAACCAAGGAAACACATAGAACCCATTGGTCACAAACCCCATCAATCAAGGAAACCCATTGGTCACAAATCCCATCAACCAAGGTAACACATTAGTCCCAAATCAAACAAAACAAGGAAATGCATTCAGTTTGTTGGTTCCTCAACCTCAAAACAATCAAGGGAACCCTTTCAATCAATTGATACAAATCCAAATCATGACACTAATATTACAACACCAAGTGGTACCATCTCAACCTTTGGTCCCCCAAGTAATGAAAAATTAAATGGGACACCAAGCCTATATTCCTACACCCCAATCTTAAATTTTACAAGGAATGATAGTACAAAATAAAGGATAAAATGTACCAAATCCAAATCTAATTTCCAACCCTCAAAATCTCATCACATATCAACCACCCCACAATCAACTCAACCCACAACTCACTCATGCCATGGTCCCTCAAAATCCACCACACATTCCACAAAATTATAATATCACAAGCCAATACTTGCAAACAAGTCAATTAGTCCTGAACCAAAATAACATTTCACAATTCCAAGGACAACATACATTAGCTTATCAAAAACCTAATATAAATCACCAACAACAACAAGCTCAGCTCTAAGCATAATAACAAGCACAATTTCAAGCTCAACTACAAGCACAACAACAATCTCAACTCCAAGCGCAACAATAAGCTCAACTATAAGCACAAAAATAAGAATAGTTACAAGCACAACAATATGCTAAAAAAAAACAAGTTCTTGTGCAAAAACAACAACAAGAAGAAGGCTTGTACTACAACACCCAACAATCATACACTAGCACACAAAAAAAACATCTTGAACCCAAACGTACAAGGATCATACACCACACCTCCACCATTATCACCATTACATACACAATATCAAAATAAACCATACACCCCATATAACACACCCCCATATCAAAATCCCACATTTAAATCATCTACCATTCCACAATATACCACATATGCTCCACCACAAAACCCTCAAGATGATTTTTCCTTGAAAATTAAGGTGCTCACAACACAAATCCAAGACATCCAAATGGGGAAAACAAAGAAATTGCATGTGCAATGAGATTTGTGCCCATACCCCTTCGATAGAAACATTTCAATGATACCTTTCCACCTAGATTTGAAGTCCCAAAATTTGACAAATATAAAGCGTGGTGAAATCCAATGGATCATATCAAAGATTTTTCAATAACATGTATGGAATTTTCTTACAATGATTCCTATTTGATGTGCCTTTTCCCACGTAGTTTGGGAGGCCCAACAATAGATTGGTTCTCACATTTACCTTTGTGAATTCAAACCTTCCAAGACATAATCGATTGGTTTGTGGATCACTTCTCCTACAACATAGAAATGGGCATAAGCTTGGAATATTTGTACACCCTAAAGTAAAACAAGGGTGAATCCTTCATGAATTTATTTCAATAATGGAGGTAGAGAACTAGCAAAAGCAAATGGCCTATTCTCGAAGAACAACAAATAGGGATCATCATTTCAAATGTGTACATAGATCTATCCTTTCAATTTAAAATGAAATGTTTCACATCATATGAAGAGCTTATCCCTAGGGCCCTTAATATCAAAAGAGCCCTTGTTGCACAAGGAAACACTAAAGCATACAAGGAAAACCACCCATCTACTAGTTCCAATGAAAAACCCCACTTTTGGGCCAAGAACAAAATGTTACTAGTGATGGAGTCATTGATGAAAAGGTGTTCCTAAGTTCTCCAAGACAAGAAAACACCCAACCAATGAACACACAAAATAACACGCAACAACCATACATGAAACCGCCAAACAATCAACCAACAATCAATGGTGTAAACACTCAAAGAGGACCACAAAGATTAAACAATGCTCTTAAACAAAAATTTACTCCCTTAGGGGAACCTATGGAAGAAGTGTTGAATAATTCGATACAGTCTAATCTTATCACACTCCCAAATGTCAAAAACTATCAAGAGCCATAAATCAAAACTCCTAGCTATAGAGAAGATCATTTTTTGAATTTCACGGATACAAACGTCATAACACACAAAAAAAAATTAGACTCAAGCATCTAATACAATATTTTATTGAGAAAGGAGACATTGACATTGATCAAAAATTAGGGAATGAAAATATGAAAATTTACAAAACTCTTATGTGTGATCATACAAAAGTGAAAGATGCAAGAAATGCATCAATCTTAGATACTATAAACCAAACCGATGATACCACGATGGGACACTTCATGGTTTTAATTCATCACAACATGGGGAATCAAACACGCATCAAGATACTATTTTAAAACAAAGTCTAAACCAATCAACAGTGCCTAGAAATATTTCGTATCATAATGGCATCAAGTATGTATTATATTGTGATATCCCTCTCTCATATGAGTTCATGATGGGGCATATTGAAGAAGTTCCAAAGAAGCAAGAAATAACCCTTATTTCACCCATACCTACAAAATGTTGTGAAGAGTATTTTATTGATGATGTATCATCCACCCAAGGATAATTTCAAGAGGAGGCTCTTGAGGATAACGATATTTTCTCTTAATCGAGTCAAGATCAAGAACCCCTATATCCACAAAATTTCCATGATTTGTATAAAACCTTCCAATCCATAAGTGATAGTTGCTCCACCCTGAGTCAAGATGAAGAGCTCACTTCCCTAGAGTTCTATCAGGAGCTAATGAACATCTTCCAATCCATTTTAAACTCAAAATATATCCCTGATATCACCCCTGAGATGTTTCCTTCTGATGAAAATATAGATGTTCTTCATCCAAAATAAGAGTATCCCACTCTTGATATTCCCACACAAGAGAAAGAAATTCTCAATATTCTTGATTCTTATAGTGATTATGCATCATCAACATCTTCTAAATCAACATCAACATCTTCTAAATTGATATCAACAAATAAAGATATCATGGAATCAGATAAAATAGTTAATATTCTTGAACAATCATAAGCCATAGCAATATCATGTGTTCACGACAAGTCATACTTAGTGGCCATTGATCAGAGGATACATTGTCAAGGAAAAGTATAAGTTCTTTTTAATGACATCTTGAAATCAGCAGAATCAAAGCATATCAATAATACCTCCACTACGTCAGGGGAAATTTTGTCTAAAGAAAACACAAACATAGCAGGTATGAAGAATCCTTATGATGGAAGTATTGTCAATACTACAACTAGCCATATCATGAATCAACATTCACACATCATTCAATTCACAAATTGGGACCAACATGAAAAGAAATATTCCTATCAAAGAAAGGAGAACATCACCAAAGAAAAAGGAGCAGTAAAGCTAAAAGGATAGAGAAAATATAAATGGATACCAAAGCATACAAAAGAAGATCATCCCTATCACACTCCATTAGTCAAAGAAACTATGGGGAAAAATCAAAAGGGGAAATGTATCCATCAAAGATGTTCAAAAATAAAAAAGCAAGCTTCTCAAGTGGCATACAAAGCATATCAAGAAGTTGGTCTTAATTCCACTCAAAGCTTTGTTTCCACCCATCATTGCTCATATTCCCAAGTTTGGAGAGTCGAAGGTTCCAACCTATCGACCGATCCATCTCATATTCCTGCATACATATCACTGTACACTTCTTTCATGATATCTAATTCTCGTGTTGACCATGTGTTGGAAAATACTCTTCATCATAAGGATTCTAAAGGCACTCTATCATGATGTGTGCGCATAGATGAGGTTGATTCCTGTATCAACAAGATAGATCAGAGTTCTCAAAAGTTGCATTCAAGTGCATGTATCTTAGCAAAGCAGCTTCTTCAAGCAAGATATCATTGGCATGTTATGACAGTGGCCTCTACATTAGTACCACCAGGTGGTTCAACATGGGCATAAACCTTTAAAAAATAATCAAGAAAATAGTAAAAATAAAACTCATTCTCTAGTGAAAACCACTTTGTCGCGCTTTGGGCAAGTATTATGATGAAAACCTATCAAATAGGAATCATGAGTAGAATCGAGTGTCTATATGATCCTTTTCAAATGGAATTATCTCATCCTTGTCATGATAAATCCAATGTTCCCTCCATCCATCCGATCCAACTTTATCTAGATATTCTAGTTTATCCTAATCTTGACAAAGGTTCGGTGTATACTTCAACTCTACTCATGGAAAGCTCTTGATAGGTTCTTTACCATTTTTTCTCATGAAGTCCCATAGCCCATATCTAGCATGATGAAACTTTGTTGAACTCTACACATATATATTACCTATCTTGGTTTGTCCATTGAACTATGAAACATTGCTAGACACTGGGGGCATGTTCTTGAACTCTTCTTGTCAAATAACGCTTGATCCACATCTAGTATTTCATAACATGACATCGACATCATGATCTAGGTATTGTTTATCCCAAAATCATCACAAAATCCCAAAAAAATTGAAATATCCAAAATATCCAAAAACATCAAAATCTTGTATAGCCAAAAAATCCAAAAAAGCATTCAAAAAGTTGTAAGGTCAACACACCAAAAATATGTAAATCACATCAAAATCCCTAAATAGGTCAAAAAGTCAAAAAATCCAAAAACATACCTTGTCGAACTACATTTTCTTTGAGCTTGAATGTAGGAAATTCCATCATCGATGTGCCCCCAAGACGCATTAGGTCAATCCTTTAGGAGTTTATCACAATAAATTGACAATCCATCAATGTTCACATCTCATCAATAAAGGATTATTGGTCGGATTGGGTCAAACTATGTGGGCTCTGCATGTATAACATAGGCAAGGCTAATCTTTGATGAGCCCCCAAGTTTGTGGGTCAATCCCTCTTAGGTCTTGGTCAAAAATCAGGAAACACAAAAACATTTGAAAACTTGAAAAATCCTTAAAAACCTCAAATTCTAAAAAACCTAAACATCCAAATACACCTATAAAGATCAAAAAATATCCTCAAAAATATTGAAATATTCCAAAAATTCCAAAACCACCCATCCCATTTTGATTTCACTCATAGTAAATCGATCATCACCTTCAACCTTTGGTAAAAAGAGCGGAAACAAGTGTGGAAATTCATAAAGAAAAAACCTGAATGTAAGAATCTAGTCTTGATCATGAGTAAACAAGTCGGTTAACATTTGTGTCAACGGCCTATCAAATAATTAGTCTCAATCAAAAAATTTGATAACATGTCCTAGGAAACATCCTTCCTAGAATGGACATAATCATCGGAAATCGTTTTAGTTAAATCACCATGATAAGAGATATGAATAACATTGACTATTTGTTCATTTTAATCTTTTCTTATGATTTATCTTATTGACCCATTTTGAGGACCTCTCGATGATGTCTGTTAAAATGATTTAGAGACAAAGGATTGGGGCATTGATTATTATCTTGTGTTTGTTGTGCTTGTTGAATGTTCTTTTTAAATAACCTTGGTTAATACTTGCTTTGTTGTGTGTAGGGAGGCTGTTTTGAATAAATTATTGACTATTGCACATGCTTTGGTCCAAAATGTTCTAAACTTATAAACTGCATTCCAACAAGGTTTCAGTATGTCAAGGTGTGAGTAAGGAGTATCCTATCTATTTGTAGAGTCAAAATCCATCTTACTAGATACAAAGCCATCCTAGTTATTAATACCATGATGTATCGTGTCTATGTGTTGTATCAAAAATAAGGAATGAAATGATGAAGTATCCCAACCCCTGAAACAAGAAATTCATCAATCTTGTCACCATATCTAATAAAGTCTCAAAGAATCATAGATTTGTTGGACTTATGAATCAATCTTAAAAACAAGGGTTAATCAATATCCATCTCATTCTTCTATCCATCCTATTCTTCTTATTCTTCTATCTCTACTAACATTTCTATCTGAGTATCGAATATGTGTGATATATATCAAAATATACATGAGGTTACCCATGGCTAATGATTATCTATACATCATAAAATTTGTCTACATCAAATATCTGATCTTTCTAAAGAAGTATCTTTATGTCCTCTCTGAGCTAAATTGATCTTGAATCTTTTTTGTGATCTCGACCTAAAAAATAAAATTTCCACTTGATCTCTTTAGGGGGCATTATGTAGCAAAAAATTTCTCTAGGGCAACAGTGGGGCATCCAAAAAATCTAGAATTTTAAAAATTTTGATCTAAGCGGCAACATTGATCTGAAAAGCATCAATCTTTGAACCAATATAGCAGGTACGTCACTATTTCATCCTAAATCACCACTTTTCGACTGTTTAATTAAATAATCTTCATTATTTAATTAAATTTATCACTTCCATCTATTAATTCGATAATTAATGTTATTTGGTTAATTCATCCCCTTTCATGCCAATTTTCATCATATTTAATTAGTAATGTGAATTATTTAATTAAATTTATTATGTCTTCTCACTTATCTAAATAATCTTTATTATTTAGTTAAATTTCATTAAACCCTTGTTTATTAAATAAGTTAACTATTTAATGTAACTCCTAATTTCATCCATCTTACACAATTAAAACTTTGTTTTAATTATCTAAATAGATAATTTATCTCACCCTCCCACTTGCAAGAGAATATTCCCCTAGAATATTCCTCCATTTGAACTCCTCCAAAATGGAATATTCTTGTAACAAACTTCCTAACAACTTCCTAATTTTTAGGAAGTGTGCTTCTTAGAATCAATGAGATTCATTGATTAAATCCTTGATCCTTGTCAAATTGCATTCTCATCCATTGATGAGAATCTTTGATTCATGCCATCCCCTCTTATTGCTTCTCATCCATTGATTGATCAAATCAATCTTGACCATTGTTTCAACCATTTCTCCTATAAATACTCCTCATTTCTATGAGAAATGAATCCACTTCCATTTAGAGCAACTAGACTATACTGGATTTTAGAGCCATCTCCATTAGCATTTTATCATTTAGCATTTTAGAATTTTAGCATTTAGCATCATTTTAGCTTAGCTTTGTATCCATTTTAGCTTACATTTCATCCATTTTCATTAATCTTCATCAATGGAATCTTTTTAAAAAATTGTTTCATCTAAGAAGTTGGGAAAGGGCTGACATTCCACATCAATGCAGCACTAGTCCCCCAATGGGATGAGGTTTGAGTCATTAGATTAGTTTCCTTTAAGCATTTCTTGTTTTCTTATGTTTAATGGATTCTTTATTTGACTTAACTAGCTAAATCTTGGTTTATTTAGTATGGACCTAGTAGGTTTAGCTTAGGTTATGATCATTCTCACACTTACCTTGTTAACTCACCTTAGGTATACTTGGAGCTTGTTTAAATCCCCTCCTATAAAGGGTTCTATTCATGTACTAGTCCCTAATCTAAATAGGAAAATGATCAAATGGAAAGCTCTTTTGATTGGTTTGGTAAAGTTAAATTTTTATGGTGCTTCTAGGGGAAATCCTGGGAAATCTGGTGTGGGTATGGTATTAAGAGATTGTGAAGGTAATGTTGTGAGGGCTACATGTAAGTCACTAGTGGATGTTTCAAATAATATGGCAGAATTTAATTCTTTGTTACTTGGGATTGAATTGGCTTTAAATATAAGATAGACCAAATCTTTATTAAGGGTGATTCTATGGTAGTGGTTAATGCATTGTCACATAAGGTTTATATATACTAATTGGTATCTTAATTATCTGTTGGGATACATTCTATCTCTTCTTCAATTTTTTTATTCATTTGAGGTTAGATATTTCTATAAGGAAGCAAATGGCTTAGCATATGCTCTAGTTAATAGGGCGATTGATTGTTCTTTACCATATTTTGAATTTTCACATTCATAAATTTCTTTTTGGTCATGAGATTCTCATCCTTAGATTCTTTGATGAGGATATATGTCTTTTCTTCAGTGGCCCATAAGTGCTTCTGCACTTGTGGACGAATTCATAAAAGCTTTGTTGAACTTGGGTGAGGTTTGCCTCTGTGGATATGTTATTGATCTGGATATGATTTTATTTTCTCCTCATGTGATGACTTTGCATGTGTTGGAATTGTGTTGGTATACATGGACTTCTCTTTGTGTGTTAGCTCATTGTTTGTACCTTAGACATGGTTGATTGTCTTTACTTATTTAGTGGCCCATATTTGATTTTCCACATACACGTAGTGTTTGAAGCGGTAGGATATGTTTTTTCAATGGTTCCAAGCTCATGTATATGGATTGGCACTTGGCACTAACTTTATTGTGGGGGTACTTCCTCTGATGCATTTGATCCTTTCTTTATGGTTGTATCCTTCCATTAATATGTGCTATCTATTTTGGCACAGATTAGTGTTCTCTTTCTTGTGTGTTGTTTGGCTAATTTTTTTTGGCCCATACTAACATGATGGCTTAGATCCAGTTGCAATCATTCCATTGGTAAAATATTTTTATCTTCTACAAGTTTTAATCTAACTTTCGAGTTGGTACATGTGTAAGATTATAGAGTTTCATGTTAATTTATTTTCTAGCATGAAGATTAGTTTTAGTGTATCTCCAACTTGAAGGTTGAGATTCACATGCATGAACATGCTATTTTTATGTGCTACTTTTTTTGGCAATGCATTTGCATTATCTTGGTTGTGGTTTAATTTCTTCTCTACTAGATTTTTGGTGCTTTCTCCTCATGGAGTTCCAATTCATATTTATCATTTCTCCTCAACATTGGGAAGTCAAGAATAATCTCCCTTTCTCAAGGGAAAAGTTAGTCTAGGTTTTTTCATGCAATGCTCTCAAGTAGAAGAAGATTTAATTCTAACTTTTGGTCAAGACTATCTTACCAACCATGTTGAGGCTCTCTCAAATGAAATTACTTCAATGATTTTCTCTAATCTCATGGATATTTTATGGTGTTCAAATGTGGTCAAATTTTTGGCAGGTACTTACATTTTTTCTCACATTTTCTCTTTGTCTAATCTTGTTGTGGAGTTGGAATAATATGAATTCAATTATGACTCTACATTGATGGGTGGTGTTTTTTATCATTCTACTCTTCTTTTTGATGATGCACACCTTTATGTTCTATGTGTAATGTCTTATGGCCTAGTTGGGGATAACTCCTTTGATTTATGCTCCCACATCAATGAGTTTTAGCCCATTCTCAGAGAATATTTGTATTGTAAGGCTCACAATTTGTTCAATGTAGTTCAATTTTTGATTAAACGTGCTCTTCAAGATTTGCATGGTGTTCCCCTTTTTTCCTCCTATTCTTACTAGTTCTTTTGAAAGTGGTACTAATTAATTTTGGAATTTAGAATGTTTCATTTTGTAACATTCTCAAGCTATGTACAAACTTAGTGTGATATTAATATAAATTACAACGGGTAATTACCAAATTTTTATAAAAACAACCTTAGGTATACTTGTCATCAGTTATAATTGTCTTGATTTACCCTCAATGATGTCAGGAAATTAATCCTTTTTTAACTTCTTTGGAATCTTCAAAGGTCTTGGTTCATTCCCAAATATTATCCTTTTTCAAGAAACATAAAACACATTATAAAATCATGTGTACTAAAATCAGGTACATATTATTAATTTTCTCATATCAATTTAAATTTTATCCTCTTATGATGCTTGTACAAAATTTAAATCTCATATACTCTCAAACATTCCTTACAAGTTTTTCAATTCACATTTAATAAGGCATATTTATTACAATAATCATTTAAACTATGTCATGTAACAATCAGAACATTAAGCATGTAGTTGAGTACAATAATTGATGGTATCCTATACCTTCGTAACCTCAATATATATAACTTTCTCAATTTCACACACTCATTTTAACATAATGTTCTAAGAGAATAAAAATTAGAGATTTACGCCATTTATCCATCAATGATTTCAATGCTATACCATATTTAACAATATTGTCAAGGAATCAAATGATTTACTAATCTAACATAATTTAAACTTATTAATGAGTCAAAAAAGTTACAAACAAGGTTGGGCCTCATATTTTTATCTCACCAGAGTGCTAATATAGACTAACCCCTTCATGGACACATTATTGGTGACCCCACCATCTAGTTCGACTACATTCCTACTATTGCAAGTATAAAGCAACTGTTATCCTTGATGTCAATAGTAGGTCATTGATGTCAACCTCTAGTATAGTTAGGGAGACTAATGGATATTGTTGGTAGTTTTGTCATCATTTGTAAGTATGGATGTGTTGAGTTTTGATGTCAACCTCTAGTGTAGTCATGATGAGAAGGTGTTGTATTGTTGAGTAGGTGTTGTTGATATAGTTGGTTTACTTGGTTTCCAAGTGCTTTTTAGAAAATTTGAATAAAAGAGGGTGTAGTGTGATAGAGATGTGTTTAGTGTTGTGCTTGGAATTTATTCATGGTTGAAGATATGCTTGTGTGGTTTAGATATGATGATCAGAGATGTTAAGAGGTTTTATATCTAGATTTTATGCTTCTAGATTGTGTGGCAGAAGAATTCTTGTTTGATAGAGTGTTTTCCTATGAAGAATTTTGTTTGGGAGAAATGAGATTTCTTCACATTTCTCCGCGTTGAAGTTTCTTTTCTTATATATTTAGGAATATGCTTATATTGTATGTATCTACTTTCCCTTGGAGTGTTGAGTACTGACTTTCTCTGCATGCTTGGTTCATGTGTTAAAGTTCAATGGCAGTGTATCTGATTGCGCAAAATGAATGTGTTCTTCAGTTTCATTGCAATAGTGATGTTGGATATTATGATAATGTGTAATATTCTAAAATGTTGTGGAGTGTTGATGTGTGTTTTTCATGTTATTTTCAAACCTATAGAAGTGTGTATGTGGTCACTTGTAGTGTTAATTCAATTTTGGCCAACCTGGCATGATAGCACTATTTGTGGAGGTACCTCATGGATTGTGGATGTGTTGATTAGTGTGGTGATGTAGATTTGGGTCCTAGTTAACCCTTGGTGTGGTCTTCCTTCACTTCTTTCCATCATGGAAGTGTTTGGTGCCAACCTATTTGGTGTTTCACATTTGAGGTGCATATGTTTCATTGAGGCCAACCTGATTGAGATTGTTTAGGTCATGGATGGTATAAATGCAAGGTGAGTTTTTGGATATGTTAAAAGGTTGTGAATGATGAAAATTTGATTAAGCATGGTGATCTGAGTGAAATCTTAAATTATTATTACCTAGATACAATGAGCAAAAGTTGTCTACATTTTTAGTGTGCTTAAATTTTTTTGAGGTAGTGAGACAAAGTTTTATGGATGGTACAAAGTTGTAGTGGTGGATTTCTCATATTTCTCTAAGATAATGAATCTCTCTATAATAGTTTATTTTATTCTTCTTTCTTTTGGGAAGTGACTCTAATTGCATCAGTGTTGTTATTCATATATATGTGATCTAATCCTCACAGTGGTTTTACCCTAATTAGGGTTTTCCACATAAAAAAATTATTCTCTTATGTATGGTTGTGTTTGCATTTTTGTTTCACATGTTTACATTCGACTAATGCTTAATGAGGTTTTAGAGTTTCATAAGGGTTTGAAATTTAATGAGGAATTGAATATTTTAATGTACAATTAATTCAACCCCCTCTCAGTTGGCATACTAGTATAACAAGTGGTATCAGAGTTATGGTTCCTTGGAGAAAGCTTAACTACTTGAGGTGGATCTGGATGGTGCACAGGAAGGGTGTCAAATCTCCTGTTGTGCCTATAGTACACAAGCCTCTTTCAGAACAAGGACCCTCTCCTTCTTTTTCCTTGTCGGGTCATTTTGTCGCTGCCTCATTTTGCATGTCCCTATTTTGAGTTCCAAGTGGTCAAGGAGTCTTATGGATGTCATCTCGAGAAGTGGGTCTCCCTTGTCTTTTTTTTTTCCTTGGTGTTTTGTCTGGGTCTTAGGAGTTGTTCTTTTCCTCCTAGGACCTTGTTTCGTTTGATTTGCAGTTTTGGAGTGTGGGATGAAACTTAAATTGGAACCTTCACAAAGTTCTTGGTTCAATTTCATTCTAGTTCCAGCTCCGCTTCTTGTCTTCTTGTTTTATTTTTATTTTTGCTTGTGTTCGGCCTTTGGGTTGGTTTCCTTGCTTAGGTCTTCTTTAGTTTTCCTTTTTCCTTCACCTCCTTTCCTTTCACTAGAGGCGAAACCAAGGTGGGAACTGAACTTGATACTTTTCAAATGGTTATGCCTCCGTCTTGTTTTGGTTCTTCCTTCATCTGGTTTTGGTTCTGCCTTCGTCTGGTTTTGGTTTTGCCTCTGTCTGGTTTTGGTTCCGCCTTCGTTTGGTTTTGGTTCTGCGTCCATCTTCCTTTGCTTTCTTTTGTCACCTTTTGTTTGTTTTGGTTGTGTTGTTTTTGTTTGGGCGATCTTGATTTGATGTGTCTGAATCTTCCTAACAACTCACTTGATGATTAGTGATAAACAAGAAGAATTAGAGTGGGGGATGAACTTGGGACCATTAGTTGGTTCTAGGTTCGGATCTCATTCTGTTCCCAGATCTGATCTCATTCCCTTTACAAACGGTCATGCCCTAACATCTTTTCGGCCCTCAGGTTCTGGTCCTCCCGCCGTCGTCTTGAATTTTAAATGCACTAACCTCACCGATTGTCGTACCTTCATTTATCAAGTTTATTAATTGCACTTAGAGGTATAAGTATTACTCTTGACATATCATTCTAACATTTTAGGAGCAACAAAAAAGTGCAGAACCTTCCCAACCTTCATAGCCCTCACGCCCAAGCCTCCACTTCGTCGTTCTTTGTGAATTTGGCTACCTTCTTCATCAGGCCTTCAAGGTATGATTGATGTCCGACAGCCTACCTCATTTTTTATAACTTTATGCTTAAGTAACAGACAATAAGGGATACAATGATAAAAATCTAATAGAGGGGAGATCATGTAACAAATCCCATGAATTGAAATCTTCAAAACATCCCTTAAAAAAATTGGAATTTGAAATCAGAACCTTGATTTCTTGTCATTGTTCTTCAAACTGGATGAACGTGCCCTCTGGGCCTAGGACTCCCTACTACTTGGGCCATTAAAAATCAAAATTTCACAAAATTACCTCAATGGAAAAACTCCTTGCGGATTTCAGACTTTGGAGCACCGCTTGCGGATTGTCGCTTCCTCTATGAGGTTTCAAACAAAATTTTCCCCAAGTCATTCCGAACCTCAGACTCCGGACAACCCTTTGATGCAAAACTTGTGATGATAAAACAAGTGCCACCTTCTGTCCCTAAGACTTCTTTCTATGGGTCGTCATGGCCCTTCCACCATTTTAAACAGTCGTCAAGTGATTGCTTTCCGGCTTCCAGGTCCCGAGTGCCTCCCTGTCGCTTGAAGTGGAGTTAAAAAAAATCTCAAAGTCTTTACTGTCATCGAATCCTGACCCCCGAACTTTTTCCATCAGGATTTTGTCCCATCTCGGCCATCTTAAATAGCGAACCCAATCCGCCCTTCTATCTCTTGGGCCTCGGCACCCCGATCTCCACCAAGTTTCACCAGATGAAGTGAGAAGTGAAACCTGTCTCCGGGTATGGTTCATCAAGATGTGGGTTTCAGACTTTCATCCCTACTTCTTAGTTTCACACGGCTATCCTTCAATGACATCCTACCCTTTGCGACTTGAGCACTCAAATGACCAAAAATTATACAAAGCTTTGTCTCGCGTCCTTCTGCCTCCCAAGTTCCAGACTTTGAAACTATGCCTCCAAAATGTCATTTCTCCAAAGTTGTTTCAAATGACTAACCTTTGGCATCCTTCCCTCAGTTTGATTTTGGAAGCCCTAATGATAATCTAAATGACTTCCAATCTGAAAACAAACAATGACCCAAGTGTTGAAATTTAACCCTCTCCCACTTGAGCACTTCAAAACATTCAAATCCAAGGTTGGGAGAAATCATTTGGGTCTCCCCGCTCCATTCACCCTTCGGAATAGCATTCTAACAAGAGAAGTCCGGCCTCTGGGGCCTAGACCCTCCAAATTCCCTTCAGTGAACTAGTGATGACAAATTTGACTGTGTTAGATTTTTCAAATGATTAATTATTCAATCTAACAATGTTTTGCAAGGATTTTGGCTAATATTTTTGTCTTCATGCTTGATTGTGTTCACTTTTCCTCCATGTGCAGAATATATGGAATCAACTGCAAGAACCTCTCAAGCAGCTGCAAAGAAGGACAAGAGTACGGCCACCTCCACAGTGTCAAATATTTTTGGGTAGATTGTAAAGATGATTTTGAGGTGCGAATAAGGCACTATATGCAGATGATCGCATACTTCGTAAAAATGGTGAACTTTTTCCCAATACCAGATCAGCTGGAGGAAGAGGAAATCACTATGATAGACCCCAAGCACAATTTCATTGCCAATATACCACTGCCAGTGATTTATTGGGATGAGCAAGGGGTCCACGACCTTGACATTCTAAACAAGCATGTTGAGGCTCGAACAAAGACATGGATTGATGGACAGGTTCCCTGATTGAAATAGCAAGGGGTCATCCTGACCTTTAAGGGGCTTGAAAGTGAGCCAAGTGGTTCTGATGGTAGGATGCTTGCTACATCAACTCAAGAAATGTCAAACTCCCCTCCACCCACTCGATCAAGAAAGAGAAAGGAGACTGATGAGCAGCAGTCGGATCCTAAGGTGTACACAAGAAAAGCCTAAGAAGGTGAGTCTTCCAAGAGACACAAGAAATCAACCAGCGTCACCAAGATGCCAGTAATTCAAGAAGATCCACTTCGTGAGGTAGAATACATGGAGATAGATCAACCAAGATCTCCTCCTATCTCATATGCTGCTACTACTGCCATTACCACTACCCCATTAATCCCACACGCATTAGCTGCTTCCTCTCCGTCGGTGGTGGATGTCTCTATCCACCTTGCTTGTACTTCTCCCATCATGCAGGTCATATTAGTGGATTCATCCTCTGCCACTACCTCACCGATTTTTGCATCCTCCATGTCTCCATATTTTTCTCTTCCAACTACTACTGCAGCCACTACAATATTTGCCCTTGCCCTTCCAGAGTCTTTCATGAAATATATGCAAAATTTGTTATCCGAACTTTTGTGAATGTTTTCAAACCCAGAAGTTCAGGCTATGATGGCCCAAGCAATGAATAGCACCCCAATTCCTCCCCCCCTACTGAGCCGCCCAATATGGAAGCCACAATGCAAATTTATGAGGAATTGGAAAGACAACAATTAGAGGCAGCCCAAAGGTTAGAGGAAGAGGTGGATGACTACCATGAGCATCCAATATATGAGCACAGAATAATTGATGAAGTTTCCTATGAATCCTCTAGTGATGGTGGCAAGGGTCTAGACGCAAATATTATTCAGGAGACAATTGATCCTAAGCTTGACGTGGAGCTGGCTAAGGAATTCAAGGAGATTGAAGATAAAGAGTCTGAGAAGCAACCTATTATTAAAGAGAGGGTTGTTGCCATGGAAACGGAAGGTGATAATTTTCCGATGGGAGATCATAACCATGCCCCTAGACATAGTGAAGAGGTATTCACTCATAAGGATCAAGATATTGAGTGGCCCGAGGAGCACGAGCATGAGGAAGAAAAAGAAGAAAAGCATGTAGAAGGAGCAGACAACCCCGATGAACGCTTGCCCACTAAATCCCATATCAAACGCATAGTGTTCATACAAGACTTCGATGAGGAGGAGGAGGATGCAAGGATAGAGCAAGAAGCTCTCAATGATAAGGCCATTGAAATCAGAAAAGAGGATAAAGAGGATAGGCAAGAGTCACCTAAGGGAAAGTCCTCAATGTCTGACCGGCTGGAAAAGCAGCTTGAAAACAAAGCTCCTACTCCTAAGGACCTAAAAGCAAGGCTGGAGGCTATATTGGCTCGAGCCTAAATCGGCACCAAGAAGGAGAAGAAGCCCAAAATCAGATCAAAAGTAACAATGGATGCCTCAGGATCCAAGATGGTGCAAGTAGCTACACCAGTGGTGGGAGAACAAGGAATAAGTTACAATATTTCAACCATCGACTTGGGAGTCGTCACTAGGGAAGAAAAGGTAGACCACCTTCAAGAATTCACCGCTATGGTGGTGCATCTCATCCAATAGGACAAGGTTTGCAAAGAGGAGCTTAAGGTGCAGGTGGCTGATTTAAGAGCCTACATCCAATAGTGGTCATCCACAAATGAATAGCCTACAACATCCTCGGCCCTGCCACAATTACTATCAAAGGGGAAGATTGATAAACTACGATAGAGAAATATTTTGGACAAGACTACGGAGAATTGGTTCCGGTAGGTCTTGGACATTGGAAATGTGAGCATCAATTGCATTGTTCGGACAACGAACAAGTTCCTAGACATACAAAATTCTCTCAAGGGTATGAAGAAAATTTGCACTAACTTCCCAGCAAAATATGAGTCTGCCTACCCAAATATCGAGGCTATCCTCAAACTATTGAGTGAGATCTAGGAGAAGGAATTTGCATTTAAAGAAGATGATCACTGGCTGATAGATATCTAGAAGCGACACTTTGAGAACTGGAAGGAAAGGCTAGAGCAAGTGCTTGAAAAGGTAAACTCATATATCGACTGGGCCAAGGAGATTTGTTTGGATTGTAGTCGGTATTTGAAACTAATGGCAAGGTACGATATACCCGTTGTCTAGATCAATCCAAAAAAAATAAAGCCTCACTTTCAAAAGAGGATGGAAGATGGGATGAAGGCCGAAATTACTATAGATTTCATGAGCTTTGCTTCCTGAACCTTCATCCAATCTGAGTTGTTCAAGGATCACACTACCAAGTATGAGGAGAACTGGGAGAAGCTCGTTGATAATTCCAAAGAGTGGAGCTACCAAGTGCTGAGATCTGACATCATAGAGGTTAATAAGCTCCAGCCGGTGATCTTAAAATTCATGGAATATGTAGCTTTGAAGAAGCAAGAGGGCAACCCTGTTATTGATGAAGAATTTCTAGAGGAGTAGTTGCAGCAAAGAGAAATCAACAAGAGGACAAAAATGCTATAGTGTTGCCACTACAAGACAAAACAGGGATATGGAAAAAAATGTATTTTAAAATGTAATATATTGGGGGGTAGGTAGAACCCTAGGTTATAGTGAATTGTGGCCACAAAAATGTAAATCAATCTTGGCCACATATTCTACTTTTGGGACACAATAAATAGGGGACCTCCTCTCATTTTCAAGGAGAGTTGAGTTGTTGTAAAGACATGCTACGGAAATTGCAATAGAAATACATTGGCATCGATGCATTTATGAGTTTCTTCTCATATTTCATGATTCTTCTCTCTTAGTTAGATGATCTATTTAAATTTACTTTGTTGTTTCAATTTCCTTTCAGTTAACTTCAATAGATTTAGTAATGTTGTTCCATGGTTGTGAAGATTTATGTTGTGTAGATGCCTTTCTTGTCCATACTTTTTGCTATTTTCTACTGGTAGATAGTTGTGTAAAGTTAGTCTGGACTCCAATTTGAAGCTGCCTCTAAATATTTATCTTTTTTCATGCATGTATGTGGTGAATGAGTGGTAAAAAAATCTGTAGTCCTTAGAAGATAGCACAAATTTCATGACACTATGAAATTTTTGGTTAAGTGAGATTTTGTATTTGGGAAGTTGTCCATAGTAGAAACCTCCATGATTATTTTTCATTGATAGTTGCAGGTCCAAGAACTCTCTCTCTTTCCTACCCCTTTTCCTTTTTTTTAATAAGTAACCTATGATAAGGTTCATTGCACATTGTAAAGCCAAATCTAAAATATAAATGGAGTTCAAGACTGATCTTTGAACCTGCAGCAAACGTATGATAACTTCCCCACCTTAGGAACTTCATTTATAGATCTGATTCCCTTCCAACTTAATTCACGTAATTCTTCCCTGTGATTACCAACAAAATCACATCAAACATCAACTAAGATATTCCATGCAAGTCATGACTTGACGCCCAAGAGACCTTGGGGCAATTTTCAGAAATTTGTTGGATATTTCCTTTCAAGAGAGATAATGCACCTACGCATTTCCTGTGTTGAGAAAGTGTGCAAAAACACCCATCAACATAACTGGCACTAGAAGGAGGGCTTTTGGGGAGCTAAGCTAGATCGAATCGGGTCTTTCTCCCCAGAAATATTTCACAGAATACTGAGGTCTACACTGAACAAAGAGGAGTTCCAAGAGCTACTGCCCCCTACCCAAGCTAAGAGAGCTAAGAAAGGGAAAGCCTCCACCTCCAATACACCCGACTAGCCCATTTCGCTTTCACCTTCATCCTCCTCTTCTACCCATTCATCACCATCTTCCCCTTCATTCTTGGTAGCATATTCTACTGCTCATCTGCTTCAAACAGCCTTCCAGGTTGCTGCTTCCCAAGGGCTAGATGTTGCCTTCCAGCCCAACATAGTCCCACTTTTGGGAGCTATCTCATTAGCCACCACTGCCCCATTGCAGCCACAAGTCAATCTAGCACAACCACCTCCATCGCACCCTCCCATGGTGTGGTTGGGAAATAATCCATCTCCTTTTTCCTTCAACCCCTATCATGACATGCCAAAGAATCCTGAAAGCTTTTGCACGAAGTTCAATCCTTGGGATCCGTAGAGGATAGTCGAGGAGCATGTAAAGATTTTTGAGATTGTCTTGAAGACTATGCAGATCATACATGAGGATGTGGCTTGTCAGCTCTTTCCCTATTCCTTGGGAGAGGAGTCCTTCTATTGGTAGGTCAACTTTTTGGTGGGGACTATCAACATGTGGGACCTTCTAAAGAATGCTTTCCTGTAGAAGTTCAAGACCCCAATCAGCCCTATAGAGTCATACCGACATTTTATGTCGGTCCAAAGGGAGATCAATGAACCAATCAGCTCCTTTGATGATCACTTCCACAGAGCATATACTCGGTTGTAGGACTCATACGAATTCAATGATGTTTCTTTTTTACCAGTCTATTATGTGGCATTGGACAATCTTTCTACAACATTAGTGAAGAGGATGCAACCACCACCTGCCAAATTGATAGATGTGTACGCAGACGCCGTCATTGATAGCACGGACTTGGGATGAAAAAAAATTGGTCTGCTGCCCTCTTTGGGGTAGGTTGCTCATCCTTCATAGATTCAACGGCTTACTGAAGCCCTTCAACAACAAACACCCCTAATGAATCCAGTACCGCAGCTGCCCATAGTGCCTCATCTGAGATAGTCGATGAACCAGGCACTGTCGATTCAGCACTATTCACTACCCCAATAGCAACAAGTTCATTCTTAGCCACCCCAAGTCCTGACATATCTCCAACCTTCTGAGTTCCCACCTGCTCACCAAAATCATCCAATGGTGTAGTTAGTGTTCCTCCAAAATACAGCTCCACCGTTGAACAACGCGAGAAAAATCAGATCGACGAGCTGACATAGATGATCAAGAAAATATCTACGGAGATGACGCACTTGAGGAATCAAAACAAGCAGCTACAGGCCTCATAGAAAAGCATCCAGGCTAACCTTAATAATGACAGTCATGACAGTCATAAGAACTGGGACAACTATGATGCCAGCACATCATTCGGACAAAATTATAATAGGAATCAGAGTTCAGGGCAGAACTTCGACAGAAGGACTTTCCTGAGACAGAACTAGACATGGAACACAAGGCCTAACAATGGTGGTGTTCCCATGCCTCTTGATCAACCCAACAACAATGACAAGACTATGAGCAGAGTCTACCTAGCTGAGGTTGCTTTATCTGGTTGGTGCCGCATACACAAAACAAGTCGACATTCTGAATTGGATTTTCCATAATTCCAAATGGCTATAGAAATTTTTCAGGTTGAAGTCCAGAATGTCATTGATAGCTCAAGATGTAGAGACCTTGTCCCCTCTGAGCCTTATGACTCCTCGGTGGTGGTGGTCAATCAGGCTCCTTTCCCTAAGGCTGAGAGCAATGTGCCCAAGAATGAGGATGTCACTACAAGCAATGACAAGGCGGAAGAGGTAAGTTCCAAAAGCCCTTTGGCTCAACTCTTCAATATAGTAGATAATGGTCCCAATGATGAGGAAGAGCCTAGGGAAGATGAATTCCAAATTTTTCACCAAAGGACTACCCCTTATGACCTTAGGAATAGATAGGTCAGTGGGCATGCAGGTGGTCCTTTCACTACCTCCACTCCACCTAACAATTTTAGCACCCATCCTAACCCGAATGCTAGCAACAATCTGGGATATCCCCATGTACCCACATAGTACTTTAACAAGAATAGGCAACATAATCAAAACCAAAATCAGCCCACTAGCTCCTTCCAAAATACCACTAGCTCTTCGAAAATATTGCTTATGATGAAGAAGTTGAGCAAATGGGAGAATACATTTCAGAACAATTTAAGAAGTTTAAGCTAAATGTGTTCACCTTTGAGCTACTCAAGGTCCTAGCTATGAGGAATGCCTTCTTTAGAATGATAAATGGGACTCCTTCATCTAGATCAACTCAAGAAACTCCCGCTAAAAGGGTTTCCTTTGAGGATCAACAAAATGAGTCGGTCATCAGACAGGTTTTCAACAGGAAAGTTGATCCGCCTACAAATCAGCAAGCAAACAAGCCACCCACCAAGGAAATGGATCAGACATAAGCCCAAAACAAGGGAAATGATAAGGATAGGGGCCAAGTTGTCCAAGTGGATGTTTTCGAAGGATTATTTCAGGGGAAGTTGGAAACTCCTCCCTTCTTGGCTACTATCATAATATTTGGGAAGAATCTACATAATTATTTGTTCAATTCGGGAGCTTCCACTAACATCATGCCCTTGAGTGTGTGCAAGGCTATGGGAATAGTCCCAACTCTGTCTTGACGCAAGGTGACATAGCTTGATAAAACTAAGATCAACATAGTGGGTGAGATTAATAGAATACCTATGCAAATTGTTGTTAACCCACAGATACAGCAAACCATCGGCATCCAAGTTGTTGACATCCCAGATACTTATGCAATAATTTTGGGTCGGGATTTCACAAGAGCACTGAATGGCTATGCTGCAACTGACTATTCCCACCTTTGGCTACCATGAAAGGGGATGCCAAATTAGATTTGAATAGACTGAGAGCCACATATGAAGTTTATGATCACTAAATACAACACAAATGAGGTGTTGTTTGCTGAAACAGAATTGGGAAAATACTCTCTCATGACATACTCGGATGGACAAGAATTCTTTGGAGAGGAGACAATCGGGGAGGTACTTCTTGTCTTTGCAGCCCACCTATTGGTTTGGCTCACACTCCTCAGAGTACTAAAATGTTGATTGAATCAGATAATGAAGACTCATGCGAGGAAGGTAGCCTCGCATTGCTGGACAACATCCAAGACTTCATGGAAAAGTGTGTGCAAGATCAACTCAGTTTGGGAGTTAGAAGGAATTTCCAGGAGCTCCTGCTACCTAGTTGGTGTAGGGTACATAATGTTTCTCACTCAAAATTTGAGAGTTGTTTATGTCAAACGGAAATTAAGCATATCAAAGGATAGATCAATCTAAGGGAGGAAGCTCGGTCAACACCACCAGAACAGACACGTCCAGAATCTACACCTCCTCAAAAGGTTGTTAAAATGAGGCCACCATCAAAACCAAAAATCAAGTTTGATGACTCTAATATTACGGACTCTCTTGGGTTTTGGACGATGCGCTTTGATGGGTCCAAATCCAAGCATGGGTCTGGAGCTAGCTACAAGTTGATCAGCCCCAAGGGTAATTCATACTTTTTTCTCACAGACTTCAATTTTACTACACTAATAACGTAGCAGAATATGAGGCTTTGGTCCTTGGCCTCCTTATGGAGCTTAGAAAAGGGGTCAAAATGTTACAAGTCTTTGGGGATTCAGAGTTAGTCATAAAGCAAGTGAGAAAGCTTTACTCTCGCTATAATCGAAGACTAACTAATTACAGGCATAGGTTGTGGGATCTATTAGAAGGATTGGATGCATTCAACATATAGTTGATCCCTCACTCTCAAAACTACACTTCCAATTCCCTAGCACAAGCGACTAGCACCTTGCAACTGCTGTCATTGTCTAGCCTTAAAAGGTTTACCATGGATCTTACATCCATTCCATCTATGCTAGAAAATGTCTCAAATTTCTAGGTTTTCAATGATGATAAACAGATCCTGGGCTTCATTACTAGCTCTGATGTGTTTGTTGCCCAAATAATTGATGAGGTTGAGCCCAAGGAGGTTGAACTTGATATAGAGGGGGTGATCAACCTCAAGACCAATACTATCCTGAGAGGGATGGTCCAACTTGAATGAATATTTGACTTGGATCAAATCAGAGATCAGGATCAACAGGCCAAGAAAGATGCCATCAATGGCCAGTGTGACACCTACAACCTTAGAATAGCCGACGAGGCAAGAAATGTATTCATCAGCAAGGTGTGCACACTCGAAGAAAAAAGGGGCATAGTGGATTCTTTTTAGAGGTACTACGATGTCATTTCCTAGAGATATGAGGATCTGAAAAATGTATGATACCTCAATCATTACACACACAATTCCCCTCAGACCGGATGTGAGGCCATTTCGACAGTGACAATGCCCTGTCAATGCTTTACTGGAGCCAATCATATATAAGGAAGTGCAAAATCTGTTGTCTGCCAAGATTATCTTTCCAATGTGGCACTCTACATGGGTTTCCAACTTGGTCCTAGTTAGAAAAAAGAATGGAGAGATTAGATTGTGCATTGACTTCCGCAATCTGAATAGAGCTTCAAAAAAGGATAATTATCATGTGTCATCATTGGATGAGGTACTGCAAATAGTAAATGCCTCTCAGATGATGTCCTTATTAGATGGGTACTCCGGATACAACCAAGTCATGGTGTAGTATGAAGACCAACATAAAATAGCATTCACCACCAAGTGGGGCACATTTGCCTATAGACGGATGTCATTCGGACTCATCAACATTGGTGCCAACTTTCAATGCACCATGGACATTGCATTCAAATATCTGATTGGAAAGTGTATAATCATCTACATGGATGATTTAACTGTATTCTCAAAGCAATGAGGTATTCATGTAGCTGATTTATGCAAAAAAATTCAAAGGTGCCATGAATTTTGGGTTTCCCTCAACCAGAAGAAATGCATCTTCGGGGTCACCGAGGGAAAATTGTTAGCGCATGTCTTATTGAAAAGGGGGATTTCCATTGACCCAGAGCGCATCTAGGCCATCATGAAGATTCAGCTACCAGGTAGCAAGAAAGAGTTAAAATCTTTTTTCAAAAAGATCAACTTTTGTCCGCAAATTTATCACAGGCTTTGCCAAAATTGTCAAACCACTCAATGCTATGTTAAAGAAAGAGTCCAAGATCAAGTGAACTCCTCAGGTGAAGCAAGCCTTTGGAGAAATTAAAAAAGAAATTGTTGAAGCACTGGTGCTAGTCAGTTTGGACAATCTAAAGCCTTTCTACATCTATTCATTCACTTTGGATCATTTGTGTGTCAGCATCTTGACCCGAAACGATAATGAGGGAAATGAGCACCCAATCGCCTTTATGAGTGCCCCTTTGAAATATGTCGAGTTGCATTACCACAACATAGAAAAGAAAGTATATGCTCTTGTTAAAGGAGTAAATAAGTTCAAGCATTATATTCTACACAATAAAGTGTTTGCCATAGTTCCTGACCCAGCCGTAAAGACACTGCTTATGCAGAATGACTTGGGCAAACGAAGGGAAAAGTGGATTACATTGCTACAAGAATACGATATGGAAATTCAGCCAATGAGATTGGTGAGAGGACAGGTGCTTACCCATACGATTGTTGAAGTAGCGGTAGATGTGGGGCCTAAACTCACAGTGCAACAATATCAGCTTGAAGACCTGTCCCTGGGGGAATGGTACGAAGATGTTGTTTACTATCTGTTGAATCATAAATTTCTACCCCACTTATAGGGAGTCCAAAATTGGGCACTTAGATTGAAGAGCAGTAGTTACATGTTGCAAGGGGCCATATTGTACAAGAAAAATTATGAAGGTATCTACCTGAGATGCTTGGGCAAAGAAGAATCAGACCGAGTCCCGAAGGAGTTCCATGACAAGTTTGATACTGGTCATGGATCTAGCTAGCTTATCTACCGCACATCAAATACTGAGAGTAGGATATTATTGGCCTATGGTCTTCAAATATGCTCATAGCCATTTCTGCACCTACCATGTATGTCAAACCATAGCAACCAAATAAAATAATGTTGTTGTCCCATTGCAACCCGTTTTGGAGGTAAGACCATTTGCATAGTGGGGTCTTGACTTCATTGGTCCGGTAAGCCCCCCATCATCTGCAAAACATAGGTACATTCTAACTACTTCCGATTATTGCACTATATGGACAGAGGCAATTGCATGTAGGTAATTCACAACATAAGTAGTTACAAATTTTTTGGAAAGTTTTATTTTAAATCGTTTTAGCTGTCCTTATGCATTGGTATGCGATAATGGCCCCACCTTTGCTTCTTTGAAATTTTCCAATTGGGCCTTTGACTATGGGATTTCCCTCAAGTTCTCATCTAATTATTACCCTCAAGGCAATGGCCTTACTAAATTCACCAGCAAGAACTTGATCACGGTGATTAAAAAACTGCTTAATAGAAACCCCAAGGACTGGCATACCCAGCTCCATTTCGCCCTTTGGGCAGATCGCACCTGCCATAAGGCTTCCCTTGGTGATTCCCCTTACCACCTCATTTATGGCCTAGAGCCTATCTTTTCGATACACTTGAAAATTCCTACCCTCTAATTCCTCAATGATTTTGATGGAGGGGATCGTAGAGAAGCTCACCTGGTTGAGCTACTACATTTAGAAGAAGTACGGAATCATGCAATAGAAATTTTTTCCAAAGATCGGGGCATTGTCAAAAGATGGTTTGATCATCGAGCCAAGATCAAGGCCTTCCAAATTTTTGATATAATCTTGTATTGGTACAAGGCCCATGAAAAGAAAGGGGGATAGAAAAAATTCAACAAGCTTTGGCTTGGCCCCTTTCATATAGTTGAGATTCTAGGAGATAATTCTTTCTGCTTAAAGACCTTAACTGGTGAGGACGTCATGTTGCTTGTCAACAGGAAGCACCTTAAGCATTACTTCAAACCTTGAGCTCTTTCAGAGCTATTCCTATAAATACTTGTGCATAGGTTAGGGTAGGCTTCCTTGTTTTGCTTTCCTGCTTTGTTTTGTATTGCTTGTTGTCTGGTTGTTTTGCTTTGATGAGAGTCTCTCCTCACTTCTATTGTGGTGGTTGTGCTCAACTCGATGAATGGTTCACTTTTCTAACCACTCGTGTCTATTCTCTAGATAAGCCTTCATTCCCCACTACCGATTTTTGAAAACCCTAGGCATTGGTTTCCTCTTTTGAAATCTAGACTAATCTAGGATTGCATCCTTATTTGAATCTCCTACACTTGTCATGGATCATACACGAAATTCACTTTAAAATTTTCTAAAGAGTTTTGTGGTAATTGTTGGGAAGGTTGGACAAGTGAAAAATCTAAAGTCTGCTCCAATGACCACTGTGATTTCCAAACCCATAGTGAGCTTCGGTGCTTACACAATTGAGAAAAAGAAGGAAAGTACTTCAAAGAAATATCAAAAAAGGAGAAAATAAAATAAAATACAAAATTATGCAACCGTATGGGTGTACGAATATCTCTATCGGGGCTATGGGTGCTTGACTGGTAGTAGAGCAATATCCAGGTTACTTTTAGGGCCAGAAAAACTACATAGCTTGTCCCTCTCAATCAGTAGTTGTCCACATGGTTTTTTAGGAAAGGAAATTAACTCACCATGCACACACTTCCATGATGACGTTGTGGTACTATTCAATCTAGGCTTCCTTCCTCAGCTTTCTTTGCTTAGTTCAACCTTTGAAACTGGCCTCTGGTCTGTGAAAATAGAGATTTTCGGTTCGAAATTAATATTTATCTTCAGAACGCCAAGAGCGTTCTCCCAAAATAGTCACCATTTGTTGTGCCTATAGCACACACACCCTGTTCGCAATGGATACCCTCTCCTTCTTTTGCCTTGCCAAGTCATTTTTTCATTGCCTCATTTTGTGTGCCTATTTTGAGTTCCAAGTGGTCAAGGATTCTTAAGGATGTCATCTCGAGAAGTGGGTCCCCCTTGTCTTTTCTTTGTCCTTGGTGTCTTGTCTAGGTCTTAGGATTTGTTCTTTTCCTCCTAGGACCTTGTTTCCTTTGCTTTGTGGGTTCGGGGCATGAGATGAAACTGAACTCAAAACCTTCACAAAGTTCTTGGTTTAGTTTTCATTCTGGTTCTGGCTCCGCTTCTTATCTTCTTGTTTTATTTGTTGTTTTTCTTGTGTTCGGCCTTTGGGTTGGTTTCCTCCCTTAGGTCTTCTTTGGTTTTCCTTTTTCCTTTGCCTCCTTTCCTTTTATCAGAGGCGGAACTGGGGTGGGAACTGAACTCGAAACTTTGCAAAAGGTTTCGCCTTCATCTAATTTTGGTTCTGCCTCCGTTTGGTTTTGGTTCCGCCTCTGTCTGGTTTCCGTTCCGCCTCTATCTTCCTTTTCTTTCTTTTTTCACCTTTCATTTGTTTTGGTCATGTTGTTTGTGTTTGGGGATCTTGTTCTAATGTGTCTGAATCTTCCTAATGACTCACTTCATGATTAGTGATAAACCAGCAGAACCGAAGTGGGGGATGAACTTGGGACCGTTAGTTGGTTCTAGTTTTGGATCTCACTCCGTTCCTGGGTTCGATCTCATTCTCATTACAAACAATCATGCCCTAATGTCTTTCCAACCCTTGGGTTCCAGTCCTCCCACCACCGCCCTAAATTTTAAATGCACCAACCTCACCGGCCACTGTACCTACATTTATTAAGTGCATTAATTTCACTTAGGGGTATAAGTATTAGTCTCAACATGTCAAGAACAACAGAAAAGTGCAGCGCCTTCCCATCCTTTGTCGCCCGAGCCTCCACTTCACCATTCTTTGCAAATTCGACGACCTTCTTCATCAGGCCTTCAAGGTATGATTTTTGTTCGACATCCTACCTCATTTTTTATAGCTTTATGCTTAGGTAATAGACAATAAAGGATAAAATGATAAAAATCTAATAGAGGGGAGATCATGTGACAAAACCCATGAATTAAAATATTCAAAACATCCCTTAAAAAACTTGGAATTTGAACTCAGAACCTTGCTTTCTCGTCGTTGTTCTTCAAACTGGGCGACAGTACCCTCTGGGCTCGAGAATCCCTACTACTTGGGCTGTTAAAAATTAAAATTTGACAAACTTAACTCAACGGAAAAACTCCTCGTGGGTTTCAGACTTCGGAGTGCCACCTCTGGATTCTCACTTCCTCTATGCAGTTTCAAACTGCATCTTCCCCAATTCATTTCGGATAGCCCTTTGACCCAAAACTTGCGATGATAAAACAAGTGCCTCCTTCTGACCCTCGGGTCCCAACCCACAGACCTCTGTACACGGGCCACCATGGCCCTTCTGCAGTTTTAAATCATCATCAAGTGACTACTTTCCATCTTCCGGGTCCCGAGTGCCTCCCTGCCGCTTGAAGTGAAGTTAAACAAAATCTCAAAGTCTTTACCGTCATCGAATCCTGACCCCCAGACTTCTTTCATCAGAATTCCATCCTGTCTCCGCCATCCTAAACAGCAAACCCAAGCCACCCTTCCGACTCTCAGGCCCCAACACCCCAATCTCCACCAAGTTTCAACAGATGAAGTGAGAAGCGAAACCTCTCTCTGGGTCTAGTCCGCCAGGTTGCGGGTTTCGGACTTCTATCCCTGCTTCACCATTTCACATGGCTATCCTTCAATGGCATCTCGACCTTCACGGCCCAAGCACTCAAATGACCGAAAATGATACAAAGCTTTGTCTCACATTCTTCTACCTCTCGGGTTCTGGACTCCATAACTCTGCCTTTAGAATGTCATTTCTCCAAAGCTGTTTCAAATGGCTAACCTTTTGCAGCCTTCCCTCAGTTTGATTCTAGATGCCCTAATGATGATCTAAATGACTTTCAAACTAAAAACAAACGATGACCCAAGTGTTGAAATTTAACCCTCTCCCACTTGAGCACTTCAAAACATTAAAATCTAAGGTCAAGAGAAATCATTCGAGTCTCCCTGCTCCGTTTTCCCTTCGGAACAACATTCTAATAGGGAAAGTCTGGCCTCCGGGGCCTAGACCATCCAAATTCCCTCCAGTGAAGTAGTGATGACAAATTTCACTATGTAAGATTTTTCAAATGATTAACTATTCAATCTAACAATGTTTTGCAAGGATTTTGGCTAATATTTATGTCTTCATGCTTGATTGTGCTCACTTTGCCTCCATGTCCAGAAGATATGGAATCAGCTGCACGAACCTCCAGAGTAGCTGCAGAGAAGGACAAAGGAAAAAGAGCTAGCAAGGCTCCTTGGGGCAAGGAAGATAAGGATCAAATGAAATATCAGTTCCAAGGGGCACTGTTGCACTCCAAAATCACAACCAAGTGGAAAGATATCTCTGACACCAATATTAGGCATGTTAACATTGATGAGTTTATACAAAGGATCGGGATCAACCCTAGAATGGAGAATGCAAAATTGATCAGGAGCAACGGAATAGCTAAAGTTGCAAGTTTTCCTCCCACTTTGATCACCCCCGAGTTGGTAATGGCTTGTAGGGAGGCATATCATCTAGAAATAAGAACTATTGTTGACAGAGATGGGAACATCTTGGTTGACATGTCACTGTGAGGAATAACGAAAACCTTCCATATTCTTATCTTTGGAAAGATGGAGTTGCCTACTATCAAGGAGTGCAAAGAGATGTGGGATGAAGACCCCATAAGATGCAAGAAACTCATAAACCAATATTGGCTAAAGGACAAATGGGGCAGTGTTGCAAAGGTTCCTCAAAAACTCTTTCACAATGAATTCTTCAAGGACTACCATGATTTAGTCACCATGCTAAGTAGAGCAATGGGCCTCCCTGGTTCAGCATTTTTTCAAGAATGGATGTTCTATGTTTTTGAGCAAATCCTTCATGGAAAGGACAACACATTCTAATGGGGAGGAATAATCAGTGACTGCTTTCATGAGCAATTCATGAACGTCAAGAAGACTTCTAAATTCTATATGACCTCTTACCTACTATATTCATTAGTTGATCAGAGGCACTACAATGGGCTATTCAGAGCTCTGAATGAAGAGTCTAGTAGAGAACTCAAGGCTTTCAAAAAATACCCCTAGCTAAAATTCAGGAACTTCAAGAAGGATTACCATAGGGTGAATGGTGCATTCACTGCTTATATCATCAGGCTACACGGGGGTGATTTTGAGAGAATATTTTCCCATAGTGCTTGAGCTTTTCTCAAGAAATATGCCTTCCTATTTATCCAATATCCAAATTTCACCTACATCTGAGCCCAAGGATTCTTAGAGAAGCCAAAAAAGTTGCCCTAGTACCCTAATGACTGAATGATATTGTTAGAACTCTCTTGGCAACTATGGCACATTCACGCCATCCTAAGCAACAAGCATCTAGTAGGGATCCCTTATCCCCTTACACTTGGCCAGGGCATGTAGGAGCTTTATACTTCCCAGTGTGCAAGCAATTCAAACAGGGAATTGGTTGAATACCATCTCAAATCCCACATAGCTAGACCACGGATGGATCCATATGGCCATCTCAGAAAGGAAATCGGACAAGAGTACGGCCATCTCCACAGTGTCGAAGATTTTTGGGCAGATTGTAAAGATGATTTTGAGGTGAGAATAAGGCACTGTATGCGGATGACCGCATACTTCGTAAAAAGGGTGAACTTGTTCCTAATACCAGATCAGTTGGAGGAAGAGGAAAGCACTATGATAGACCCCAAGAACAATGTCATCGATAATCTACCACTGCCAATGATTGGTTGGGATGAGCAAGGGATCGATGACCTTGACATTCTCACCAAGCCTATTGAGGCTTGAAAGAAGACATGGATTGATGGGCAGGTTGCCCGATTGAAATGGTAGGGAGTCGTCTTGACCTTTAAGGGGCTTCAAAGTGAGCCAAGTGGTTCTGATGGTGGGATGGCTACTAAATCAACTGAAGAAATGTCAAAGTCCCCTCCACCCACTCTCTCAAGAAAGAAAAAGGAGACTGATGAGCAGCAGTCGGATCCTAAGGTGTACACAAGAAAAGCCTAGAAAGGTGAGTCTTCCAAGAGACACAATAAATCAGGTAGCGTCACCAAGATACCAGTAATTCAAGAAGATCCACTTTGTGAGGGAGAAGACATGGAGATACATTAGCCAAGATCTCTGCCTATCTCATCTATTGCTACTACTGCCATTGCCACTACCCCATTGATCCCACACGTAGTAGTTGCTTCCTCTCCATCGGTGGTGGATATCTTTGTCCACCTTGCTTCTACTTCTCCCATCACACAAATTATATCGGTGGATTCATCCTCCACCACTACCTCACTGATTTTTGCATACTCCGTGTCTCCATCTTTTTCTCTTTGAACTACTACCACCGCCACTGCAATGCCTGCCCTTGCCCTTTTGGAGTCTTTCGTGAAATATATGCAAAATATGCCATCCGAGCTTTTAGGAATGTTTGCAAACCTGGCAGTGCAGGTTTTGATGGCCCAAGCAATGATTATCACCCCAATTCCTCCCCCCCTACTGAGCCTGTAGACACCAAAAATTGGTCTAGGCCTGCGAGCATCACATTCGACATAATTTTCTATTATCCATGGTCATGATTAAATAATGTTAATTATTTAATTACCCTTTTCTAACACATATTTTCTCTATTAATTAAATACCCTTTTTTATTAATTCACTAATTCATTAATTCATTTATTCAACTTGATTAATTAGATAAATCATATTTATGTCGCTAACTAATTAAACCCCCTTTGTCATATTTCAACTATAATTAAATATCTTTATTTAATTTTTCAATTTAACCCTCTTTAACTATAATTAAATATTTATTATTTAATTATTCAATTTATCCTTTTCAACAATCAAATTAAATAAATTATCTTTATTTATTTAATTAAATTCAATTCATTTTCGAATGTTGAATTAAATTAACATTTAATTCATTTATTAATTATTTATGTCGCATTCTTCTATCATTCAATTATCTAATCATTCACTCACCTTCTGACTCGAGATCTATTTTTAATTCTCCAGTTATCTCTGGATTCAACACCTATTTATCTCTACGAGAAGACTCTCCATCACAACTAGTTGATTAACTAGTTCTAACTCATGTTTGCATTTGAATGCATTATTCTTCGAGTTCTAACTTTGTCTTTGACATACAAATCTATTTCTTCTATTTCTGAAGACTCTTAACTGAAGATTAGGATCTTCAACTCGTGTTCTAACTCACGTTCTAACTTAGTCTTTATCCTGTAGTCTTTCCTAACTCATGTTCTAACTCACGTTCTATCTAAGACAGAACTCACATCGCATGGCATTCATCAATCTCATCCGTCGATCTCTCTTTTCTACTCCTAAAGGAGAGCCACTTTTTTCACATTTAGTCATTATCACACGCATTGCATATCATCAACTTAGGTCAGTCCTTTAAGGTATCATCTCATGTCATACACTGCCTACACACACTTGTTAATCAGTCAAGGAATCAAAACAAGTCATGCACCAACAAGGAAAAATATCTCAAATTCATCAAGTCAATATCATACACATTGTCAGATTGATCAACTTATGTCTCAAAGCAAGATATGTCTTTCTTGTCAACAGACGCTGTCAAATTGTCATAGCCTCATGTTTTTTGTCACATCAACATCATCAGGCTCCAACGTCTTATACAGCACATGTATTTTTTGAAACCAGGCTTTGTCATGCCTTATACAGATAGTCACCAAGTTGAAACCAGACTCAATGTCTTATGCGGTATGTGTCATCCCTCACATTACGCTATGTCAAACATCAAACAATAAAACAGTCCTACAAGATCAAGTTTTGGTGAATACTTTTATCTTGGCTTTATGATTTTATATCTTATTTTGTCTTATCTTTTTATCGATTTGTCAATTAGTCCAATTACTAGCTTTCTCAAGGATGTCCCTTGAAGGATTTAGAGAAGCAAGGATGTCTCGAGACTCTTTTTCTTTGACTGTTGTCTATCAACTGTCTTTTTAACTTTGGTTTTTGAGTCATGTTACTAGTTTCCTTTAATTCATTTATTAATTATTTATGTCACATTCTTCTATCATTCAATTATCTAATCATTCACTCACCTTCTGACTCGAGATCTATTTTTAGTTCTCTAGTTATCTCCGAATTCAACACCTATTTATCTCTACGAGAATACTCTCCATCACAACTAGTCGATTAACTAGTTCTAACTCATGTTTGCATTTGAATGCATTATTCTTCGAGTTCTAACTTTGTCTTTGACATACAAAGTCTATTTCTTCTGTTTTTGAAGACTCTTAACTGAAGATTAGGATCTTGAACTCGTGTTCTAACTCACGTTCTAACTTAGTCTTTATCCTGCAGTCTTTCCTAACTCATGTTCTAACTCATGTTCTATCTGAGATAGAACTCACATCACATGGCATTCATCAATCTCATCTATCGATCTCTCTTTTCAATCTAAGTCGATCGTTTGAAAACCCAAAATCTATAAAATGACCTGTCATTATCATTATTCCTCCTCTCGAAATCATGCACTTTTGAGAAGAAACTTATCTTTGATATTTTGCTTAGACATTCGATGAAGTTATGCTTGCATTCAAACACATAAATCTGAGGGCAAGAATACTGAAAAGGAAAAATGGAGAAGAGCAATCAAGATAATTCGAAGGAGTGAATGCATATTCGGTGAGAGCTTTCCATCAATTTGTTTAGTTTATTATGTTTAGTTATTCATTCTTTGTTGTTTTATTTAGATTAATATTGATTAGATTAGGATTAACATCGTTTATTCTAGTTTGCAGATATCTTATTCGAGATTTTAATTCTATGTTACAGAGCCACCTAATATGGAAGCCACGATGCAAATTTTTGAGGAATTGGAAGGACAACAATTGGAGGCATCCAAAAGGTTAGAGGAAGATGTGGATGACTACCATGAGCATAGAATAATTGATGAAGTTTCCTTGAATCCTCTAGTGATGATGGTGAGGGTCTAGACACAAATATTATTTAGGAGACCATCAATCTTGAGCTTCATGTGGAGTTGGCTAAGCAAGTCAAGGAGATTGAAGATAAAGAGGCCGAGAAGTGGCCTATTATTGAAGAGAGGGTCACTGGCATAGAAACAGAAGGTGATAGTTTTCCGGTGAGAGAGCATGATCATGCCCCTGGACATAGTGAAGAGGTATTCACACTTAAGGATCAAGAGATTGAGCGGCCTAAGGAAGAAAAAGAAGAAAAGGATGTATAAGGGGAAAACAACCCTGATGAATGCTTTCCCACTAAATCCCCTATCAAATGCATAGTATTCATACAAGACTCTAATGAGGAGAAGGAGGATGCAAGGACAAAGCAAGAAGCTCTCAATGATAAGGCCATTGAAAAAAAAAAGATGAGAAAGAGGATAGGCAGGAGTCACCTAAGGGAAAGTCCTCAATGCCTGACTGGCTAGAAAAGTAGCTCAAAAACAAAGCTCCTGCTCTTAAGGACCCAAAAGCAAGGTTGGAGGCTATATTGGTCCAAGCCCAAATTGGCACCAAGAATGAGAAGAAGACCAAAATGAGATCAAAAGTAACGATGGATGCCTCAAGATCTTGGATGGCGCAAGTAGCTACACCGGTGGTGGGAGAACAAGGAATAAGTTATAATATCTCAACCATTGACTTGGGAGTCACCACTAGGGAACAAAAGGTAGACCACCTTCAAGAATCCATTGCTATGGTGGTGCATCTCATCTAGCAAGACAAGGTTTCCAAAGAGGAGCTTAGGGCACAAGTGGCTGATTTGACAGCCTACATCCAACAATGGTCATCCACGGAGGAACGGCATGCAACATCCTCGGACCCACCGCAATTACTATCAAAGGAGCGTATTGATAAACTGGAAAATAGAAATATTTTGGACAAGACTATGGAGAGTTAGTTCTGGCAGGTCTTGGACATTGGAAATGTGAGCATCAATTGTGTTGTTTGGACACCGAACAAGTTCTTGGATGTACAGAAGTCTCTCGTGGGTACAAAGAAAATCTGCACTTACTTACCAACAAAATATGAGTCTTCCTACTCAAAGATCAAGGCTATACTCAAACTGTCGAGTGAGATCTAGGAGAAGGAATTCGAATTTAAAGAAGATGATCACTGTCTGATGGATATCTGGAAGCGAGACTTTGAGAACTGGAAGGAAAGGCTGGAGCAAGTGCTTGAAAAGGTAAACTCATATATCAATTGGGCCAAGGAGGTTTGGTCATATTGTAGTCAGTAATTGAAACTAATGACAGGGTACGATATACCTGTTGTCTAGATCAATCTGGAAAATATAAAGCCTCACTTCCAAAAGAGTATGGAAGATGGGATGATGGCCAAAATTACTACATATTTTATGAGCTTTGCTGCCCAAACCTTCACCCAATCCGAGTTGTTCAAGGATCACACTTCCAAGTATGAGGAGGACTGGGAGAATCTCGTTGATAATTCCAAAGAGTGGAGCTACCAAGTGTTGAGATCTGACATCATAGAGGTCAATAAGCTCCAGCCGGTGATCTTAAAATTCATGGAATATGCAGCTTTGAAGAAGCAAGAAGGCGACCCTATTATTGATGAAGAATTTCTAGAGGAGTGGCTACAACAAAGAGCAATTAGCAAGAGGACAAAAATGCTACAGTGCTGCCACTAAAAGATAAAATAGGGATATGGAAAAAAAATGTATTTTAAAATTTAATCTATTGGGGGTAGTAGAACCCTAGGTTACAGTGAATTGTGGCCTCACAAATGTAAATCAATCTTTGCCACATATTTTACTTTTGGGACACTATAAATAGGGGACCTCCTCTCATTTTCAAGGAGAGTTGAGTTGTTGTAAAGACATGCTATAGAAATTGCAATAGAAATACATTAACATCTATGCATTTCTTAGTTTCTTCTCATGTTTCATGATTCTCCTCTCTTAGTTAGATGCTCTAGTTAAATTTACTTTTTTGTTTCAGTTTCCTTTCAGTTAACTTCAGTAGATTTAGTAATGTTGTTCCATGGTTGTGAATATATATGTTGTGTAGATGCCTTTCTTTTCCATACTTTTGGCTATTTGCTAGTGGTGGATGGTTGTGTAAAGTTAGTCTAGACTCCAATTCGAAGCTGCCTCTAAATATTTATCTTTGTTCATGCATGTATGTGGTAAATGAGTGGTAAAAAAATCTGTAGTCCTTAGAAGATAGCACAAATTTCATGACACTGTGAAATTTCTGGTTAAGTGAGATTTTGTATTTGGGAAGCTATCCACAGTAGAAACCTTCATGATCACTATTCATCGATAGTTGCAGGTCCAGGAACCCTCTCTCTTCCCTGCCCCTTTTTCCTGTTTTTTTAATAAGTAACCTATGATAAGGTTCATTGCACATTGTAAAGCCAAATCTAAAATAGAAATGGAGTTCAAGACTATTGTTTGAACCTGCAGCAAATGTACGATAACTTCCCCACCTTTGGAACTCTGTTTATAGATCTGATTCCCTTCCAGCTTAATTCACATAAGTCTTCCCTATGATTACCAGCAAAATCATTTCAAACATCAACTAAGATATTTCATGCAAGTCATGACTTGACACCTAAGAGACCTTACGGTGATGTTTAGCAATTTGTTGGATATTTCCTTTCAAGAGAGGTAATGCACCTACCCATTTCCTATGTTGAGAAAGTGTGAGAAAACACCCATCAACAGCTCCTATGTTCGATGGAATGAATTATACTTACTAGAAAGCTATCATGGAATCCTTTTTGGTATCTCTTGGATTTGGGGTTTGTAAATCAATTGAAAAGGGATATACCTTTCCTACCAAAGATCCAGTGGATGATCATGAGATCAAGGATTATCAGAACAATGGTAAAGCAAGGAATTCTATTCTAAGTGGTCTCTTTGATTTTGAAATTGGAAATGTGATAAGTTTGAAACCTACTAAAGATGACTAGATAAATTAGGAGAGCATTTATGAAGGAGATGATAAGGTCAAGCAAGAAAATATGTAGAACTACAAAACCAAATTTGAAACCCTGAGGATGTTTGAAGATGACGACATTACATCCTACATGCTCAAAGTGGATGAAGTGGTCAATGCCATCAATGCTCTTGGTGGTAAGCTAGAAGAAAGTGAAGTTGTGAAAAAGGTATCGAGAACTTTTCCTAGATCTTATAGTTCTAAAGTTTTTTATATTAAGGAAGCTCAAATTTTAGATCAATATTCTAGAGATCAGATGTTTGGTGATTCAATTTCTTATGAATTGAGGGAGTTTGGTCAAGATGCTACAAAAAAATTAATTGCCTTTAAAGCCAATAAGATAGAAAAGGATGATCAAGAAGATCCAGATGATCCTGATGAGTTGGAATCAAATTTTGTATGGATATTGAAAAAGGGAACTAGAAAATACAAAGGCAAGTTATCCTTTAAGCATTTCAATTGTGGAAAGATGGGTCATTATTCTTTTAAATTTCCAATAAAAGTTACAAATCACAAACATAAGGATCACAAAGGTAAATTTGTCAAGAAAAGTTACTTGTTGAAAATGGCAATGGTGTATTTGATGATGAGGAATCTAACTATCTTGATAATGACAATGATGAATGTTTGTCCATGGCTCTTAATGTTGGAAATAATTCTACTAATCCTGAAAGATGTATGAAGGAAAGTGCTCTAGAAATAGGTCATAACATTGAAGGAACTATGGTGACTAATTTTCATGCAAGAGAGGAAATAAATTACTGGATAATTGATAATGGATGCTCAAATCATATGATATGTGATAAGAATAATTTTATTAAACTTCTAAAGTGTGATGGTGGTCTTGTTAATCTTGGTGATGATACATCTATTAAGATCTATGGAAAAGGTTCAATTAGTTTTGATGCCAAGCATAAAATAGATGATGTTATTTATGTCAAGGGTCTTTGACATAATATTTTAAGTGTAGGACATATGTGTAGCAAAGGATATAATTTGGTGTTTGAGGATGATGGTTGTGAAATTGGAAAAGGAAGATTCAGAACTATGGTTGTTGTAGGAATAAGGAAAAAATATAATGTTTATCATCTCAAAGGTAGTGGTGCTAAGTGCTTTATGTCTCAAATTAATGAAATTTGTCTACAAAATAGAATAATGTGTCACAAAAAAATTGATAACCTTGTGAAGATTAGTTATATTGATGCTATGAGATATCTACCAAAGATTACAAATCCTATCAATGTAATCTACAAAGTATGTTAGTTTGGGAAGAAGACAACGAAGAGGTTCAACACTAAAGAATACTCTACTATAGGTCCTTTGGAGTTAGTGCATACAAATCTATGTGGAACTACCAGAATAATAAGCTCTCAAGGTGGCAGGTATTTTATGTTGTTGATTGGTGATTATTCTAGAATGACTTGGGTGACATTTCTCAAAGAAAAATAAAAATCTCTAGATAAGTTTAAAGCCTTTCAATCTATAGTTGAGAATGAAATGAATTTGAAAATCAATTTATTGAGGTCTGACAAAGGTGGTGAGTTCACCTCCAATGAGTTTAATAGTTTTTTGAAGATCATGGAATAAAGAGACATTTGTCAGCTCCTAGCACTCCTCGGCATAATGGAGTTGTGGAGAGGAAGAATAGAATAGTTCAAGAAGTAGCAAGGACTATGATGAAGGAATAAAATCTACTGAAATTATTTTAGAAAGAAGTAATTCATAATATAGTGTACATTCTTAACAGAGGTCAAGAAAGAGTGAATAGTTCAAAGACTCCCTATGAGTTATGGTATGGAAAACTTCCTACTATGAAAAATTTTAGTGTTTGGAAGTAAATGCTATATCAAAAGAGATGAAGAAAACTTAGAAAAATATGATGCAAGATCTGGTGAAGGAATCTTCCTTGGGTACTTTACAAGAAGAAAAGCTTACCAATGCTATAATAAAAGGTTGAAGAAGATTGTTGAAAGTGAAAGTGCCAAAGTGGATGAAGAACCACATCAGAGTTATGTGGTGGTACAAGGATATGAATCTAATGAATCCCCTTGTGGTGAAGAAGAAAAGGAAGAAGAGAAATAAAAAGCGATGGAATTTGAAGAGGAAGAAGAAAAAAGATCCCTAAGACTCCTAAGTATGTGTAGGAGAATCTTTTTGAAGATAAAATTATTGGAGATAAGAGAAAAGGTGTGTTGACAAGAAGAAAAGTTATTTTGATAGAGAAGAAGGTAAAATTTTGTTTACTTTTAGAAGTAGAACATAAAACTATAATTGAGGCATGCAAAGATGAGAATTGGGTCAAGGCTATGAAAGAAGAGTTGGAACAAATTGAGAAGAATAAAACTTGGGAATTGGTCCCAAGACTAGGAAGTAAGAATGTGAAAGGAACTAAGTGGGTTTTCAGGAACAAATTGAATGAGGATGGAAAATTTGTCAAAAATAAGGCTAGACTTGTATATAAGGGCTACTCACAAGTAGAAGGAATAGATTTTCAAGATACTTTTTCTCTGGTGGCAAGGATGGAAGCTTGGGACATGAGCACCTTAAGTTCTTTTGAAAGGTCTTAGAAAATTTTGGCTTGTGGGTGGTTCTAGCTAACCACCAAGGTTGATTTGGTGTGTGTGGTGGCAAGTTTGTGTAGAGTCTTGGGTTTTGTGTATGCTTAGGATATCTTGCTAAGTTGTCATGACAACATCTCCTAAACACTAGGAAGCATTTATGTTGTTCTAAGCCCGACCTAAGGGTCCCAATATGTGGGGATAGGATATATAAGGTTAGAAAAACCCTAACCTAATAGGGGGAAGAGTTGGAAGTACTATTGTATAGATTGTGTCTTGAAAAGAACAAGTTTTTTTGACTGTGTGGTTGAAACAAGGCCTTGATCCAATCAATTAATGGATTGAAAGGACTGAACTAATGCATTGAATATTTAATTTGTGATAGTAACTACTTTGTGTGGCATTGGTTTAGTTGTTTGGCATGACTGGTTAACAATTTGTAAATTCTTTGTGTTCATCTGTTTCACTGCCCAGTTCAGGGCCAGTTTTGTAAAAGATGCACCCCACTTGAATTCCCATGGCTGAACTTCCATGGCCTCTTGGAATCAAGTAGGGGACCTTGTATATAGTGTAAATATGGTCTGTGGAGTCTTTTTTTGCAAGAGAGCTAGTAATTCCATCAAGCTCTAAGCAAGTGCAGGGGCATTCTGGCTAGGTGCTTGAACAGAACAGAAGCAAGAGGGCTTGCTTAACAGATTGGTTTGTGCCAATCAATGGTGTAGAGGTGTAGGTGTATGTGACTTGGACATGTGTATGCAAGGAGAAGTGTAGAGGATGCCATTAAAGCACTCAATTAAGTTAAAGAAAATAGAATGTGTCACATGCCCTAGAAACCCTTAAAAATAGGGGTTTGGTGACAGACCTATGTACGGACACCAAGAAGGTCTAAAACCTAGGAAATCTTGGAGACTAGGAGGTCTATAGAGAGAATCCCTATATATTTTGGGGGTTTGTTAAGGAATTCTCGGGGTTATTCCAAGAGCACTAGTTTTAGGAGGCCTAATTGACCAAAAAAGGCTACAAGGCCTAAAAACAAGGTTTACATGAATTCAATGGAAAAATGAAGAAGGAATCCAACAAGATGCATCAAAGTGAAGTAAGATCAACCAAGGAATAGTTGGAAGACCTATTCCTAGTCCCAAGAATGGCTTGGGGAACGTTGTGGAAAAGTTGAGCCCAAAGGTGCTTAGTAGGGGTGTGAGAGAAAAGGTGAGTATTTGAAGTTGGTGGAGAGTTCTATAAGGAGATAGGGGTCTTAGGAGTGACCTCTGAGTAGGGTAGAGAAGAATTCCCTAGTAATACCAAAGATTAGGTCTTAGAAAGAGCAAATTTTCTCTTGAGAGATAGTACTCCCCATCAAATTGGTATCAGAGCAAGTTAAAAGGCTTGGGAATTGAAAAATGTATGTCAGAGGGACGTGAATCCATAGGAGACAACACCATGGTGACCAATGTAGAACTGGCTAGAGATTTGATAGAGCAACAAGAAAAGAATAGACGTCTTGAAGAAATTGTGGAGCAGATGAAGCACAAAATAGAAGAGGTTGCAGAGACTATAGGCAAGATGAAAGTGCAGTTAGCAGGGGTTAAAGACAAGGGTAAGAAACAAGTTCAAGAAGAAATAAAACTAGAACCCGACCCTCCATTAGCAGAGGAACCCTTCCTTAAAGCATTAAAGGCACTAAGTGGCAAGGCATTAGAAGGCATCCCTATTTTCACAGGAAGAATGGATGCAGAATTAGTTATGGAATGGATTGAGGGAATGGAAAATCACTTTGAATGTGATGGGGTTACAGAGGCACAAAATGTGAAGATAGCCAAATCAAGGCTAAGAGGATAGGCATTAACTTGGTGGAAGTTTTTGTAAGAAGAAAGAGAGAAGGAAGGCAAGAATCCAATAGGAAATTGGAAAACTATGGTGGCTAAAGTAAAGGAAAACTATCTACCTAAGGATTATCACATCCAATTGCATAAGAAGAGGCAAAATCTCAGACAGAGAGAACTAGATGTAGCTGCCTACACATAAGAGTTCCAAAAACGAAGCTTGAGGTCTAGACTGCAAGAAATTTAAAGCATTAAGGTTGTCAAGTATCTAAATGGCCTTAGATGGAACATACAAGAAGAGTTGAGTCTCTTTACACTTACTACCCTCCATAGATGTTATCAGATGGCTATTAAAGTGGAAGAAAAATTGAAAAAGAAACAAGATTCAAGTACTAGGGGTAGAGGAAAAGAGAGAAACCCTAGAGGTGGACATAGAGGAGGTTTTGGTGGAAGGAGCAATGAGAACAGAGGCCAAGGAGATTCTAAGGTTGATGAAAAAACCCATGAGACAAATAGTAGAGGGGGATACAGAGGTAGAAGTTCTCACAATGGTGGAAGAGGTAGATCAGGAGGATTTGGGAGAAACTCTCACTTTGCTTCCATGAAGTGTTACAATTGTGGGCAATTGGGTCACCCTGCATATAGGTGTCCTGATAAGCCAACATCTTCACAAGGTGAGAAAAGGATTGCTTATGTCCAAGATGAGGACTGTTCTAAACACTTGGAGCTGAGTTTAGATTTAGAGAAAGGAGAAAATCTCATGTTGAGAAGGGTCTTGATCAAAGCACCTACAGAGGATTAACACAAATAGGGAGGGCTCTTTTTAGAGTCAAGTGAAAAATACTAGTCAAGGTATGCAAGGTCATCATTGATTCAGGATCCACTGATAATGTCATCTCAGAGGAGGCAGTATAGAAGTTGAACCTCACTAAGATACCTCATGTGTGTGTCCCTATAAAGTTACTTGGTTGAATAAGGGGAAAAATATATTGGTTAATGAGCAAGTATGGGTTGAGTTTACCATAGGGAAGTATCAAGATAGGATACTATGTGATGTGTTACCAATGGATACATGTCGTCTATTGCTTGGCAGACCATGGCAATATGACAGGGAGGCAGTACACCATGGCAAGGAGAAAAAGTACTCATTCAAAAAGAATGGAGTAACTTACAAGATTCGGTCTTTAATAGAAGAAGGCACAGTGGAGAAGGCAGAATCCCATACACTTTTGATGAGTGGGAAGGAATTCTTAAAATAAATGAAGGAGGAAGAAGGAGTTGGCTATGCTATCATGTTGAAGCCAAAGGAGGAGGAGTCACCTAGTTAGTCACCTATGTCAATAGAAGTGAAGCAACTGTTAGACCAGTTCAAGGACATTATTTGTGAAGGTACACCAGCCACACTACCACCTAAGAGGGCAATCAGTCATCAAATAGACTTTGTGCCAGGAGCAACATTTCCTAACAAGGCTGCATACAAGATGACACTGGAGCAGAACAAAGAGATAGCAAGGAAAGTTCAAGAGCTCTTGGACCAAGGGTTGATCAGAAAAAGCATAAGCCCATGTGTTGTCCCAGTGGTGTTGGCTCCTAAGAAGGGAGATAAGTGGAGAATGTATACTGATTCTAGGGAAATAAATAGGATAACTATTAGATATAGGTTTCCTATTCCTAGAATAGAAGATTTAATGGATTGTTTAGGGGGTGCTAAGTATTACTCCAAGATTGATTTAAAAAGTGGCTACTATCAGATTCGGATGAAAGAGGGAGATGAATGGAAGTCAGGTTTTAAGACCACACAGGGGTTATATCAGTGGTTGGTAAAGCCATTTGGGCTTACAAATGCACCTAGCACTTTTATGAGGGTGATGAATGAGGTCTTGAAGGACTATATAGGAGTCTTTGTGGTAGTCTACTTAGATGATATCCTCATCTTTAGTAAAACAAAAGAGGAACATATGAAGCACCTGGAACTTGTGTTGAAGAAACTTCAAGAGGAGAAGCTCACCATAAATCTTGAGAAGAGTGAGTTTATGAAACAAGAGCTAGTCTACCTAGGATTTGCAGTATCTCAAGGGGGCTTGAAGATGGATAAGAGCAAGGTTGAAGCCATTCTCAGTTGGCCTATTCCCAAGATAGGGACTGAAGTCAAAAGTTTCCATGGGTTAGCCTAGTTCTATAGGAAGTTTATTAGAAGATTTAGTGAAATTTGTGCACCCGTCCTTGACACCATCAAAGGAGGACTTAAGACAAAGTTTGTGTGGACCAAAGAAGCCAATGAGGGGTTTGAGATATTGAAAAAGGAAGTATCTACCCAACCAATACTGGTTTTACCAAGTTTTGACAAACTATTCGTAGTGGAATGTGATGCAAGCAACATAGTGGTGGGTGCAGTCCTAAGCCAAGAAGGCAAGCCAGTGGCATTCTTTAGTGAGAGGCTAAATTAAGAAAAGTTTAGATATTCATCCTATGACTTAGAGCTATATGCTTTAGTACAAGCCCTTAAGAAGTGGAGGCACTATTTTTTGCCTAAATAATTTGTGGTATACACTGATAATCAAGCCTTAAGCTACATAAACACACAAGAGAAGCTCAGTTTGAGGCATATAAAGTGGATAGAGTTTCTGCAATCATACACTTTTACCATCAAGCACAAGAAAGGGGTCAATAACAAAGTTGCAGATGCCCTTAGCAAAAGGTTACTTTCCATTTAGGAGATATAGCTATAGAGTACAGGGGTTGAGGGGTTCAAGGATCTTTATGAGGGAGATTCAGATTTCTCATAGATCTATAAGGTGTGTATTGATTTTGAAAATCACTTTCACGATGAGTATGCATACTACACTTTACAGAATGGTCTATTGTTTAGAGGGAAACAACTATGTGTTCCAAGAGGTTCCATGAGGGAGAACCTCATCCAAGAAAAGCACAATGGCAGTTTGAGTGGACACTTTGGGTTAAACAAGACCCTAGACTTAGTGGAGAGGTTCTATTGGTTGCCTAAAATGCAGAGAGATGTAAGAAGGTATGTTGAGCAATGTGGAGTGTGTCAGAATGCAAAGGGGACATCAACAAATGCAGGTCTTTACCAACCATTTCCCATCCCAAATAGACTATGGGAGTGTATAAGTATGGATTTCATAGTAGGGCTACCTAGGACACCAACTGGTTTGGATAGTGTGTTTGTGGTAGTAGATAGATTCAGTAAGATGAATCATTTCATCCCATATAAAACAACACATGATGCTAGTCACATTGCCCATTTATTCTTCAAGGAGATAGTAAGGATACATGGGTTTCCAATGAGCATAGTTGCGGATAGAGATGTGAAGTTCATGGGACACTTCTGGAAGACTCTTTGGAGGAGGCTAGGAACCAACTTGTCTCATAGTTCTGCATATCATCCTCAAACGAATGGACAGACATATGTGATAAATAGGGTACTTGGTAACTTGTTGAGGTGTCTGACTAAAGAGTATGGACAAGGATGGGAACAAGTTATTCCACAGGCAGAATTTTCCTATAATGATAGCACAAACAGGACTACTGGTAAGAGTCCATTTGAAATTGTATATGGGTTACATCCAAGATGTGTACTTGAGCTAAGAGACCTAAAGGGTTATGAAGGAATCAATGGTCATGCTGATGATTTTTCTCAATCAATGAGAGAGGTTCATGAGCAAGTAAAGAAGACACTAATGGAGGTTAATCAGAAGTTGAATGCTAAAAGAGATTAAGGGAGGAGAGATCTACAATTTGAGATAGGTGATTTGGTAATGGTATACTTGAACAAGGCTAGACTATAGAAGGGCATCCTAGGTAAGCTACAGATGAAAAGGATAGGTCCATGCAAAGTGTTGGCTAAATATGGTCAAAATGCCTACAAGGTGGAACTACCCAAGGATTTTTCCATTTCTCCTATCTTCAATGTGAAAGACTTGGTGAAATATAAAGGACCAGAGATGAATGATGAGTAGTACAGTACTGAGGTGAGTAAGGATGTGGAAGAACTCAATGTAACGGATCAGATCATACCACAGGTTGACAAGATTCTAGATTCAAGAGTGAAGAAGAAGACTAGGCACAAGACATACATGGAGCACCTAGTGAAATGGAGACACCAACCAGAGTCAGAGGCTACTTGGATAGCAGAGAGTGACTTCAAGAAGCATGGTATCAGTGAGGAGTTCTTAACACCACATGTTCCTTAACTTCCTTATTGCAGGGGGGAGAATGGTGCAAAAGCACCTTAAGGTCTTTTGAAAGGTCTTAGAAAATTTTGGCTTGTGGGTGGTTCTAGCTAACCACCAAGGTAATAAGGACTATTTTATAAAGTCCCAAGGTTGATTTGGTGTGTGTGGTGGCAAGTTTCTGTAGAGTCTTGGGTTTTGTGTATGCTTAGGATATCCTACTAAGTTGTCATGACAACATCTCCTAAACACTAGGAAGCATTTATGTTGTTCTAAGCCCGACCTAAGGGTCCCAACATGTGGGAATAGGATATATAAGGTCAGACAAACCCTAACCTGATAGGGGGAAGAGTTGGAAGTACTATTGTATGGATTGTGTCTTGAAAAGAACAAGTTTTTTTAACTATGTGGTTGAAACAGGGCCTTGATCCAGTCAATTAATGGATTGAAAGGACTGAACTAATGCATTTAATCTTTAATTTGTGACATGTAACTACTTTGTGTGGCATTGTTTTAGTTGTTTGGCACGACTGGTTAACAGTTTGTAAATTCTTTGTGTCTATTTGTTTCACTGCTCAGTTCAGGGCCAGTTTTGTAAAAGATGCACCCCACTTGAATTCCCATAGCTAAACTTCCATGGCCTCTTGGAATCAAGTAGGGGACCTTGTATATAGTGTAAATATGGTATGTGGAGTCCTTTTTTGAAGGAGAGCTAGTAATTCCATCAAGCTCTAGGCGAGTGCAAGGGCATTCTGGCTAGGTGCTTGAACATAACCGAAGCAAGAGGGCTTGCTTAATGGATTGGTTTGTGCCAATAAATGGTGTAGAGGTGTAGGGGTATGTGACTTGGACATGTGTATGCAAGGATAAGTGCAGAGGAGGCCATTAAAGCACTCAATTAAGTTAAAGAAACCAGAATGTGTCACATGCCCTAGAAACCCTTGAAAATAGGGGTTTGGTGATAGACCTATGTACAGACACCAAGAAGGTCTAAACCCTAGGAAATCTTGGATCCTAGGAGGTCTATAGAGAGAATCCCTAAATATTTTGGGGGTTTGTTAAGGAATTCTTGGGGTTATTCCAATAGCACTAGTTTTAGGAGGCCTAATTGACCAAAAAAGGCTACAAGGCCTAAAAACAAGGTTTACATGAATTCGATGAACAAATGAAGAAGGAATCAAACAAGATGGACCAGAGTGAAGTAATATCAACCAATGAATATTTGGAAAACCTATTCCTAGTCCCTAGAATGGCTTGGGGAACGTTGTGGAAAAGTTGAGCCCAAAGGTGCTTAGTAGGGGTGTGAGAGCAAAGGTGAGTGTTCGAAGTCGGTGGAGAATTCTATAAGGAGATAGGGGTCTTAGGAGTGACCTCTGAGTAGGGTAGAGAAGAATACCCTAGTAAGACCAAAGAGTAGGTCTTAGAAAGAGAAAATGTGCTCTTGAGAGATAGTACTCCCCATCAAAGCTATTAGAATATTTCTAGATTTTGAAACACATAAATACTTCAAGGTGTATCAGAAGGATGTCAAGTCTACATTCTTGAATGATGAGTTGGAAGAAGAGGTATACGTTGAACAACTAGAAGTTTTTAGTTATTAGATGAGTTTGATATGGTCTAGAAGTTGAGGGAGACATTATATGGACTCAAACAAGCTCCTAGAGCTTGGTATGCAAGGTTGGATAAGTACTTGTTACAGCAATAATTTAGAAAAGGTATTGTAGATAGAAACCTTTACTTCAAGGTTGAGGGACAATAAATCTTGATTGTGGTAGTGTATGTTGATGACATAATCTTTGGAGGAAATGAAGGAATGTGCAAGAATTTTTCAAATGAGATGTAAAAAGAGTTTGAGAAGTCAATGTGTGGGAAGATGAATGTATTCCTTAGATTACAAATTAGTCGATCAGAAAAAAATGTATTTTCATTTCACATTCAAAGTATGTCAAGGAAATTTTGAAGAAGTTTGGAATGGAGGATTCTAAACCAATATGTACTCCTATGGTTAATAGTTGCAAGTTGAGAAAAATTATGAATCAATGATTAGTGAACTACTATACCTAATTGCTACTAGACCTAGATATCATGCATGTAGAATGCATTGTGGCAAGATTTCAAGAAGGTCCCAGAAATTTGCATGTTGCAACAGTTAAAAGGATATTTAGATATTTTAAGGGCACTTCAGATTTTGATCTATGGTATCCCAGGGATATTGATTTCTCTTTGAGTGCATATACAAATGTAGATTGGCTAGGTTGTACAGATGATGGAAGAAGTACAAGTGGAGGTGTTTTCTTTCTTGAAAGAAGATTGGTTTCATGGTTGAGCTATTGGAAAAACAAGGATAGACAACTGAGAGGGGGGGTGAATCATTTGTCATGGAATTTAATACTTATCAAACCTTATTAACCTTTAATCTCAGATCTGATAATTAATAATGAAATCATGAATCAACAACACATCATAAACACATGAACACCAAGATTTTATACGTGGAAATCATGTTAGGGGAAAAACCACGGTGGATGTTAGTCCACAAGATTATACCTTGTTAGAAGTATAATGAAAAATGAATAAGGAATACACATGCATTCAAGTGCACTACCTAGAGCTAACTGCTTAAAGGGAAGGCTCATTACATAAAAAAATCAGATTAAATCCATCTGATGAGGTTGAGCTAAGAAATTAGCTTCTTCAAAAGCCTGATGACAGTTTCGGTTAGGTACAGAAAAACTTCTTCACACTTTGCTCAACCTTCTTCACACTCTACTCCGAAATCAAATTATCTGATCTTTATTCACACATTTCACACTTCGCATACATTCATCAAGCATAAATCAAAATGAGGAAACAACCACTCTTATATATTCGCTACATGAATTTACATTAACAACTCTGTCAGCCACAAATAAATAATAGATGAACACAAATTTTTGGCCCAATTCATGAACAAATATCAATGCACACCAGCCTAAGTTGGTCACATCATAATGAAGACCTAAATCAACATCCTCAAACATGCCAAACATTAAAATATTAATCCATAAGGATCTGCAACATGCTACAACCATCATGTAGGCCAAGAACATGAAAAACTCAAACACACAAAGGAAAATATTCTATCACGAGCACACCGATCAATGTAGATGTACCATGATGATAGAGAACAATCTAGAACCATCATTGAACATCATAGTAGCATACGCAACAACTTGATTTACTAGAATTGCATTCTCTTCTTCCAGAAACACGTGCTACAGTAACAGAATAACTATAGGAACTCAGAAACTCATAACTCGCTCCAATCTTGATGCACACCTCTGAAACTTCTAGAGAACATACTAGATAGGCTCATAAGCAAACCCTTTAATGCACAACTTTTGATTACCAACTTATAGAACTTTCCACCATTCTAATCATCACAACTTCACAGACTGCCTGCAACATATTTATTCTAATTTTCTCAATATCCTCAACATATACAACCTTCAGAATCATCAATGCTAATAGTGTTGACATCAATGACAACCACATATTAGCAACACAACCACAACATCCAACAATATCCCCCTTTGGCATTGATGGCAACACATGATGTGAAAAATACCATCAACACAACTAGCTCTTCTCCAATAGTCTCCTTCTTCTCATACTGTTCTTCTCCCTCTTACATTACTCTTCTCTTAGTTTCTTCCTCAAAGGTTTTTCACATTACTCTTCTCCCCCTTTGACATCAATGGCAAAGGTACACAACCTCTAAACCACATATCCGAATCATCTTACTACTCCCCCTGAGTAGTAGCCACCACAACATCAATCCAAAACAAGATATGACTATGAGTGCACGAATTGATGCAAAGAATTGCATCTTACTCCAGATTAGGAGGGGAAATCACCCCTAACTTTCCTTTGAGATACTCAAAAGTATCCTTAGGCAATAGTTTATTAAAGATATTTGTAAGTTGTTCCTTAGTGGGCACATATTCCAATCTAACTTCTTTATCACTCACTTTGTCTCTTAAAATGTGATACTTGATAGATATATGTTTTGTCTTTGAATGTAACACCAGATCTCTAGAAATGTTTATGGCACTTGAGTTATCACAAAATATAGCAATAGTCTCACCATACTCAATTCTAATATCTCTCAGCATCTCCTTTATCCACATTACTTGAATACAATTATTTGCAACAACAATATATTTTACCTCGACAATAAATAAGGAAATAGATTTTTGCTTTTTACTTAGCCAAGACACCAAATTCTTCCCCAAGAAGAATGCACCACCACTTGTATTTTTCTTCTCATCCACATCTCCTGCCCAATCTGCATGTATAAAGGCATTCAAAGTAAGATCATCATCCTTAAGATACCATAGCCCAAAATCAACTGTTCCTTTCAAGTATCTAAAACTTCTATGTATTGCAGTCCCATGTGATTCCTTTGGATTAGCTTGATATCAAGCAACCATACATACAACATTCATAATGTCTGGTTTCATCTAAGTTAAATAGAGTAATCCACCAATCATTGACTTGTACCTTATTTGATTAGCTTTAGGAGAATCATCATTTTGTGTTAACTTACATCCGGTTACCATGGGTGTACCAACTAGTTTTGAGTCTTCCATGTTGAACTTTTTCAGTAACTCTCTTACATATGTGGATTGAGATATGAAGATTCCATCATCTAACTGAGTAATTTGAAATCCTAAAAATAATTTAAGTTCTTCAATCATTGACATCTCAAACTCACTTTTCATTGCATCAACAAACTTCATGCATAAGTCATCATCACCTTCAAAAATAGTGTCTTCAACAAAGACTTCAAAAATCAACTCTTTATCTTGATCCACCTTGAAATACAGACTGTTGTCAGCAGTGCCTTTATTGAATCCAAGCTTCAACAATTATTTATCCAATCTTTCATACCAAGCTATAGGGGCTTGTTTGATTCCATACAATTCCTTCTTCAATCGAAAAACCATGTCTCTTTCATCAGTCAGTTGAAATCCATCTGATTGCTCAACATAAACTTCTTCTTCTAACTCACCATTTAGAAATGCTGACTTCACATACATTTGATAGACTTTGTAATTCTTGAAATTAGCATAAGCAAGAAATAACCTTACAGCTTCAATTCTGGAAACAGGGGAAAAGGTTTCTTCAAAATCAATACCTTTCATCCATGAGTATCCTTTACATACCAGTCTTTCTTTATTTCTGACCACTTCACCTTGTTCATTCAGCTTATTCCGAAAGACCCATTTAGTTCCTGTGAACCCCTAAACCTACAATAGAACAAAGAAGTCAAACATTGTTAGTGTTAGATCTAAATGCAAGCAACAATGAGGGATTCCCCATAAAATCCATCTATCTAAAACTTAACTTAGGAAATGAAGAACACAATGAAATTACAACATTTAAATCTTAATTAAGCAAATAGCATTATGATCCTATGGGGGAATTGGTTCCAATGGTATGTTGCAATTGGCCCTTTCCCAATTCCTAATTGCAATGTTTGATTAAATGAGAGAAATGGTCAAATCTCCAAAGAGATTTGAGCATAACCTTGTTGCAAAATCTCAAATATGGTGGGTGATTGGATGAAATTGGCAAAATTAGCTCTCAATGTGGAGAGAGTAACTTTGGATATGAGTTGTGGATGAAGATTGAGGAGAAGAGTCTCCAATTTATAGATTCAAATCTTGGAAGAATTAGCAAGATTGAGCAATGTGGGATAAAAGATCATCAAATGGCATTGTGCCACTTGTCCACATGTGATTGGATGAGGAATGTGCAAGTTTTGGCCAATGTGCCAATAAATGCCATTAGGTGGCATTTCAAACTTGAGAAATGACATGTTGAAGAGGGAAAAGGAATGAAGTTAATGTCACTTGGCTCAAGGTCAAGGACATGTAAGAGGATTTTAATGCTTTGTTGGAAGGACCAAGTCCATTTGGACCTTTTGAATTCAAAAGAAGAATATTCCCTTTTTAATGCTTTGTGAGGGAAAATAGGAGAATTAATAAATCAAAGTAATTGATTTATTGTGCAAGTTGCATTCTCTAGAGGATTTTAGTGAGAAGGGCTAAGTTAAACATGGATTTGATTAACTTAATGAAGAATTAGGTGATGTGACAATTTAGACTTAGATTTATGAATTGATTTAAGTCCAAAATTCAGAGGAAATGATTCATTAAATAAATGATTTGATTTATTTAATAAAGAAGGAATGTGTTAGATTAAATCAAATAAGGTTTAATTTATTTAATTTAATAAGAAGACTTTAGAGATTTTAATCAAATAAAATGATTTATTTAATTAAATAGCAATGTAGGGTTAATTAAATTAAACTGATTAATTTAATCAAAGGAGGTGATAGACTTAATCCAATAAATAGTGATTTATTGAATTAAAAGATAGAAAGTGTGATGAAATGTTGAGGATTCGATCTGAGAGGAAATGTTGTTAATAATCGGGATCAGGTGTGCCAAGATGAACTTGTACATTTTCCATGTCTACATTTTTCCCCTCTTTGAAGCAATATACCCATTGCATTGGTTCAAAGAATAACTGTTGTAATCAAAGTTCAAAATTTTATCGAGTTTTAGATGCCCCACTACTGCCCCAATGGAAGGATATTGTTGGATATTGCCCCCTTGAGAGATCAGACGAAAATTTTGGATTTTTGGATGGTCTTGCGAAAAAAGATGACAAGGTGCCCGACAAGCCAGAAATGCCCCAGAATGCCAGAAAACTGCTTAAAAAAGCCAGAAGAGATGCAAAACGACTCTCAGTCAGACAAAAATAGGCTCAGGGGACCAAAACCCAAGCTGGAAGGTCAAATTAGGTCAAAAAACCCTAATTTTTAGGCTTAAATAGACCGCAAGGGATCATTTTGCAATCTTAGCCTTTAGAAAATTTCAAATTTTAGCTCTGAGTTTGAGTGGAAATGGCACAACGATAGCTTCCCAGGCACATGACGGAGAGGGTTCAGACACATCAACGGCCAGTCGGCGCAGGACCCGTGGTATGTACCCCTATCCATCTTTCAATTTTATCATTTTACGTGCATTAAATAGGGTTTAGACTTTGTTCAAACTACGCGGTGCCATATGGCATCGCAGAAAGTGTCTTATCGCAACCGCGCGGTGTTGTATTGCACTACATATGTGAACTGCACCGCGCAGGGCAGTTTGCAATTTGTCATTTAGTTGGCAAAAAGTTCGTCGCCTTCCATTCCTCACCGCACGCGTCAGTTAGAAAATTAGGGTTTGCATTAAACAGGACCACATATGAAAAGTGCATCGCGCGAGTCACTTTGTAACTAGTAAAATGACAAACTCCACTGCAGTGGTGCAGTTTGGAACTTTCCAAACTACGCCACACCCATAAACAGCACCGCACTTGCCAGTTTGAGAAAGATTTTGACTTTTAAACTTAATTTTTTCTGACGTGACAGCCTTCCCTGTGCAGGAGAAGCCTGGCGTACTCTATTCACGGGAGCATCAATGGCTAGTACTTAGTAGACTAAGGGCTATGCCTGAGCTAGTCTAGGAGCACCTTAGTGCCATTGGCCTTTGGTACATTACGTATTCCCCTCCCGTTTGGGCTCACCTAGGCATGCTTACAACTTTGGCAGATGATGGCACAGTGAGACCTCCTCCTTCCATCTTCCTACTGGCGAGGCCACCATCACACTTGAGAACATATGGCGCATCCTCTGATTGCCCATTCACGAGACCCAAGTCATCTATGATCTAGATGCAATAGAGAGGCCTATTACGGAGTGATGCAGATGGACGTTATTGAGTTCTGCGATGGTCAGATTGATCTAAAGTTATATCGTGACCGTGTGCACACGTATCGACTAATCATTGCTGCTATCATCTCAGGGCTTGTGGTACCTGATCGGGGGGGCTGATATTTCAGTCCAGGATGGGGACTTGCATGGGATCAGATGGTTCACTAGAGGGAGTGCTTTGCCTGGGGTTCGGTACTACTAGCGTCCCTTTATAGAGACCTTCACGAGTTTGTTTACACGGACAACAGGTCCATCGAGGTAGGAGGCACCTTGATGCATGTGTGGTGATGGGAGAGGATCTTAGTACTTCATCCAGATATCACACCAGTTCCCCTAGAGATAGATGACCCCCTTGTTTGGTGGTACGGTGGGCACTAATGCATTTTTCCTTTACTGGAGCAGGTGGTATTCCATACTGACAGCGAGTTCTCGATGAGATGAAAGAGTTCGTCTGGAGAGCGTGGATGGGTACTGGTCCGTGGATAGATGATGATCAGCAGCTCTTCTTTGCTCGACAGGATAGGCTGATGTAGGGCCGAGAGCACACCATGATTGAGAGGTACCTTCCAGGCAAGGTTGCTCGTTAATTCGGGGAGGTACAGGACAGGCCCGATGACCAGTATGTGGCCAACTTTGCATGCACTAACAGAGAGACAGCATGGGGCCATCCCATTCCGACAGACAAGGCAGTCTCCTCATTTAGGCAGTTAGTGGCTCATCCATGGCCATATGATCAGGGACCAGTAGATGTAGGAGTCACCACAGCTTATAGGTCATGGTTCAGACCTCCTCTTAGATTGATAGTTCCAGGTGCAGTTGTCCCACGGCACAGATGCAGGGGTCGGGTAGGTGGCAGGGAGCGAGGTAGAGGACAGGGTGAGGCACCTCCTCATCAGACACCTCCCAAGGATGGGTCTTAGTAGTCACCCATCTGAGCAGGAGATCAGGATGGGCAGCCGAGGGTAGATCCCCAGCAGCAGCCCGCAGGGCAATCGGCAAGGCAGCCAACAGGACAGCCAGCAGGGCAACCCGATCATCGAGATGTGTTGATACAGCAGCTACAGGGGCAAATACAGGTTCTGACTGTGGAGAGAGACCAGGCAAGATTTGAGAGGGATCAGGAGATAGGCTAGCGGCGATAGTTAAAGAGTGTAGCATCCTCATCTCAGGCCCGATCAATTGATATTCGGGATTACAGAGAGGCTATCAGAGAGGTCGAGTACTATCGGCATCATTATCGATAGGTAGTGCCATCAGACTGCAGGGTGCCAGACTTCTCACAATAGATAGGGAGGCGACCAATAGAGGCACATGGTGAGAGATAGGATGGGGAGGGCAGCAGCCAGCAGGGCCCACCCCCTTTTTGATCACAGGACAGTTTTGCTTCATTTTTTATATATGGGCTACAGTGTTTTGGCCTTATTGTATTATGTATCTGATGGACACCTGATCCAATTTTGTATTATAACAGTGATTTTTTTATGATATATATGAGATGATTCACCCTTTTATGATGTACATGCAAATATGTGAATGCAAATATGTGATATTATGAGATGTTTCTATCCTTATGGTTCATGTGATGCAGTGTATGTAATGAATGCATTTCTTTTTGTATTTTCCATGCTTTAAGTGATGTAATGCATATTAATGATGGTAATGGATACAAATGGTAATGGTAATAGTTGCAGATGATAATGTATGATGTAATGATGTCTTAAGATGCTTAGAATAACAAATTTATATTATTCCTCATAACTTAAGATATCGATATGATGCTTTGCTTTTCTGATGTTAGCTATCTAGTGGGTGCAGGATGTATGCATGAGTGATGTTTTTGATTACTATTATAATACCATGTTAGTGTGGAAAGAAGGTAGAAGAAATGTAGAATTAATGAGTTAGTGAGGATGATGATGGTGATTTACATTTGCATTTAGGAATTGAGATTTTCAAAGGGTCAATTGCGTTATGTTTGATATCACACATAGGTATGATGCATCAAGGTATTAAGAACCAGGATGGCGTGGTACCTAGTGTGATGGACTTTGACTTGAAAATCAGATAGGAGTGTTCTTGTTCACACTTAGCATTCATACTTTATTCAGGATGTAGTTCAGACATTCTAAACATTTCGGACCAAAACATAGAAAAGAAAGCTTTCCTATGTGGTCAACAAGATACTTAAAATATCCTCCCTACAAACCAAACAAAACATGCATAACTAAGTTATTTTACAAGCGTATCCCACAAGCATAGCAGATAAAAGATAATGATCATTGCCCTATTCCTTTCTCTCTAAACCTGTTTTGTTTAGGCATCATTGAGAGGTCCTTAGAATGAGCACAAAATAAGATAAGTCAAAAAGACCAAAATAAAGTAAACAAACAAGCTGATGTTCTTCGTACCTCTAGCCAAGACTAACTATTGTGGGGTACCTAATGCTTATGTCCATCATAGGAAAGCTTCATCCTAGGACATATAGTGATCAGGGTTTTGGTGATACTGATTTGGGTGATAAGCTATTGATACTCTGAGTTGACCAACTTACTTGCTTATTGCTCTAGACTTGAGACTTTGACGATTAAGCGTTCACTTTGAGACCTACTAAACTTGCTTCTGACTGACTCACCAAAAGGTGAAGGTGACAATGATTTATTATGAGTGATGACAATGACGGGTGAAAGCGAGATGAAATGGATGCACCATTTTGGATTTTTCAGATATTTTTGAGGTTGTTTTTGGTATTTTTGAGATTTTATGAATGTTTTTGGTATTTTCGAGATTTAAGACAAACGGACTAACTTAAAGACCTATCCTAGGGGTCTCAGGAGTTGATCCATAGATTAGCCTTGCCTACGTTATATACGCAAAGACCACGTAGTTCGACTGGCGGTGGACTGACTTGATGATAAGATGGTCAAAATAGATTGCCATTTTATTGCCTAAAGGACTGACTCCAGATGCAGACTAGATGGGCAAAGGTATTGCCAATGTGACGGATGCCTAAGGGACTGACCTAACCGTCTCAGGGGATGATCAAAGATCAACCTTTCCTACGTTCAAGCTCAGAGATGACATAATTCGACTAGGTGACTCTATTTTTGATTTTTTGGATTTTCAACATGTTTTTGAGATTTTTGATTTTTTGGATGTTTTTGGTATTTTCTGATGAATTTTGAAAAAGATCACGAGAATGTACATGAATCCGATCCGATGTTGAGAGAACGTGCCCCCAGTGTGGTGTGATAGACTACTTCGATAAAGGCAAGACATATTGACCTTAGAAATGCCAAGTAATTCCATGGTGGAACATGGTGTAGACACCAATGTAGGCTATGGTATGGATGCGAGCGGATGAGTGGATGAATGAGTGATGGAAAGAGTCGTCTAGATCCTGGTAGATGGGGAAGGTGCTTTATTTACACTTGGTGCCTGTTTGCCAGATTTTCACCAAGGTACTTGCCCAAAGTGCCACCGAAGTGGTTTTCACTAGAGGATGAATTTTTTTTTCTTTTTACTATTTTCAATCTTTTTTTTTATTTTTTTTGGATTTTTTTTGTATTTTTTTTTTACCAAGACCTTGTTTACCAGGTTTTCATCAAGGTAACCATTTTTTCAGGACTTTTTCTAATTGTTTTTGTATTTTTGGTTCTATACCTTGCAATATTTAGGCATAAAACTTTTTGAGGTGTGAACTGTTCATGGGCTCTTGCAGGGGCTCGCCTTCTGGTGTCGACAACTGATTTGTAGCTTTAGTGCCCAGTGATTTCCCTTTGTATCCAAATTTGGCAATTTCAGCACGGGTCACCTTGGAAAGTCTTCTTGTTGCAGCTCCTTTTTAGGTGGGTACACTTGTAGATGATGGGCATCCATGCACCTTTCATCTAGTATTCCATATTGAGTCTTGTGACCCTGTAGTGATGAGGTTTTGCAGTGATATCCTCAACGGGGACCTGATCTCAATGGGGAGGATGGCTTCTGATCCATGACCAGAGAGAATGGGGTGGCGTACGGATGCTAGTGTGGTAGGCCCATAAGGTAGGATTTAGCTGCAGATGCTAGTCACGACCAGAGTCATTAACTTTTTTCTTGAGGATTTTCAAAATGGTTTTATTTGTAGCTTCTGCTTGGCCATTGCCTTGTGGATAATATGGAGTGGAAAAACGGTGTTGGATTTTGAATTTTTCACACAAATCATGAACATCCTAATTTTTGAAGGGCGTCCCATTATCAGAGATAATGGATTGGGGAACACCATATTGGAAAATGAGGTAATTCAGGATGAACTTGGATATTTGTTTTCCCGTGATGTAGGTCATGGGAATTGCTTCGACCCACTTTGTGAAATATTCGGTGGCAGTAATAATGAACTTATGGCCATTCGATGAGGTGGGCGATATTTTACCAATGAGATCGAGCCCCCATTGTGAAAAGGGCCAAGGTGTAACAATGGGATGCAGTTCTTGAGCTAGTGCATGGATAAGGTATCCATGTTGTTGACATTGTAGGCATTTTCTGACAAAGTTGTGTGCCTCTTTTTCCATCGTCGGCCAGTAGTACCCTGTTCTCAGCAACTTTTTAGCCAAGGTCATACCACTCGAGTGCGACCCGCACATGCCATTGTGTACCTCAATTAGAGTAGTCAAGGCTTCCTCAGGTTTTAAACAACGTAGCAAGGTTCCATCTGTACTCCTACGGAAGAGGGTCTCTCCTAGGATGACGAATCATGAAGTCCTTTTGACAAAAGTGCGTTTTAGGTTCGGAGTAATGTCAGTGGGGAGGATTCCTAACTTTAGGTAGGTGTATATATCATGATACCAAAGATCGTCGGGACCAACAATTTCACATGCGTATTTTGACTCTGGTACCTCGAATGTGGGTACGAGAAGCTGCTCTATAAGGAATTCATGTTTTGAGACATTACGAGGGATGTCCAATAAGGATCCAATTGTCGCCACTGCATCGGCCGCTCTATTGTTTGTCCCTGGTATCTGCTCAAAGGTAATGTCAATGAAAGATTCCTTGAGGCTTTCCACCACCTTCTTGTATGGTGCGAGCTTATCATCCTTCATTTGGTATTCACCGTTGACTTGGTTGATGATAAGTTGCGAGTCTCCATAGATTTTTAGTGCCATGATTCGCCATTGTGCTACAATCTTGAGACCTATGGTCAAAGCCTCATATTTTGCAATATTGTTAGTACAAGGGAATGCTAGCTTGTATGATCTAGGTATGCAGTCTCCTTGCGGCGTGATGAAGAACACACCAGCTCCTGATCCATGTTGCGTGTGAGAGCCATCAAAGTATAACTTCCAGTGGTTTGCTGCACCAAGGTTAAAGAGGGACTCATCTGGGAATTCTGATATGAGTGGGTTGTCTGTGTAGAGGGGAGCTTCTGCCAACTGATCCGCAATGACTTGTCCTTTTATGGCTTTTCATTCTACATACTCAATATCATGTTCAGATAATATCATTACCCACTTAACCATTCTACCTATAAGCGCTGCTTTTGACAATAGGTACTTTAGAGGATCTATTTTGGCAATCAACTTGATTTGGTGCGCTAGCATGTAGTGTCTGAATTTTTGAGCTGCAAATACCAGTGCTAGGAAAGCTTTTTATATTGACGTGTAATTGAGCTCATGTCCCACCATTGTTCTGCTAATGTAGTAGATAGCCCACTCGGTTCCCTTTTCATCATGTTGGGCTAAAAGGGCCCCTAGGGTGGCTATTGTTGTAGAGATATATAGGATTAATGATTTCCCCACAATTGGTGGCATCAACACAGGTGGTGTAAGTAGATGTTCTTTTATTTTGTTGAATGCTTGCTCACATTTGTCGTCCCATCTGAAAGCTACTCCCTTGTGAAGTAGGTGTGAATAGGCAATTTGTTTATCTGCCAATTGTGCTATGAATCTCTGGATGGACTGGAGTCTTCCTTGCAATCCTCTTAGTTATTTTAACGTTCTTGGTGCTTCCATTTCGAGGATTGCTTTTACCTTTGCAAGGTCCACCTCTATTCCTCTCATTGAAACTATGTACCCTAACAGCTTTCCTGATTGTACCCTGAAGACACACTTCTTTGGGTTGAATCTAACCTTATATTGTTCGAGCCTGTCAAAGATAGCACTTAGAGTTGCTATATGGTCTTGCCTCTTCTTTGATTTAGCCAGTATGTCGTCTACATAATCTTTGACTATTTTATCGATCATGTCGTGGAAGATTAATGTCATGGCTCTTTGGTATATAGCTCCTACATTTTTCAACCCAAATGGCATTACGTTCCAGTCGTAGGTGCCCCAAGGACATGTGAATGTTGTCTTGTGTTCATCTTCTTTTGCGATCATTATCTGATTGTACCCCGAGAAGCCATCCATTAGGGAGAGCATCTCATGTCCGTCTGTCATATCCACTATCATGTCAATGTTGGGTAGTGGAAAGTCATCCTTGGGACATGCTTTGTTTAGGCCTCTGAAATCAGTGCAGATGCAGATGCCCCCTTTTGGTTTTGAGACTGGTACGAGATTTGATACCCATTATGGATAGTCGATTGGGCGTATGAAGCCAACATCCGGAAGTTTTTGCAGCTCCATCTTTACAAGCAAGGTTATTTGTGGGTGCATCTTCCTTAGCTTTTGTCTGACTAGTTTTGCTCTGGGGTAAACAGCCAAATGATGCACTACCACTTCAAGGTCCAAGCCTGGCATGTCTACATAGGTCCATGCAAAATTTACCTTTATCTCCTTTAGGAATGCTACCAATAGTTCTTGTTCCTCTATTTGAAGTGTTTGGGCGTAGAATGTAATTTGTGGCTCTGTTTTTGTTCCCAGGTTGATAGGGTTACACTATTCTGCCGATACTGTTGACTTCTCCTAGTGTAGAGTAGTAGGGGGGAGATTGAATCCTTCATCCTCTGGCACCTCGGGGAGGTTTTCACCATCGGATGCGTCCTTTATTTTTACAATTTTACGGTTAGAGAGTGCCACAGTGTGGTTTTCACTCAATAACTCTAAGCTTATTCTTGATCTTTTTCTTTTGCGACTGAAGGACTCAATCGTCTCCCCATAGCATGCTTGTTTATCTAGTGCGATGTTGAATCCATCCTTGTGATCTCTGCATGGGATTGTATCCCTTAGTCCCATGAATTCTAAGAGAGCCTCATCGTTTTCGAATGAGTCTAGAATTAGCGGTTCCCATTGGTCGTGATCGATGAGTTGAGGGTATACTAAGTGGATTTGGTGGGTTCGTTGGCTTGGCTCAGCGGGTGAGGCACTAATCATTAACAAGGTGGACTCTTCAAAAATCCTATGGAGACTCACTATGGTATCCTTGTCATCACTACTAGCACATACATCGGTAACGTCAAAGGTGTAATTGTCGATTGGGATCCCTAAGCAAACAGGTGATCTAGGGATTGTTGTTGTTACCTGAGGAGAGGACCGGAGTGCTCTTCTGGGCGTACCTCTACCACGTACAGTTATACTCAGAGGAGTATAGCCGAGGCCAATGTTTCACATCCTTCTTTCCACCATGATGGGCTCCAACCGTCCATCATTGTTTCTTCCTAGGCTTTCACTCCTGTTATAGCCCATGCCGAACATCATTTGTAGCCCTTTGTTTGTTTCCTCCATGGGTAGGGTGGGAGTGGGTCTTCCATCTTGGTATAGACTGTTTGTGATGTCCTCCTCATCCACATTCTCCCAACTGAGATCCCCCCAACGGTGGAATCCAGCAGGTTCTGTTCTAGTGTGAACAGGTGTTTGAATCAATTGCGGTTGCCCATGTGACCTAGGAGATTGTGGTAACTCTCCTACAACAAAAGCATTTCTCTTTATTCTATAATCACCGCATCTATTGTCTTGTATCATGTTTTTGATCTCGGATATGTTGGGGATGGTGGGTCTCTCTGTCACAGAAGTGGAGGCAAGATTAGCGGGGTCTATGTATGAAGTGGATGGTCCTTCATCATTTTTAGGTACTTGACGGATCTTGTAAAACTTGGCTTCCAAGTTTTTGCAATAGGCAAAAGGTTCGGGATCCCCATGTATAGTAACCTCCTCATTTTGATATGAGAACTTAATGCACTGGTGATAGGTTGAGGCCACTGCCTTCATTCCATGTATCCATGGGCGTCCCAGGAGAATGTTGTATGATAGATCAAGGTCAAGAACCTGATAGGTTGTTTCCATGGTTGCTAGCCCCACTTGGATGGGGATCTTGATAGTGCCCTGAGACAGTCTTTCCTGGTCATCGTATGCTCTTATCGTGATGCTTTCGTTCTTATTCATGGAATCCTCAGTGAATCCCAATTTTTTTATGAGTTTCAACAAACAAATATTAAGACTTGCACCACCATCTACCAAGACTCATTTGACTTTCTTTTTATGGATTAGGACTTGGAGGTGGAGTGCATAGTTATGAGATGGCTGCGGGGGGAAACCTTGGTTTCAAAATGTGATGAGATTTGGGGTAACAATGTTACCCACCATAGCCTAAAATTGCTCTGTATCAAGGGTGGCAGCAATGGTAGATGCAGCTAGTGCTTCATCTAGGATCTTTCTATGGGCAGCGAAGATTTTTAGTAATTCCATGATGGAGATTTGCACAGGTGTTCTTTTTAGCTGGTCAATTACATTGTAATCATAGGGGATGGCCTTTGTGTTGGTAATGGGGGTCTTAGCAGGTGCCCCAGCAATGGTAACCTTTCCACCTCGTGTGGTGACTCCATAGTCATTGTTGGCTCCCTTGATATTTATGACAATAACCATCTCGTCGACACATCCGACTATCTCCTTGTATACTAGATTAGCGCTAGCATACTTTTGCTTACCCTTATTATTCCCTTGGTTATTTCCCTAATTGTTCCCTTGGTTATGATTTGGCATCGGATTCATGTAGATTTTTAGGTCTTGGTTTTCAGTCGGCTGCTCGATGTTAATGACCTTATCCTCGATGAGGTCTTGGATGATATTCTTGAGTCTCATGCAGTTGGTGGTGGTGTGTCCTTTAACTTTGTGGAAGTCACATAGGAGATTCTCATTGTACCACAGCGGTTTGGTCATGGGCTCCATGTATTGTTCGGAGTTAGAGATCTTGATTAGGTTCTCTTTGACCAGTTTCTTCATGATAGACTCAATCGATTTGCCAAGGGCTGTGAACTTCCTCTTGGGGGGAAACTTGTTGCAGGGAGGTGGTCCTCCTTGATTACCCACATTGTTGACTTGACTGGTGGAAGGTGGTTGTGCCACTACCGCATTAGTCTGCACATTATTATGATTTTGCGGTTGATGATGGTTTTGGGTATTTTGCTTAGGAGCACTGATGACTACCTTAGCGTCAACCACGCCGTCGTTCGTGATATTTTTGTTCCTCGACCATGTTCAAGGTTTATCATTGTAGTTGTTAGACGGGCAATTATCCTATGGTGGATTGAATGTTGGTGTGCCTTCTCGAGCCGTAAGGGCTCTTTCAATGTTGAGCGCCTTTGAAATTAGTTGGTCGTATGATGTGACACACTGCATTTTCAAGTAGAACGCCAAGTTTTTATCAAGGTTGGCTATGATGGTGCAGACTTGTTGTTCTTCTGGCATAGTCCACTTGCTCTGATTGGCCTTGGATCGCCATCTTTGCAAGAAGGATGCGAATAACTCTCCTTTTTCTTGTTTGAGCGCAGATAGTTCTTCTAAACTAACATCCGTACCCATATTAAAAGCGTAATTTTTAAGGAAAGCTTCCACTATTTCCTTGAATGTTTTAATGCCCATGGGTAGGCGAGAAAACCATTCCATAGCTGGACTAGTCAGGCTTTGGGGGAAGAGCCGCATTAGATACGTGTCTCATATGCGACTTCCATGCAGTGCACCTGAAATTCCCTGACGTGGTTTTCAAGGTTGCTTGTTCCATTGTATTTATCAAATTTGGGGATCTCGAATCCCTTTGGGAATGGTACCATGGTGAGACTTCTATCGAATGGATAAGGGCACAAGTTGCCTAGTGTCCTTGTGGTTTTTCCTGCTTGCAAGTCCAGCACCTACTACGAAAGCAGTTTGATTTGTGTTGCGACGTCTTTGCTTGGATTGGGGGGTGGGATGAATGAGTTATAAAGCATTTGGGGAAAGCGCATGGTGGGAGGAGTACTGGTGGGTGTTTGCTGCAAGCTTGGCTATGCATTTAAGGCTTGTTGGTAAGCCTACATTTGTGCCAACAATGCTTGTTGTTGTTGTTCCAATAGCGCTTGTTGTTGGTCCATCTGTTGTTGTTCCCATGAATCCTGCTGTTGGTAAAGTTGTTGTTGAGCTAGTAACGCTTGTTGTTGGTCTAGCTACTATTGCACCAATAATGCTTGTTGTTGGTCGAGCTGCTATTGTGCCAATAGAGCTTTTTGTTTAGCTTGGTGCTGTGCCTGAAAGTCTTGCAGGGCTTGTTGGTAGGCTTGCGGGTGGATTGCTTGCAATTGCGCTTGGTATTGAGCTTGTTCCTATTGTTGGGCTTGAGCTTGGGCTTGGGCTTGAGCTTGCACTTGGGCTTTAGCTTGTGCTTGCGCTTGAGCTTGGGCTTGGGCTTGAGCTTGTGCTTGAGCTTGAGTTTGCGCTTGGGCTTGGGCTTGTTGCTTTTGCTGGAGTACTCTTTGTTGGTTTGCCTTTTGGAAGGTTTGGATTAGAGTGGTGAATGAATTTATTGTGTTGGCTTTCGGTGGGATTGGTGGTGGAGCAGGAATCATGCCAACTGTCGTGGCGGGTGGGGGGATTGTGGTGGTGATTGTGATTTGGGTTGTCGGAGGGGTGTTTGAGACGATTGGTCCTTAAGGAGGCATGCTTTGGGAGAATTGAGGACCAATGGATGCATTAACCGTGGTGACATGAATAGTTGCAATTTGTTGTGAGGATATGGGCAAAAGAAGCGGGTTCAAAGTGGTGGTCGGATTGCTTGGATTGCCAAAATTTTCAATGGGGAAAGGTGGAAGACCTATTCCAAGAGGTGATGCGGATGTGAAAGGAAGCGGGGGAAGGGATGATGCACCACTTTGGAAAGAGAATGGATTGATAGCTTTTGTCATTCCAAACAAGCCAACTTCCTCATGTGGTCGAGAAGTTGGTATATTCAGTTGATAGACTGGTGTGGCATGAAATGAGGATGAACCAGCGAGGTTATGCAATGTGAGTGGGACGTACGGGTGAGATGGGTTCTCCGGAATAAATGTAGCTAGTGTGGGGGTGATGATTGCTTCTTTATTAGCCACAAGGCGGTGTTTTTGCAATTCCTGGAACATGGCACTCCCCTTGTTCACATTCGGGGAGGTTGGTGTGATGATCGACGTGGTGCAAGGTACTTCTTGGTTGATGTTGGACAATGGGGATGTATATGTACTAGTGCTTGTGTTAAGGTCGAGAGGGGGCATGACCCCTCCTCTTGCTATTGAATTTATGTATTTGAACATAGCACTAACAATTTTTTGGTTCTCTGGATTTTGAACCATTTCCATGATTTCATTTGGTGTCATCCCCATGTCTTCATTTGTGTTGTCCTCTTGATGACTCTCCTCTTGAGGATTTTGTGATGATAAGGGAGAGTTGCTTGGGGGATTACTTGATTCTGCTAGGTTCACTTCGGTGTTTAGATGACTCATGTCCATAGAAGCTGATATTTCTCTGATATTCTCCATTTCTTTCTTGTATTGAGATCTTGTTTGGACCATAAAAATAGGGATTTGTTCGATCCTAATCCTTTAGGTCCAAAAGAGAAGAACTAGGGAAGCTAAAAGATCAAAGATGGTGATAATGGTGATGGGTTAAATAGATGGGATGAGTGAGTGAAACCTTTTTGAAGAACTTTTTGAAGGTATGTGCTAAACTTGTAAGGGCTTTTGATTTGATTGATTGTGATAATTCAACTAGATGCGTTAAGTCAAATTGTTGTGAAGTTGTTTTCCTTACGAAGTTGTGTTATCTTAAGGGAACTTGCACAAATGGATGAATTGACAAACTGTGTTATGTCAATGTGTTTTGAGAACTAATAGACTTTAAGAAGTTGTGTTATCTCAAAGAAAATTTGTCCAATGGTTGAGACTATGTTGGCTAAGTCTGTTAAGCCAAGGTATGATGATGTTGATTTAGCCCTCTTAAGTTTAGCGTGATGATTGATTCTAGAGTTCTCAAAAAGTTTGATGATGAAATGAGACTTGATTTGATGGAGGAATGAATGGAAATGACAACTTTGATCTTGAACCTTAACCTAGACACAACTCTTTCTACAAAACCTCGGTATTGAAAAACATGCTAGACTTCCTATGGGAGAAATGCAAACCTTTGAAAAAGTTCAGGATTTTGTTGACAATAAAATGCATACAATGCGGGATTGTTCCTTGAGGCCTTTTTGTAGAAATTGTATACAAGTCTCTCCCTTACTTCAAGGAGCATCTCAAGGCGTTGCTCACGGATTTTTAGACTCACTTTCTTGAACTTTGGCTTTGGGATTTTAATCTTGCGGGAAATCATTGGAAACAACACATGTGAAATTGAATTTGCCTCTTTATCTTGGTTAAATGAGGTTCTTTTTATCCAAGACACTTGCTTGCTTAGGTTTTCAAACTATATGTCTAGTGTCCCATTTTCTTTCTCATCCCACAAGGTCCTTTGTATGGAAATCAAAGAAAATAGGGCAAAAGTTCCCTATGTTTATCCTTATTGGAAATAAATGATGGTAGAACTTGTACAATTAGAAACCTCTAGGAATGTGATTCCTAGGGAAAGCAAGAGTGGGCAAGTTCGATAATAGGTATTTGTTTCCCACAAGGTGTTTGAAATTTCAAGGTTTTTTGTGTATGTTCGTTTTTCAAATGTTTTGAAGATCAAGCAATGTGTTCTTTCCAAGCACTTTTACACTCCTAGGTTGATGAGGCAATAACTTGTTGGGTTCCCACTTGGATAAATCTAGTTGCGCATATCTTGTGCGAATGGCTAAATGCTTGACCACACTGGCTCCCCTCCACGGCACTCACTTATTCGGGTCAGCCAAGCATTAGTACCCATGAATCTCCCATGGCATACTTTCCATTTCCACAACAAGACTGCATGTTACGTGGGGCAACTTCAAAGGACATAACCTTTTGCACCAACAAGATAGACAAGGTTTTGGCCTTTTTCTAAACAAGGGGTTCTAATTCGGGCATTCCGTTCGTGGGGGATTATCCAATATCGGCAAGAGTCCATTTCTGTCCATCTCGTCGGAATAATCCTCGTGATATTGGCCTTTGTTCCAATATCCACACTTATATCCCGGGTGGAAGTCGCTTGGCTTTAGCATGTTCCTGGTTGGGTCGTTCCCTTGGGTGATTACTTTTTCCCATAAGGCAGGCCCTCTAAGTTAATAAAAGCGAGCTAACATATCCCGTCATTCACACAACCCTTGTTGAAAAACAAAGGGGAGAACCTCCACAATATATTGTGCTCACACTTGCATGTTTTATTCAATTTTAAGTGCCCAAATCAAATGTGGAGGCAATCTTTTCGATAAGTTAATATCACTAAAATGCTTTTGATTCTCAAGATCGCTATAAAGCGCGAGAGGCATTTTAATGATGTTAATTTGTTAAAAAGTTTGCAAAAAATAAAAGACACATGTTCAATTTTATCCTTCAAAGCAATGATGAGTTCATTTTAGAAGCACCAAAATGAAATGTGAAGTTTGCCTTGTCCAATTTTAAATCCAAATTGAAAACTAGTAAGTGTCTAAAATTCTTTTTAGCCCCTTGGCAACTTTAATAAACAAAGTTTGTTTGTTCTTTTTAGATCCCAATGAAAAATTAGTAGCCTAAGGTCAAATATTTTAACAAATTTTCAAGAAGTGTTGAAGAACACTTAAGTGTTTAGAAACACTTTGCACAAGATGAACATGAAAATTTAAACATTTTTTAAAGCCCAAAGTAAAGTTATTTTTTCCTAAGGTCAAAGATTCAAAAAAAATTCTCAAGAAGTGTTAAAGAACACTTTTAGTGTTTAGAAACACTTTGGGTTTGTGAAGATAACATGATTATGAACTTCTCCTTTTGCCTCCATCCTGCAAAATAACAAAAAAAAACAGAGAGTGAAAAAAGGAAAAAACAGCAAATTAGGTTAATATTAAAAAAAAATTCAAATTTTAAAAACCAGACTGATCCCGCGGCGGAGTTTAGCAAATGCGGTGCTCCTTAACGGGTGCGGTGTTGCTTAAAAAACACAGGCGGTGCTATACAACGCCGCACGGTCGACTATATGCGGTGCTCTACAGAAACAGAGACCGCGGGTGCGGTGGAGTTTTACACGTGGTGGAGTTTAGTAGTGGCGATGTTTGGCAAAATTTTCAAATTTGATGCGTGGGAAGGAGTTGCGGTGCTATATGGTGCCGCGGACTTCGAGAGGTGCGATGCAATATAGCGCCACTTATGAGGCCATAGTGCAATACAGCGCCGCGTGTCTGGTACGCGGTGCAGTTTCCTGTGTATGAAGGAAAACTTGAAGAAAATTGTGGAAATTTGAGAAAAAACGTGTCAAAAAGCTTCAAGCCCTCCTTCTAGCACCAAAATGTGAACCCCTAAACCTACAATAGCACAAAGAAGTCAAACACTGTTAGTGTTAGATCTAAATGCAAGCAACAATGAGGGATTCCCCATAAAATCCATCTATCTAAAACTTAACTTAGGAAATGAAGAACACAATGAAATTACAACATTTAAATCTTAATTAAGCAAATAGCATTATGATCCTATGGGGGAATTGGTTCCAATGGTATGTTGCAATTGGCCCTTTCCCAATTCCTAATTGCAATGTTTGATTAAATGAGAGAAATGGTCAAATCTCCAAAGAGATTTGAGCATAACCTTGTTGCAAAATCTCAAATATGGTGGATGATTGGATGAAATTGGCAAAATTAGCTCTCAATGTGGAGAGAGTAACTTTGGATATGAGTTGTGGATGAAGATTGAGGAGAAGAGTCTCCAATTTATAGATTCAAATCTTGGAAGAATGAGCAAGATTGAGCAATGTGGGATAAAAGATCATCAAATGGCATTGTGCCACTTGTCCACATGTGATTGGATGAGGAATGTGCATGTTTTGGCCAATGTGCCAATAAATGCAATTAGGTGGCATTTCAAACTTGAGAAATGACATGTTGAAGAGGGAAAAGGAATGAAGTTAATGTCACTTGGCTCAAGGTCAAGGACATGTAAGAGGCTTTTAATGCCTTGTTGGAAGGACCAAGTCCATTTGGACTTTTTGAATTCAAAAGAAGAATATTCCCTTTTTAATGCTTTGTGAGGGAAAATAGGAGAATTAATAAATCAAAGCAATTGATTTATTGTGCAAGTTCCATTCTCTAGAGGATTTTAGTGAGAAGGGCTAAGTTAAACATGGATTTGATTAACTTAATGAAGAATTAGGTGATGTGACAATTTAGACTTAGATTTATGAATTGATTTAAGTCCAAAATTGAGAGGAAATGATTCATTAAATAAATGATTTGATTTATTTAATAAAGAAGGAATGTGTTAGATTAAATCAAATAAGGTTTAATTTATTTAATTTAATGAGAAGACTTTAGAGATTTTAATCAAATAAAATGATTTATTTAATTAAACAGCAATGTAGGGTTAATTAAATTAAACTGATTAATTTAATCAAAGGAGGTGATAGACTTAATCCAATAAATAGTGATTTATTGAATTAAAGGATAGAAAGTGTGATGAAATGTTGAGGATTCGATCTGGGAGGAAATGTTGTTAGTAATCGGGATCAGGTGTGCCAAGATGAACTTGTACATTTTCCATGTCTATAGTTCCAATCACATTTTTATCCTGAGGTCTGGGAACAAGAATCCATGTATCATTTTTATCTATCTGCATTAGTTCTTCCTTCATTGCTTTCATTCACTATTCATCTTCACATGCTTCATTGACATTGTTAGGCTTCGTTTTGAAAATCAGTAAATATTCTTTTGCAATTCTTCTTCTAGTTTGCACACCTTTGTTCTTGTCTCCTATAATCTAATTCTCAAAGTGATTTAGCTTTACATACCTTGGGACTTTGGGATTCTCTCTAACTTTTGGTTCTTTTGTTCTCTCTTATGCACTTCCACTAGCTTCTCCTTCATGATTCTCTTGATTCATTGGAACAATTTGAACTTGATTTTGTGTCTGTGCATTCTTTCCATTATCACTAATATCTTGTTGTTCATCTGAATCATAGCCATAGTATCTGGATGATCTAACAGTGTCTTCATCAACTTTGAAATTTGCACTTTCAACCATTTTCTTTAATCTTCTATTGTAGCACCAATAGGATTTTCTCTTAGTAGAGTAACCCAAAAAGATTCCTTCATCACTTCTAGCATCAAACTTGCCAATATCTTCATCTCTCTTGATATAACATCTACTTCCAAAAATTTTGAAATACTTAACAGTAGGCTTATAACCAAACCATAGCTCAAAAGGATTCTTACCATAATTACCATTAACATTTATCCAGTTGATAGTGTATACAGCAGTGCTTACAACTTCTCTCCAGTAGATATGAGGAACATTACCTTCTAACATTATAGTTCTAGTAGCATCTAGAATTTTTTTGTTCTTTCTCTCAACAAATCCATTCTATTGAGGGATCCGGGGAGCAGATAACTATCTTTTGATTCCATGTTCTTCATAGAATGAATTGAACTCCCGAGAAGTGAACTCACCGCCTATGTTTGATCTTAACCATTTAACCTTCAAACTTGTCTCATTTTCTTCCATACCCTTGAAATATTTAAACTTTTCTAGTGCTTCATTTTTTTCTCTTAAGAAAGAAACCCATATCATCCTAGAGTAATCATAAATGATCAACATAAAGTACCTTTCTCCTTGTAGACTTTTGATTCTGGATGGACCACATAGATCAGTATGTACAAGCTCCAGTACTCCATTAGAATGATGTTGTTTGCTCTGAAAATAAATTCTTGTCTACTTTCCCATCTGGCATTCCTTGCATATAGTGTTAGTAGGCTTCACTAACTTAGGTAGATCTCTGACTGATTGAGTGGATCTTACCTTGATAATGTTATCAAAATTCACATGACATAGCCTCCTATACCATAACCAGCTTACATCAAATTGAGCAATTAAACAGCTTTCACTAGCAGAACCTAAGTGAAAAATGTTACCTCTTGTCTTTGTACCTGAAGCAATTATATTTTCCAGAGCTTCCCAATATCTTGAATTTTCCATCTTTGAACTGAAGATTGTATCCCTTGTCTACCATCTATCCAACACTCAACAAATTATGCTTCAATCCTTCAACATAAAGGACATCATCAGTATTATATTTACCACCAAGATAAATAGTGTCGCTGCCACAAATCACACCAGCATTTTTATCTCCAAATCTTACAACACCAATGTCATATTTCTCCAAGATTATAAACTTTCTTTTGTCACCCGTAATATGATGTGAGTGTCCGTTGTCAATCACCCACTCATCTTTTTCATCAATTTTGGCTGCAAGAACTTTCTCAATATTCAAATTGCTAGTAGATTCAGTGGACACTGTACCATTTTCCTAGATAGCAATGAATACCCATCCATCTTCATTTCCATTTTCTTTATCAAATTCATCATCAGTGACACCTTCTTCAGCATAATAACATTTCTTTTGAAATCTAGACTTGTCAATTTTGTACTTAGAAACTCTTTCAGGACACCTTGATGTAAAATGACCTATCTTACTGCAAGAGAAACATTTAATAGGAAGCTTTCATTTATACTTACCTTATCCTCTAGCTTCTTTTTTCACAATCAAAGCTTCCAACTCTTCTAGCTCTCTTTCTTCATCGTCAATCTGTTTCATCCCATCTTCATATTTGATTATTTTTCTATTACTTTCTCCCGGATCATATCTCTGTTGGCTTTTTCCGGATACAATATTTTTAAATGCAGATTATGTCATAGGAGTAGATTCACCAAATTCGCTTAGTTCAAAGGCAGCTAGTTTACCAATCAGCATGTCTCTTGTCACATTTGTTACTGTTTTGAGTTCTTCAATAGCATGAGCTTTCATTTTGTAAGAAGTAGGCACTGATATGAGCACTTTAGCCACAATCTCATCTTCTTCCATAATTCCATCGGCACACCTAATACCCATCACTAGTTCATTTAGCTTCTGCATGAAAGCAACAATGTTTTCATCTTCACTCATCCTCAAGTTCTCCCACTTGCCTTTCAGACTTATTAGCTTAGCAATCTTCACTTATGCATCTCCTTCATACAATTTTTCCAATTTCTTCCAGATCTCATGTGTTGTTGTCTTCAGACCTATCACATTTGTCATCTTTGAATCTATCAAAGCACTCAGTAATGCTTCTATAGCCCTGATATTAGTTTCAACTTCTTTGATCTCATCAGGAGTAGAGGGACCATTGTGAGGAATATTAAATCTATTCTTTGTAATCTTCCAGAAAGGTTCACCAATACACTTCAAATGACACTCCATTCTGACCTTTCATAGAGAGTAATTTGTACCATCGAATCTGGTACTATCCTTCTTATATGATGCCATCTCAGATCACCTCAAGCTATTAAACTTCTTTAGAGGAACTTGCTTTGATACCAATTTTTGGCAAAACAAGGATAGACAACTGAGAGGGGGGGTGAATCAGTTGTCATAAAATTTAATACTTATTCAACCTTATTAACCTTTAATCTCATATATGATAATTAACAATGAGAGCATGAATCAACAACACATCAAAAACACATGAACACCAATATTTTATACGTGGAAACCCTATTAGAGGAAAAACCATGGTGGATGTTAGTCCACAAGATTATGCCCTGTTAGAAGTATAATAATAAATAAATAAGGAATGCACATGCATTCAAGCACACTACCTAGAGCTCGCTGCTCAAAGAGAAGGCTCACTGCCTTACATAAAACAATCAGATTAAATCCATCTGATGAGGTTGAACTAAGAAATTAGCTTCTTCAAAAGCCTAATGAAAGTTTCGGTTAGACACAAAAACACTTCTTCACACTTCACTCAATCTTCCTCACACTCTGCTCTAAAATTGAATGATCTGATCTTTATTTTCACATTTCACATTCACCGAGAATACATCCACTGAGCATACATCAAAATGAGGAAAAAATCACTCTTATATATCTGCTACATGAATTTGCATTAACAACTCTGTCGGCCACAAATAAATAATAGATGAACACAAACTGTCGGCCCAATTCATGAACAAATCTCAATGCGCACCAACCTAAGTCGGTCACATCATAATGAAGACCTAAATCAACATCCTTGAACATGCCAAATATTAAAAGATTAATCCATAAGGATCTGCAACATGCTACAACCATCATGTCAGCCAAGAACATGAAAAACTCGAACACACAAAGGGAAATCTTTGATCACGAGCACACCGATCAACGCGGACGTACCACGATGATAGATCATTATCTAGAACCATCACTAAACATCATATTAGCATATGCAACAACTTAATTTACCAGAATTGCATTCTCTTCTTCTAGAAACACTTGCTACAGTAACAGAATAACAGTAGGAACTCAGAAACTCATAACTCACTCCAATCTTCATACACACCTCTGAAACTTCTAGAGAACATACTAGATAGGCTCAGCAACAAACCCTTTAATGTGCAACTTCTGATTACCAACTTATGGAACTTTCCATCATTCTGATCATCATAGCTTCACAAACTACCTGCAACATATTTATTCTAATTTTCTCAATATCCTCGACATATACATCCTTCAGAATCATCAATTCTAATAGTGTTGACATCAATGACAACCACATATCGGCAACACAACCACAACATGCAACATGAGCAACAAGCAGGGTTCAGGGTCATTATCTACTATAGAAGAAAAATATATTGCAGCAGCATCATGTTGTACACATGTGTTGTGGATGAAGCAGACATTAAAGGATATCAAATTATCATATGATGAAACTATTTCTATCTTTTGTGATAATACAAGCGCTATTAATATTTCAAAAAACCTAGTAATGTATTCAAGAACAAAACATATCTCTATCCGATATCACTTTCTAAGAGAAAAAGTTGCAGAGAATAAGGTAAATTTGAAGTATGTGCCTACAAAGGATCAATTTGTATATATTTTCACCAAGGCTCTTCCTAAAGATATATTTGAGAATCTTTGACAGAAGTTAGGGGTTACTATACCTCCTTTCAACTAGATGCATAAGTTGGTGCATTTGTCTAGGGAGCATTTCAAGATACATTATTGGTCCTGGATTGATGAAGGCTACCTCTTAGAGGGAGTATGTAGTAGTGTTCTTGATTGGTACAATCAAGGGGAGAATATATTGTGCCCCTAAAGGAGAGAGAGTTGAAAATTAATAGCAATGAATAACGAGAAGTGCAATATGTGTTGTAGTGAGAATTATATGGAGAAGAGTAATGGAGAGAGACTAGTTTCTCGTTGGTGTTTCCTAAAGAGAATTGTGCAAATGTTGTCAAAGGGAAAGATGTTTCCCTTTTCCATTGATGTAAAAGGGAGAGAGTATGGTATAAAAAGAAAGGGAGAGTGATGTCTGAAAAAACTCCTCAAGCTATGGGGAGTGAATACAAAGAAGAGAGAATAGTGCCTAAAAGACACAAAGAAAAGAAGTGTAAGAGATTCCCTAGTAAGGGGGATTGTTGCTTGATGCAGAGTTGTTGTTTTTGGTGATGTTGTTTTTGTTGCTGATTTTGTTGTTGGTGATAGTTACTTTTGTTGTTGATGGTTTTTCAAAGTTGGTGTTTTCATCAATGACAAAGGGGGAAATTGTTACAAATATGATGCAGGTGTTGTCATTGATTCAACCTCTGGTATAGTTAGGGATATTGTTGGAGATTGTTGGTAGTCTTACCATCAATGTCCAGTATGGATGTGTTGAGGTTTGATGTCAAGATCTAGTGTAGTCATGATAAGAATGTGTGATATCGTTGAGTAGGGTTTGTTGATGCAACTAGTTCACTTGGTTTCCTAGTGCTTTTGATAAAATTTGAATAAAAGAGTGTGTAGTGTGGTAGAGGTGTGTTCAGTGTTGTTCTCTGCATTTCTTCATGGTTGAATATATGCTTGTGTGGTTTGGATATGATGATCAGAGATTTTCAAAGGCTCTATATCTAGATTTTTAGGTTATGGATCATGTGGCAGTAGAATTTGTGTTTGACAGAGTGTTTTCTTGTAAAAAAGGTTGTTTGGGAGAAATGAGATTTCTCTACAATTCTCCACATTGAAGTTTCCTATCTTGAAAGTTTGGGAATTTTCTTATTTTGTTTGTATCTACTTTCCCTTGTATTTTTTAGTACTAAGTTGTTTCACAAGCTTCATTCATGTGTTGATGTTCAGTGGTAGTGTATCTAATTACACAAAATGAATGTGTTTTTCAATTTTAGCTGGTTGTAGTAGTGGTGTTGGATATTATGATGATGTTTAATATTTTTAAATTTTGTGGAGTGTTTTTGTGTGCTCCACATAATGTTTTCAAACCTAGAGAAGTGTTTATGTGGTTGCTTATAGTGTTAGTTTAGGTTTGACTAATCTAGCGTGCTAGGACTATTTGTGGAGGTACCTCATGGATTATGGATGTGTTGAGTAGCATGGTGATGTAGATTTGGGTCCTAGTTAACCGTTGGCATGGTCTTCCTTCACTTATTTCCACCAAAAACGTGTTTGGTGTGGACCTACTTGGTGTTGCACGTTTGAGGTGCATATATTTTATTGAGGTCAACCTAATTGAGATAGGTTATGGATGGTATAAATGCAAGGTTATTTTTTGGAGATGTTGAAAGGTTTTGAATGATAAAAATATGATTAAGTGTGGTGATCCGAGTGCGAGCTTAAATGCTTATGACTCTGAATGCAGTGAGTGGAAGGTTTCTACATTTTTAGTGTGCTTGAAGTTGATAGAGGCAATGAGCCAAAGGTTGTAGATGGTGCAAAGTTATAGTGGTGGATTTCTCCTATTGCTCTGAGATAGTGAATCTCTCTATAATAGTTACTTCTATTCTTCTTTCTTTTGGACAATGATCCACCTAGCTATGAGCCTTCCTTCTTTTTTGAGTAGTGAGCCTAATTGTATTATGTGTTGTTATTCATATATATGTGATCTAATCCTTGCCATGGTTTAACCCCGCTTAGGGTTTGCCACATAAATCTGGTGTTCTCTTATGTATGGTTGTGTTTGCATTGTTGTTTCACATGTTTACATTCTGCTAATGCTTAATGAGGGTTTAAATTTTTATAAGGGTTTGAAAGTCAATGAGGGATTGAATGTTTTAATGTACAATTGATTCACCCCCTCTTAGTTTCCCTATGCATCTAGCACCTACTAGTTTGATAGAGGAATTTCTTTTGGGGTTTATCCAACATGTTGTGTTTTCATGCAGTAGCAACATTACATACCCACCACACTCTATAAGGCTCAATCTCGAGACCTCAACTCTAATACCAAGTAAGAAACCACTACACCAAAAGCTTGAATTGGTGGTGAATGGCACCCACTAGCATTGAAGAGTGGGGGTTTTTGTCCCACCAATGTTTCAACACAGGTCAACCCCTTTATGAACATATGGTTGTTGGCCCCACTATTTGGTTTAGGTACGTTCCCGCCAACATGATAGAGGAATGTACATCAATGTTTAGTCATTATACTAGTTTTTTTTATAATAGAGATACTACAAATACAAATTAATATTTAAATTCATCTCTTTAAGAGAAATCATTGACCCAATATAACCTAGAAGGATCAAGATGATTGGGAATTGAAATAATGCCTCTATTAGCTCATATACTATCCCACACAAGAATGTTAATATTGTTGATTTGGTACTATGAATTGTATTTTGTAAACTAGCACTCTTGACACCCTAAAAATAAAATAAACTAAACTATTTACAAATTTGTGTTTGTTTTCATTGCAAAAAAATTATCTAGAGTGAAGAAAAATGCAAAAAAAAATGTTTCGTTTGACTAAACATGTTACTATATTTTTAAATAGAAAATTCATAAGTTTTATAGATTGCATTCAAACTTACCCATCAAATTTAAACACTTTTTTTAATCTAGTTATAGGATTCTTAAGAAACTTTTCCAAATCCATATAGCCCAAAAGGATCAACATGCATGGGAAAAAATTACACCTTCAATAGAATACTAATCCACCTTGATGTGTTGACATCATCAATTTGGTTCCATGAGATGCAAAATATTTCTCAAATAACACTTACATGAAATAAAATTAAAGTAATATACAACATTGCATCCATTTCAATATGAGATAACTATCAAGAATTGAAAAAAAATAAGATACAATATTTATGGTGATCAATGTCTAATTATTCTATTAGTATATAACTTTTAAATAAATATTTTAAAGTATGATATGTATAGAAAATAAAAAGACAATCCTTGATATACTAGGGAGATTACAATCCATTTTATATATAATAACATTGTGAATCCATGTTAGAGAATTTATTTTTAACTTGAGGTGATTTATTTTGGAATTAGGAAAAAAAAATTAAATATGGGAGAATTGGTAAAATAAACCTAAAAAAAGCTAAATCTAGGGATAGAAATGTCAAAATTCCTTTGTTTTGTTAGTTTTCTCTTGTTTTCATGGGTGGGAACTTCCTCCTTCCATGTGGTTATTGAGTGGATTACATGTTTTGGTATCTTTCTTATATCATGTTTGAGTATTATACTTAGAATATAAAAGGATGATATTGTAACTTCTATGATATAATGGATCTATTGTTGGATTTTTCTTGTCAGGTGGGCTTCTCAAAGCTTAGCATTTGTATTCTAGATTCTCTTTGATGTGTGTGAATGTTTTCTTGTACTTTTTTAGTTTCAATCTATTTATTTTAGTACTAACAAAATAATTTAGATGATCATTGTTTTCAAGCTAAAGATGTGATGAATTAAAATTTAGTGTAAGTTTTATAAGGAAGGTATTTTTGGGCTTTCTCCATTTTTGATGAATTAAAATTTAGTGTAAATTTTATAAGGAAGGTATTTTTGGGCTTCCTTCATTTTTATTTTAAAGTGTGACATATTTGAATCAATGAGAAATATTTTGAAGAAATATGTTTTTTATAAGAAGTGTGTCAAATTTCTACTGCTCCTTACAAATCAAGTGGTATAAAAGTGGTTTGTGAATGTTCAAAGTTGTGTTTCACTTTAGGATAGATTTTTAAAAAATCTAAATGAAAGAATTTCCAACTGAATTTTATTTTTAACCAAAAAATGTTCTAGTGTATGTGTAGAAAATAGGGGAACAAAAAGTGACCAAAAACTATTTTGAAGTGGAAATTATGAATAGCGTGCTAGCATTATAAAAATCATAATATGCTATTATGCTTTATTAATACTGAGCCCAAATATTCTCATGTTATAACACAATTGAATTATGAATTCCATAAAATAAATAAATAAAGGGTAGTTAAATAAAGGGTGGTTAGAACTTGTTTCATTCTCATTTTTCAAGAATGTGAGTGAAAAGTATCACAAATATATTTAAAAGTAAATTAAAGTAATTTCTTGTGGACAAACAATATGTCAACAATGTGTAAGAGGTAATTTCAATTATTATTTTTATAAATTTAGTTAAAATGAAGTAATTTTCACTTACATTAGTATTCATTTTTTGATATATTTATTTTTAGTGAATCCAAACCCTTATCTCCCACCTCTAAAACCTCCTCCACTCGATCAAATTCATGTTAAAAGAATTTAGAAGAGATTGACGAAAATAACCCCTCTTAAACTCTTTCAATTATTAGACATCCTCCTACAACCCAACAAAATATTTTAGAGAAAAATGAAAAAACAAAATTTATTTTTAAATGTTAATAAAAACCCTAAAATGTAATAATATGAAAATCAAGCATCACCAATCACATGTAGAATTATTTAAATCTTTGATATCATATTAAATTCATTACTAAGAAAATAAATCCATTGGTGAACTATAAAAAAATAACTCAACAATTTTTTCCCATAAAACTATATTATAAGTAGGTTAAAATAATTTATGTGTCTTATTTTAAACCCAAGAATTAATGATTGAAAGAAGTTACAAAAGATTCCTAATTTATTGGTGCGAACACAAGGAAATAAAGAACCAATTATGGATTAGGCGGTTGATGTTTCTCAAGTAAAATTTATCATAGATATCCCAACATGATGATGGTGATACTTTGAGTCATTAAGTATCATCACACATGTATCATGTTTTTAGGGCTTTATAAAATTATGGGTTAGAGGAATTTATAATTTCATAGTAGAGGGTGTATATGGTGATGAGATTGGTAGACAAGTTGAGGAGGAGGCTCCACATAGTGAAGAGTATGCCACATAAGGTGATCCACATTAGCCTTTTGTATTGGATGGTATGGTCATGGACAATGAGTTATTAGAAGTGGTGTATGGTATTGATCAATAGGTAATTTTAAGTAAGGTTATAAAATTTAGTATATTTTCTATTAAAATTTATAATCAATTATATTAATCTATTATATTAATCTATTATGAATGAAAATTAATGTCAAAATTTATTTTATTAAAAATTTAGAGGACCTACATCTCTTATCAATTCATTATATACCTATGTGGGTATGTCATGTCCTTGGGTATATTTGTAATAAATTAGTAAATATATTACATGTCATTTTATTTTTCATATACTAATGCTAATACTAAAATGATAATTTGGTGGTGTATAGGTGTATTTTGGGCCTTCCAAATCTAGACACATTAGTGGTGGCACTCAATTATCGACTTTAATTGATGTATGTTTATCATTTTAAATCATAATGTATATAAATATTGTTATGCATATTTTTTATATATAACTTTATATTCTTATTTTTTCATTATATCAATGCATACTCTCATGTAGATAAGTGGAGATGAGAATTTTTGCAAATTTTTTGTCTTCTATACCTCTTACATATGTATGAGCCATTAATGCAATTTTTTTATCATTTTATTGTTTCAACTAGATTTATTTAGCATAAATAAATGATATTGATCTTTAGTCCAATCTAAATTTTCAATGCTTTCAATAGGAGATGAGAACTTCATTTAAATCACCTACCACTAATGTCAATGATAAGAAGTAGAGGATTATTCAAAGAGATTATGACATCTTAGTATTTATACCATCCTTGGGATCTAGTACTATATTATTTATATAATTGCTATTATTAAAATTCAACTAGCAAGAAGAATTAACTTTTGTCCTAATAATAGTTTTTGTGGTGAAAGTTGTTTGCAATTTGTAGAATATTTTTTATTTGTACTAATTCTTCTTTGTATAGTGTTTAAAAATAATAATTTGTTTCTATTGTAATACATTGAGTTTTGAATTGGACCACTCAAAGGACATATAAATCCAATATATCCCAAAATCATCAAGATGATTAGACAATGAAAAATGCCTCTACTAGAATATACTATCTCACACAAATGTGTCAACCCTATTGGTTTGGTGTTAGGAGGCATAGTTTACAAATTAGCACTCTTGAAACCTTAACACTAAAAGATATTATTTTTACAACATTATTTTTGTTTTTACTACAAGGAAACTATCAAGGATGGAGTGAAATGTAGATTTTTTTGTAGATTGGCACTATGTGTACATGTTATGTTTAGAGAATACATTCATATGTATCATAGAGTGTATGAACTTGCTTGCCAAATTTTAACACTTTTTTGGTCTTAAATCTCTTAGGAGACTTTACCAAATCCATGGAGCCTAGAAGGATCAATGTGTGTAGGAAAAAAAACTAAACCATTATTACATTAACTATCCCAATTAGATGTCCTGACATTAACAATTTAGTGCCATGAGATCCAAAATAAAAAATATTACTCATATAACCCTTACGCTAAATAAAATTAAATTATTTTGCACATCACATTCATTGCCAATACAAGAAACTCATTAGGAGCTAAGAAAAGATTGAGATAAATTATTTTACACGGACCCAACATATAATTATAGGTGTAAAAAAATCATAGGTTCCATGATATGTGATAACAACCTGTTGGAGTTGATAGTGAACCCCATGGATCCCATCAATCACTTGCAACCAAAATACCTATCATAACTGAAGAGAAAAATTCATTGATGTGCTCATGCAACCTTGAGAGAATAATTGATCTAAAAAATCAATTATATGTGCATTGAATTAATTTGAATTGATTATAATTTGCAAATGGATGCTCATAAAAGTAAAAATCAAACCCTAGATGAGGATGTGATACAACTGTGACAAGTGTCATCATCTTATGTAGTGAGACAACATGGCCCATAATTAGCTCAATCTAATAATAGAAAAGAACTCCTAAGTTTAGCTTAAGTGATTAAAGTAAAAGGAACACAATAATTAATTAATTATTAGGTGATTTTCTAATTACTCCAACACCCCCCTTAAGATCAACTTAGGGAGAAGATAAAACCTAATGAAAATAATGCAATGTTGGATGCATGAATGGGTCTTGGCTACAAGGAATAATGAGGTAATCATGAACAAACAACTAAAATCTTTCTTAACCAAAGAAAAGGAGAAAACCTCATGGGACAAAACTCCTCTCCAAATGAGAGGAAAAAGAAATAAAAGTGTACATGTGACAAAATAATGTAGGACTCATCATGTCCCCTGAAGTGTTTCTTTAATCACATAAATATAATCAATATCCTGTTGGAAAAACAAGGATAGACAATTGAGAGGGGGGGTGAATCAGTTGTCACGAAATTTAAAACTTATTTAACCTTATTAACCTTTAATCTTAGATCTGATAAATAACAGTGAAAGCATGAATCAACAACACATCAAAAACACACATAACACCAATATTTTTGTGTGGAAACCCTATTAGGGAAAAAACCATAGTGAAGGTTAATCCACAAGTTATACCTTGTTAAAAGTATAAGAAAAAATAATAAGGAATGCACATGCATTCAGGCACACTGCCTAGAGCTCACTACTCAGAGAAGACACACTATCTTACATAAATATTTTAGATTAAATCCATTTGAAGAGGTTGAACTGAGAAATTAGCTTCTTGAAAAGCCTGATAATAGTTCCGGTTAGGCACACAAACACTTCTTCACACTTCGCTCAAACTCCTTCACACTTTGCTCTGCAATCGACTGATTTGATCTTTATTCACACATTTTGCATACACACTTCTCATATATACATCACACACACTTCAAAATGAAGAAACAATCGCTCTTATATATCCGCTTCATGGAATTACATCAACAACTTTGTCGGCCAAAAGTAAAAGAATAAATGAATCACAAACTGTCGACCCAATTCATGAACAAATATTAATGCACACCAACCAAATTTAGTCACAACATAATGAAGACCTAAAACAACATCCTCAAATGTGCCAAGCATTCAAAAATTAATCCACAAGGATCTGCAACACGCTACAACCATCATGTCGGCCAAGAACATGAAAACCCAAACACATAAAGGAAAAATCTTTGATCACGATCACATCGATCAATGTGAACGTGCAACAAGGATAGAGCACAATCTAGAAACATCAACGAACATAGCAGGAGCATACACAACAACTAAAATTACCATAATTGCATTCTCTTCTTTCAGAAACACCGGCTACAACAACAGAATAACTATAGGAACACAAAAACTCATAATCTTGCACAAGTCTTGATGCGCACCTTTGAAACTTCCAAAGTATAAACTAGATAGGCTCAGCAAAAACCCTTTAAAGTGAAAATTTTGAATACCAACATACTGAACTTTCCACCACACTAAACTTCACAGCTTCACAGGCAGCCTTCAACATATTTATTATAATTTTCTCAATATCCTCGACATATACAACCTTCAAGACACCAATGCTAATAGTTTTGACATCAATGACAACCACATATTAGCAACACAACCACAACATCCAACAATCTCCCCCTTTGGCATTGATGGCAACACATGATGTGAAAAATACCATCAACACAACTGACTCTTCTTTCAAAAATCTTACCTTTATACATTACTCTTCTCATAATGTTCTTCTCCCCCTTACATTACTCTTCTCCCCTTTTTGTACTTTTTCACATTGTTCTTCTCCCCCTTTAACATCAATGGCAAAGATACACAAGCTCTGAACTAGATATCTGAATCATTTAACTACTCCCCCTGAGTAGCATCCACCACAACATCAATCTGGATCAAGATATGAATATGAATGCACAAAATGATGCAAATACTTGCATCTTCGTTCTGATTAGGAGGGGAAATCACCCTAACTTCCCTCTAAGATACTCAAAATTATCCTTAGGAAATGGCTTAGTAAATATTTCTGCAATTTTTTCCTTAGTAGGCACATACTCCAGTTTGACTTCTTTATCACTCACTTTGTCTCTTAAAAAGTGATATTTGATAGATATATGCTTTGTCTTTGAATGCAGCACCAGATTCTTAGAAATGTTTATGGCACTTGAATTATCACAAAATATAGCAATAGGCTCATCATACTCAATTCTGATATCTCTCAGCATCTGCTTCATCCATATTACTTGAGTATAATTTTTTGTGGCAGCAATATATTCTACCTCAACAGTAGATAAGGAAATGGAATTTTTCTTTTTACTTAACCAAGACACCAACTTCTTCCCCAAGAAGAAGGCACCACCACTAGTACTTTTCTTGTCATCCACATCTCCTGCCGAATCTGCATCAGTAAAGGCGCTCAAGGTAAGATCATCATCTTCAGGATACCAAAGACCAAAAGCAACTATCCCTTTCAAGTATCTAAAAAATTCTCTTTATAGTAGTCACATGAGATTCCTTTGAATCGACTTGATTTCTAGAAAGCATACATACAACATTCATGATGTCTGGTTTTTTCTGAGTCAAATAAAGTAATTTACCAATCATTGACATGTATCTTGTTTGATTTTCCTTAGGAGAATCATCATTCTGTGTTAACTTGCATCCGGTTACCATGGGTGTACCAACTGGCTTTGAGTCTTCCATGCCAAAGTTTTTCAGTAACTCTCTTACATATTTGGACTGAGATATAAAGATCCCATTGTCTAACTGAGTAATTTGCAATCCTAAAAATAATTGCATCTCTCCATTCATTGACATCTCAAACTCACTTTTCATTTCATCAGCAAACTTCATACATAAGTCATCATCACCTTCAAAAATGATGTCATCAACAAAGACTTCAATAATCAACTCTTTATCCTGATCCATCTTAAAATATAGATTACGGTCAGCAATACCTTTATTGAATCCAAGCTTCAACAAGTATTTATCCAGTCTAGCATACCAGGCTCTAGAGGCTTGTTTGAGTCCATATAGTGCTTTCTTCAATCGACAAACCATATCTTCCTTATTAGTTAGTTGAAATCCATCCGGTTGCTCAACATATACTTCTTCTTCTAGCTCACCATTTAGAAATGTTGACTTTATATCCATTTGATAGACTTTTTAGTTCTTAAAAGAAGCATAAGCAAGAAACAATCTTACAGCTTCAATTCTAGCAACAGGGGCGAAGGTTTCTTCAAAATCAATATCTTCCATCTGTGACTACCCTTTACATACCAGTCTTACTTTATTCCTGACCACTTCACCTTGTTCATTCAGCTTATTCTAAAAGACCCATTTGGTTCCAATCACATTTTTATCCTGAGGTCTGGGAACAAGAATCCATGTATCATTTTTCTCTATCTGCATCAGTTCTTCCTTCATTGCTTCCATCCAATATTCATCTTTACATGCTTCATTGACATTGTTGGGCTCAGTCTTGGAAATCAGACAATAATCTTCTGCAACTCTTCTTCTAGTCTACACACCTTTGTTCTTATCTCCTATGATCTTATTTTTAGAATGATTTAGCTTTACATACCTTGGAACTTTGGGATTTTCTTGAACTTCTAGTTTTTCTATTCTTTCTTCTGCACTTCCACTAGCTTCTCCTTCTAGACTCTCTTGATTGACCAGAACAATTTGAACTTGATTCTGTGTCTGAGCATTCTTTCCATTATCAGTACCATCATGTTGGTCATCTAAATCATATCCACAGTATTTGGATGATCTAGTAGTGTCCTCATCAACTCTGGCATTTGTACTTTGAACCATTTTCCTCAATCTTCTATTATAGCACCGATAGGCCTTGCTCTTAGTAGAGTAACCCAGAAAGATCCGTTCATCACTCCTAGCATCAAACTTGCCTATATCTTCATCTCTCTTGATATAACATCTACTTCCAAAGATTTTGAAATATTTAACAGTAGGCTTATTACCAAACCACAACTCAAAAGATTTTGATATGTGATTTTTGCTTAAATCACATATTTTTAAAAAATATAAAGATTTAAGCCTTAAAAAATTTATTTTAAGGATTCCAATTGAAGAGGATTTGATCAAACCACCTTAGATTAAACCCCCTTGGATAGAACCTCGCTAGTTTTAAACCATACCTATAAATGAGTCTCCTTTACACCTATCAAAATGTTGATAAAAAATCACTTTTGATTTACCTTTTGGGGGATCAAATGAATTCATTTAAAATTTATTTCAAATGATTATGGTAGTCCTCAGAACGAGCTATCCAACGAATATAATTTTAATATGTTTTGGTTTTATTATGTATTTTTTTTTTTAGTTTTATTAAACATAGGTTTTTAATCAAAAATGAAGGTCTTTGTTCTACACATATAGAAAAATAGCATATTATCAAAAAAAAAAAAAAATGAAAAACATGAGTGCACAGATATTGAAGTCCTTGATCCAACAAAAAACAATTGAATTTCGATATATACAAAAAAAGTTATATGTTATACAGTCATGCTATGTCTGAATTGTAATTGGTTTGACTTCGAAACTTGATTAAAGAAAAAATATTCAATAAAAAACTATATAACCAAGTGGAAGCACTAGATATCGGAGTTACAAATCAAAATTCGAAAGAATTAGAATTTTATCCTTCATGGAAAAAATGCTATGTGTTATACAGTGTGTGTCACTTTTTTAAAATGTTGTTTTATGAAAAAAACTAATTTTCATGGGAGATGGAAAAAGAAGTACAATCTGATTCCAAAAAAATTGAAAAAAAATAAATTAGAATCTACAGAAAAAATGTGATGAGACTCTAGTTTGTATCATCTTCAAATTCCTCACGGTTTAGCCGCTATAGGTGCCCGAATGTGAAGATTTAGTTAAAAATAATAATTTCAGTGTCCAGTTTGGCCAAAAATTGTAAACCATTATTGTGGGATCACCCAGGCTTCACTAGCTTAGGAAGATCTCTAACTGCTTGAGTGGAGCTTACTTTGACAATGTTATCAAAACTCACATGACACAGCCTCCTATGCCATAACCAACTTACTTCAACTTGAGCAATTAAACAACTTTCACTAGAAGCACTCAGGTGAAAAATGTTACCTCTTGTCTTTGTACCTGAAGCAATTACATTTCCAGAACTTCCCAATATCCTACATTTTCCATCTTTGAATTGAAGATTGTATCCCTTTTCGACCATATGTCCAACGCTCAACAGGTTATGCTTCAATCCTTCAACATAAAAGACATCATCAGTATTATATTTACCATCAAGAGAAATAGTGCCTCTGCCACAAATCACACCAGCATTGTTGTCTCCAAATCTTACAACACCACCGTCATATTTTTCCAAGTTTATAAACTTTCTTTTGTCACCAGTCATATGATGTGACCATCCACTATCAATTACCCACTCATCCTTTTCTTCAATTATGGCTGCAAGATATTTCTCAATATTCTTATCACTAGCACATCTAATACCCATCACTAGTTCATTTACTTTTTGCATGAAAGAAATAATGTTTTCATCTTCTCTCATTTTCAAGTTTTCCCACTTGCCTTTTAGACTTTGTAGCCTAGCAAATTTCACTTGTGCATCTCCTTCATACAATGTTTATAGCTTCTTCCATATCTCATATGTTGTTTTCAGACCCATCACATTTGTCATCTCCGAATCAGTCAGAGCACTCAATAATGCTTCTATAGCCCTGATATTTGTTTTAGCTTCTTTGATCTCATCAGGAGTAGAGGGACCATTCTAAGGAATAACATATATGTTCTTTGTAATCTTCTAGAAGGGGTCACCAATGCACTTCAAATGACACTTTGTTCTAGCCTTCCACATAGATTAGTTTGTTCCATCGAATCTAGGACTATCCTTCTTGTATGATGCCATCTTGGATCACCTCAAGCTTTTAAAATTCTTCAGAGGAACCTGCTCTAATACCAATTGTTGGAAAAACAAGGATAGACAACTGAGACGGGGGGTGAATCAGTTGTCACTAAATTTAAAACTTATTTAAACTTATTAACCTTTAATCTTAGATCTGATAAATAACAGTGAAAGAATGAATCAACAACACATCAGAAACACACATAGCACCAAGATTTTTAAGTGGAAACCCTATTAGGGGAAAAACCACAGTGGAGGTTAATCCACAAGTTATACCCTATTAAAAGTATAAGAAAAATGAATAAGGAATGCACATGCATTCAGGCACACTGCCTAGAGCTCACAGCTCAAAGAAGACACATTGTCTTACATAAATATTTAAAATTAAATCCATCTGAAGAGGTTGAACTGATAAATTAGCTTCTTCAAAATCCTGAGGACAATTTCGGTTAGGCACAAAAACACTTCTTCACACTTCACTCAAACTCCTTCACACTTTGCTCTGCAATCGAATGATCTGATCTTTATTCACACATTTTGCATACACACTTCTCATATATACATCACACACACTTCAAAATGAAGAAACAATCGCTCTTATATATCTGCTTCATGGAATTACATCAACAACTTTGTCGGCCAAAAGTAAGAGAACAAATGAATTACAAACTATCGGCCTAATTCATGAACAAATATAATGCACACCAACCAAAGTTAGTCACAACATAATGAAGACCTAAAAAAACATCCTCGAATGCACCAAGAAGTCCAAAATTAATCCACGAGGATCTGCAACATGCTACAACCATCATTTCGGCCAAGAACATGAAAACTCGAACACACAAAGGAAATATATTTGATCATGGTCACATCGATGAACACGAACATGCAACAAGGATAGAGCACGATCTAGAAACATCAACGAACATCGCAAGAGCATGCACAACAACTAAAATTACCATAATTACATTATCTTCTTCCATAAACACTAGCTACAGTAACAGAATAACTGTAGGAACACAGAAAATCACAATCCTGCACAAATATTGATGCACACCTCTGAAACTTCCAGAGTATAAACTAGATGGTCTCAACAACAAACCCTTTAAAGCAAAAATTTTGAATGCCAACATACTGAACTTCACAGCTTCACAGGAAGCCTTCAACATATTTATTATAATTTTCTCAATATCCTCGACATATACAACCTTCAAGACACCAATGCTAATAATGTTGACATCAATGAAAACCACATATCAGCAACACAACCACAACATCCAACATATCCCCCATATGAGAGAAAAGAAGAGATGATGAATCTCCCCCATAAGGAAGTAGCTCCTTTTCCAAAAGTGAAGGAACACAAAGTACATCATGAAATTTTTCATCATCAATATCTATAGATCATTTCCCAATAACTCTCATGTAAGTGTTATTCCTCACCAGTATGTGTAGTGATGTGCAAGGCTCATATGAAGAGAACATACCTAGAGATGAATCCAAGTGATGTGAGGCTCTTGAATTAAGAAGCCACCGTATATACTGAGGATTGGTGTATTCAAAGTGTGCATGGCCTTTCATCTTGTCTACTCCATGTGTCATGGTCTCTCACCTTGAATGTGAAGGTGTTGAACTAGAAGAAGAGGATGGAGCAAAGATATAGATGAAGGAAACTGAATATTATTCTTTTGTAGAAGGTGTTACAACTCATCAATCTTCTTTGCATAATATTGATGCTAATCATGCCCTAACTTTTTGTAGTATGTGCATTTTGGTCAATCCTTCTAAGATGAGTCACCCTCAGAAGAGGAAGAAGAATAAAATTTATCATGTGAATGTGATTCCTTTTCTTGCTCATTGTTCTTGGAATCCTTGGCACCTAGAAATATTTTTTTGTGTAAGATGACTTTATTTAATATACTTACACTCATTTAGGTTAGTGTATCAATACAATTCTTAGGTTGTTGAGAAAAACTATCTTGTTCTTTCTTTATTTGTGGAAGGCAATTACTTGTAGGTGATTTCTAGGAGTTGTGTTCACCATAAAATCTAGCATGGTATTAGAGAACTATCTAATGGTACATGTATCATCATTATATTTTGTTGCTAGTACACTTTATTCTCATTTAAAGTCAAATAATCATTTTTTGGTTTTGAGCTCATAAATTTTCACTCGGTTCTCCAATTTTCACGATTCTTGTGACACTGGAAAGGTATTTTAGAGCTCTTCAAATCAACACCTGGAAGTGATCTATTTATGTGAGATGACTTGGTTTGATCTATTTTACATTTATTTAGGTTATTGCATCAATACAATTCTTAGGTTTTTGGGCAAATCTATCTTGCTTTCTCTCTTTACTTGTGATAGGTAATTGCTTGCAAGTGATTTCTAGGAGCTATGGGGTTCACCATCAACTCCAACACAACCAAGTCATTTTTTTACACTTTTGGGTCTCATGGCTCTTAAGAGACTTTGTCAATTCCTTGTAGCCTAGAAGGATCAAGATCCATTGGTAGTGAATGATAGCTCAAGTAGCATATACCAACTCATTCAAATGTGTTAGTTTCATTTTCTTAGTTTTACAAGGTGTGGAATTAAAAAAAAATCGCTTAGCACCTAACACAAAACAAAATTTTAAAGAATTTTAACATGTAGTCATTGGCAATATAAGAAAAAAATTAAGAGTTGAGAAAAAACAACATAGGTTTTATAGATAGACCCAACATATAGTTGTACATGCAGAAAAAAAAAATATTTAGGCCATGGTTTCCAAGAGGTTGTGTCAAAATTCGACCCATTCTCTTGGTCTTGATGCACTTAAGATACTTTGTCAGATCTTTGTATCCCAAAAGGATCGAGATGTGTGGCTAGTAAAATAACACCTTCGATAGCATTAACAACCCCACTTGGATGTGTGGGTGCTATTGGTTTGATTCCACAAGATCTAGAATAAAAAATATTATTTATAAAACCCTTGTACTAAATTAAATTAAATAATTTTGCAATATTACATTCATTATCAATGTGAGAAAACCATTAGGATTTGAGAAAAAATGAGATAGGCTACTATAGATGGACCCAACATGTACATGTAGGTATAATGGAACATTCATAAGCTCCATATTTTTTAGAATAATCATTTTGAGATTTTATGATTTTTCAATCTCAGGGCTCTTAAGAGACCATGTTAGGTCCATGCAACTCAAAAGGATCAAGACATCTGTGAAATGAAATGACACCTCCACTGATATTAACCTTCACACAAAGATATGTCGGCATCGTTGTTTATGTTACAGAAGGCAAAGAATTAAACGTATCACTCATAAAACCCTTACACTAAAAAAAATAGAGCATTTTGTAACATTGTGGTTATTTCCATTATGATAAAATATTAAGAGTTGAGAAAATTTGATATAATTTATTATAGATAAACCAAAAAGTATCTTTAGAACTAGATAAAACATTCATAGGTGTCATGATTGGAGATAATAATTTTGTTAAAGTTTCACCACCTTTTGGTCATAGGGTCTTAAGATACTTTTATAGATCTATGAAGCCTAGAAGGATTGGGATGCATGGATAGGGGAATTACACCTACAATAGAATTTACCAACCTACATAGATATGTCAACACTTTTGGTTTAATTTCACAAGGTCTGAAATAAAAAAATCTCACACTTAGCACCCTTATACTAAATGAAGTTGAATCATTTTACAATATTGAATTTATTTTTTGTATGAGAAAATCGTCAAGGCTTGAGAATAACTGAGATAGGTTATTTTAGATAGAAACAACATATAATTACAGGCGTAGATAGAAAATTCATAGGTGTCATATTTGACAATGATAGTCATGTCAAAGTTTGACTATTTTTTGGTCACATGGTTCTTAAGAGACTATTTCATCCATGTAGCCCGTGAGGATTGGAATGTGATGGTAGTGAAACAATGACTCTAGTACCATCTACTAGCCCACTTTTTTTTTGGTGCCATCAATTTGGCTCCATGAGGCATACAATTAAAAATATTGGTCTTATCACCCTTACATTGAATTAAATCAAAGGCTTTTGTAACTTTGCATTTATTGCCACCATAGGTAAATTATTTGGAGTTAAGAAAAAATTAGGTTATTATATATGAACCTAACATTGACCTATAGGTTTAGAAATAACATTCCTCTCTCTATCTTTCTTTATCTTTTTTTCTCTCTATCTCTCTAGATCTCTTTATGATTTTCATTTTTTTTTTCAAATTATGTGTTATTTCTTTAGGTTGAAAGAGTGCTATGTGATTTCATATATGTCAATTCACAACCTCAAAATCAAACATCCAAGATGGCTTTAGATTCATAACACTTGCAAGATCTCTAGACTTGCTTGAATGCTAGAGCTAGACACATGAACTATGATCAGGGTGCCTCCTAATAGCCTTACTTATCTATAAAAGGGATATGGTAATAAATGAAAACACAATGGGTCTAGAAGCCATTATCATCCTGTAGGATGGTTTGCCTACAAATGGTTTCATTTTGTTCCAATAAACAAAGTAGTGTGGTACTTAAGGACAATCGTCAATACCAAATTCTCATATTCATTGGTAGAGAATCATACCATGACACTTAGCCTAAGCATGGGGAGATTAAAGTAGAATCACTATCCACAAAATTTAGTCCCCAAACTCTCTTCCTATTAAGTGTCAAGGAAAAGATGCAAAACAAAATCTCTTATTTTAAGATTCTTAACACAACTCTTCTTAACCATTTTAATGTTCATGTGGATCATATTTTTTTAATATATATACAATGTGATTGCTTGATAGATATTTCCACATATTTTCAATATTAACATTTTTATGATCTAAAGATTGAGCTACCTTGTAGCCTAGAATTTTGTGTGTTTTCTCAATACTAAATTTTGTTTGTGGTGATACATATATCCTATTATTTACATAACCACTATCATATTTTTTTAAATATAACCTATGTGATTATTAATAATTAGTTTCATCATTAATGACAATGGACTTGCTTCCATTCAAATGTTCCATAGTACTATAATGCATGGATAAAAATATTTGTTTGCACTTTTAGATTTACTTAGAGACTTCTAGTGTGTTACTAGTCATGATAGTTACAAGGTGATTTAGTTTTTACAAGAATAGAAGGTACTTCATAACAAGTTCCCTTCTACCATAAACTTTAAATACACTAATTCTAAAGAGTTATAATGACTTGGGAATGTCTCCTTTTAACCATAAGTTGTCAAATGCACTTGCATGAGATGAAGAATTAAATTTCATCATTCTAGATTCTTTCTAAAAAAACCAATTATTTATTATTATTGTATACAAACATTTATGCTTATGATGAAGGGACTGAGTTCTATTTTCAGTTTTTAGACATTGTGAATTGAATCTCCTATTATAAAATTCTTCCATGAAACAAGTGGAAAAATTCAAGATTCTTGATGTAGTTGAGCGAGGATTGTAAACAAACAGTAAATGTCACATAAGAAATTATCTTCACTGGTGTTTTCTAGGTATGCAAATAATTTCCCTATCATATCAAATGGAATCAACTTTACTACCATTTGTAGATTTACCACAAGTGAATAATGTTGTCAATTTGACCATAATATGAATATAGTTGTATTATTCTTTTCAAACCTATGGAGGTCTCCAATTTTGTTCATTTAATATATCCCTAATCCTTTTGAGTTCCTATTGTTTTAAACCTATTATCACTCCAAACACTTATGATATTTAGCTCTCTCTCTCAACCACCTTCAAACCCTCATTTTGTTAGTATCAATTTATAAATCTCAACATGCACAATTTTCAAGTACATGAATGTGCAATTACAATGCAATATAAATTGTGATTTTATTTCGATGTATAAAAATGTTATTCACTTCTCTCTATCATCAATCTATAAACCTTATTACGTAAGATTTTTTAAGTGTCGTGCATAATTGTTAATTACAACATAAGCACAATTATATTTTTTCTACTTTTTTCGTATGTAAATTATAGTAGTTTGGTTCTAATTAAACTCAAACAAATTGAAATCAAATTAAATTAAAAAATATATGTGAATTCACAAATCCATTGGCTATCTAACCAAGCAAAGAGACATGAAACAACATTAAAAATATCTAACCATAAATGAGACAAAATCTTCATAGGTATTACATATTAAATGTGGAATGTATAATTTAACCTCAAATGCTTACCATGGCATAGGTAAAACATAATACAATTAATCAAACAAAAAACTATACAAAATGGCAAAGGTAATTGTGAGCACTCCTCTCCTATTTCCCTCTCATCAAATATCTTTCCATTTACTTGAAGTGTTCTTCACCCTAATTTTTTTAGTTTTTACTCTTTCTCCGCCTCCTCCAACTCATCATTTCATACATATGTAGATTTCATGAAAAAAAATCAAATAAAACTTCCACATTATCATAAAATCATTATTTAACAGATACCAAATTGTGTATATAAGCAATGATCTGCATTGCACTCTATGCATCTAATTTTACAAAGCCAACAATACAGTCTATAAATTACCCAATACTCAAAACTGAACAAATGGAAACTTTTTTAAAAAACTGAAAATAGAACCTAGTCCCTTCATTATTATTGCAGGTCTGATACAAGGCACATTATTACAGTGCAAACTTATCTTTCAGATTGCTTCATTTAGCATCACCATAATCTCCACAAGAACATTCTCCATTTATTCTTTCTGCTTAAAATTATGGAAACGGCTTGCATCTCTTACAACAATCTTGGAGTTTTAAAGTGTGACAATCGGCACATACCCGAAGGTTCTTAACAAACCAAATGCAATTGCCAATTTTTCACTATGGTGGCAGAGAATTAATTCCTTTTCCTCCATTTCCACATCATTAAGTAAATGTCTTGAATCTGAATCAGCCTGCTGCCTTCATCTCCCGGGCCAATTTATCCAACTTTGCATAGATCTCCTGTGTATGTGGATGTGATCTGTCTCCTACACAAAATGCATGAACCATTCTTTGGCCTTCAATCCAACTACATCCAGGGATCTTTTTAATTCCTCTATCTCTCATCAATCTCCTTACCATTTGAACCTCACCCCACTGGCCCAATTCTGCATAGATGTTCGAGAGAAGAACATAAGTTGCAGAATTTTTAGGATCCAAATCTAAAATCAGTGTTGCTGCAAATACTCCTAAGCCTATATTCATGTGTGATTTACAGGCGCCAAGGAAACACAACCACACATCAACCACAGGTTTAACTGGCATCTTAATGATAAAGTTGAGAGCATCCTCAAGATAGCCAGCACGGGCAAGAAGGTCAACCATGCACACATAATGATCGATTCTAGGTGTAATGCAATAATGGTTACTCATGTTATTGAAGTATGTACAGCCCTCATCCACTAAACCTGCATGGCTGCATGCATGTAGAACACAGACAAAGCTTACAATGTCAGGATATGTTCCAGAATGCTCTAATAATTCAAAGATTTTGAGAGCATCCTCGCAAAATCCATTTTGTGCATATCCTGCAATCATGGTATTCCATGACGCCACATTTTTTTGAGGCATTTTATCAAACAGTTCACGTGCCTTCTCTATGCTTCCACATTTTGCATGCATATCTACCAGAGTATTTCCAACTATAATATCTGACAAAAAACCCCCTTCCATTATGTTTTGATGGATTTCCATACCCTGTTCCAAAGCTCCCATTTTGGCACAGGCAGGGAGGACACTGGCAAAGGTTGTAGAATTTGGCTTTACACCTGCCAATTGCATTTGCTTGAAAGTTTCTAAAGCCTTTTCAACAAATCCATTTTGTGTATAGCCTGCAATTATTGCAGTCCACGAAAAGACGTCTCTTTGAGGCAATCTGTCAAACAGTTCACGTGCCTTGTCTATGCTTCCACATTTTGCATACATGTCTACCAGAGCATTTTCAACTATAATATCTGACAAAAATCCCCCTTCCATTGCGCTTTGATGGATGCCCATACCCTGTCCCAAACCTCCCATTTTGGAGCAGGCAGGTAGGACACTGGCAAAGGTTGTGGAATTTGGCTTTTCACCTGCCAATTGCATTTGCTTGAAAGTTTTTAAAGCTTTTTCGACAAATCCATTTTGTGCATATCCTGCAATCATTGCATTCCATGAGATGGCATCTCTTTGAGGCATTTTATCAAACAGTTCGCGTGCCTTGTCTATGCTTCCACATTTTGCATACATGTCTACAAGAGCATTTCCAACTACAATATCCGACAAAAATCCCCTTTCCATTATACTTTGATGGATGTCTATACCCTGTTCCAAAGCTCCCAATTTGGCACAGGCAGGGAGGATGCTGGCAAACGTTGCGGAATTTGGCTCTACACCTGCCAATTCCATTTGCTTGAAAGTTTCTAAAGCCTTTTCAGCAAATCCACTTTGTGCATAGCCTGCAATCATTGCAGTCCACGAAAAGACATCTCTTTGAGGCAATCTGTCGAACAGTTCACGTGCCTTTTGTATGCTTCCACATTTTGCATACATGTCTACCAGGGCAGTTGCAAGTACAATATCTGACAAAATTCCACTATCCCTTATGTTTCGATGGATTTCCATACCCTGCTCCAAAACTTTCATTTTGGCACAGGCAGGGAGGATGCTGGAAAAGGTTGTGCGGTCTGGCTTTACACCTGCCAATTGCATTTGCTTGTAAGTTTCCAAAGCCTTTTCAAAAAACCTATTTTGTACATAGCCTGCAATCATGGCAGTCCACGAGAACACATCTCTTTGAGGCATTCTGTCAAACAGTTCAGATGCCTTGTCTATGCTTCCACACTTTGCATACATGTCCACCAGGGCAGTTGCAACTACAACATCTGACAAAATTCCTTTATCCTTAATGCTTTGATGGATGACCATACCCTGTTGCAAAGCTCCCATTTTGGCACAGGCTGGGAGTACGCTGGCAAATGTGAACCGATCGGGTTGGAAGCCTGCTTGTTGCATATGGTGAAACAGTGTAACTGTTTCGTGAGGATACCCATGTCTTCTGTACGCTGCAATAATCGTATTCCATGAGAAGCTGTTCCATTCTTTCATGTGTTCAAACACTTTACGGGCATCCTTCAATGTTCCGCACTTGGCATACATGCAAATAAGCTTATGATGAAATGCTTTGCGTGTAGCAAATGCAAATCGCCCGTGAGCTATGAAAGAGTGAACCCTTTTCCCTTGTGAAAGCCCATTCTTGAGAATACAGGTCTCCAATAATTGAAGATATGTAGGGTAATCTTCAGGGGGGTTGTATGTAGTAAGCAGAATGTGCAGCGCTTCCCTCAACTGGTCCTTTCTACATAATGCTATCAGATTGAGATGACTAGTGGATGGCAATGGCATTTTATGATTGTGATTAGGGTGTCAAAAATGTGCAATGATATTCAGTCTATGTCCACCACAGTGACATAGCCACTGGCCAGTAGTAAGCCGGGGAGCATTTTCATTTACAGGTTTGTAATACCTTTCAAAGTCTGTGCTTAACTAGCACATTAACCCGCTGTAAGACAGTGTGGTCGTGGGTTTTGTGGACGAGCTGCATGGTTTGGGCATCACCATGGGTGTGCCCTGCTCTGTTCGCCTAATTTCGCATATCAGTTTCTTAACTGCACATCTATTGTGGATGTCTGGAAAGCCAGACTGCCATTGGAGTCGAATAAGGATGGAATAGCAGAGAAGGGGGGATTACCAAAGCCGTTTGACAGATTGCTTGTGGGAGAAGAAGGCCCAGATCAGGAAGCAAGTGACCAAATTAATGAGAACCAGTAGAGATAAGGTGAAGGAAGGAGGATCCTCATTCGGGAACTACCGTATATTTCTTCACCAGCTGAAGAAACAACTGGTTGACTGGCAAATACACAGAGATCTCCTTCCTGATATTAGCAGGAGGTTCGCTAGAATTTCTGGTTTGGAGCAGGCTGGACGCTTCAATTGACCATTGCTTCATACCAGATGTTTCAAATTTAATAATAAGAATCAATGATGGATACATTATTTTCTTTCTGTTTTGATCTTTGTGACAAACTTAGTTGCCTGTGTATAGCAATCTTGTCCATGTATGGAGTTCGTAATCCTCTGAAGGGACCTTATAATGTAGATCTGATTATCTTCTTTTTAAAATTAAATGTAACAGACAATAAAATAATTAATATGTAACACAAAATAATTTGTACTAGAAAGTGCTTAATGACAATTAGTAAAAGGTGGTAAATTTAATAATTTGAATTCAAGGTCTATTTGGATTGAATCAGGTTTATCTTGTGTCACTCAAAAATAAATATTAGGTCTAAAATGATAATGTTAAGGTAGGGAGCTATTAAATAAAAGTAAAGTGTAAATAAGGGTGCAATAAAAATGGTGAATGTGTGATAATTGATGTAAATGATTTAATAAATAAAGATAGATAGTGACGGCATCATAAGTCAAATTAAATGTAAGAGTATTTCAATTGTCAATATTAAATTGTATTAAGTCATTATCATCTCTAGTTTGGCATGCATGTGAATCTAACATGAGCTCATGCATTTCAAAGTATATGGACATTTTCAGCCAACATGAAAAGTAAATATATAAATACTTATAAAGGGTTATGATATTTCTATCAAGATTCAACCGCATAGTTTTTGAATCAAACTCATTGACCCATTGAGTCCTAATTTGATCATTCAACCTCATGAGATGGGTTCATGTGAACTACTACTCATGAAATCTAGTCCTAACTAGAGCATTCATCCTCGTGAGAGATGGGTTCATGTGAACCACTACTCATGAAATCTAGGTCAATAAGTTTGACTCAAAAGCTATGCAACTAAATCCTAATAGAAATATAATAATTTGACACACTATGAAAAACACCTCTTACTTGTCTACTCATAAAGGATATTGTCTATAAATTTCACAACCAATTTTGGCTCTACAAAATTAGATGAACCTTTAAGTATTTGGATTTATTGATTAGATGAATTGTATAAATGTTTTCCTTTTTGTTGTTAGAATAGTTAGTGATATTTCTATGTAAATTTTCATGATCGTATACTTTCTATACTTCCTAAAATTGATTGCATCAACTTGATTGTGTATATAATTCTTAAATATTGTTTAAATATTCATTGATGTTATGATACACTAGTTACTATGTATTAATCACATGATGTTGTAGGAATTATTGTTAATTAATGATATAAATTTTGATGGTTTTATGAACTAACTACTGTTAATGGCCATGAGGTGGATGTAGGGATAGCTTCCCCTCCTATTTGAAGAGGGAGAGCATCTTCAAGGAGAAAGTGATAGACTAGCTAGACAAGGGGCCAATGTATCATGTTTATGAGAATACACATACATTTGTATGATTCATAAGTTGTGTATGGTCAATGCATTTAGTTGATTGTTAAGTATTGTGTTTCATTCAATGCATATAAGCAATCGTCAAGTGTCATGTATGATTTAATGCATTTAATCATTTGTTTAAGTGTCACAGTTTTAGTGTAATTATTTGGCAAATAATTATGCATTGAGTATTATAGTCTATATCGAATATGATTCATGTCTTACTATTTTGGATGCTCAATTCATCTTTCCTTTGTAATTTGAATTACTTTGGATCCTCACGATGATAGTAACAAAGTCTTATAACATCATTTTCTAAATCATTACCACCTTTAGTTATCATTTTTATATTTGATAAAGTGTCATATATCAGTGTGAATTGGGTGTTTTACTTAACTAGTTCACCTAGTAGATCATATTCACATGTTTACTTAGGATCCTAGGAATCTTTCTGGAAGTCTTCGTCGTCATGTGGTTGTTAGAGTAATAAGTTATTCCACTTAATTAATTTAATCATATTGGTTAATTAATTAAGTCACTTATTCCTTTAGGTCACTTAAGCTAAACTTAGGCACATTAATAATTATTTATTAATTATTAAGTGTGCACACTAGGGTTTCATTTAGGGTTTCCTAATTTTTGGTTTTCTTGATCTCCATCATAAGGATTGATCACATTGTAATTATCATATTATTCAATAATCAATTTCTAGTTTTGAGCTTGCACATTCTTGCTTTGAGGGTTTACAGAACATCTTATTGCTTGTTTTGTATATTTGTCGCATGTGACAGGTGATTCCATGCAGGTGATTCTTGGGGACTATAAAGTTGGATTTATCAACTTCTACATGGTATCACAGCTCCAGACGTGTGGTTGCATGTTCGTGATTTGAAGGTATTCTCTCACAGCAGTTTTTTCTGTGTAAGGGTTTCAAGCCAGGCTGATTTATTGAGCTTCTATGGATTGGCAATTTTTTCATGCATTTTTGGGCCAAACGGACGTCGCCATCGCGTTCAAAGCACCCAAAAACCCTAGAAACGCCTCTCATTTCATTGATTTTGGACCTGTTGAAAAAAAGGCAAAAATAAATTGCTAGGAAAGTCGTACGGCCTCCCCAACACGCAGTTCGAGGCAATTTTTGCGAAAATCAAGAAAAAAATAAAATAAAATAAAAAATCCACGACTAGTGCAAATCGGCCTGCGCCACCCGCTCTCCACTAAGCGGCCACCGCCGTGCCACCGGGGGACCAACCGGCTCGGCAGCGCCACCTAGACCGCCGCCCGTCGCCTCCCAACCCCCGCAGGCTTAACTCGCAAGGCCGCGGTCACATCGAGGACCAGGAGCCCGCGCCCAACCCCGCCAATCCAATGACGGTCACGTGGGTGACCAAGATCTTCGGCTCCAGCCCCTAGTCACCAGCCCCCTGGTCCTGCATGCAACCAGGGGCTTAGTTTTTTAGCCCCTGAGGGCTTTTGGAGGCCTTATTGTGCCTTTTTGGAGCTGTTTTATAAAAACGGGGATAACTTTTGCAAATGGAGGCCTTTTTTCGAAAACAAGATATTGTCAAAAAGATGATTCGACGCTCTTCGCAATGGTGGAGGTTAGAATTTTTTATTCTACATTTTTGGTTCTTTTTTCGCCTATCAAAGCCAGAATTTGTTGTTTTTAGTCCGGGAGGCGTAACTTTTGCGTCCGAACTCCGTTTTGTGAAAAAAAATAGGCGTCGGAAAGTTGGTTCAGTGCTCTACACGGATATCAGACCTATTTTTTTTATATTTTTTACCAGGTATCTTTTATTCTTGCTTGATCTCAGCCTTTACCTTTTTAGTTATTTTCTTGGGAAGCGTGCAATCAGGCTATTTTTTTGAGATCAATGAGCATTGTTTTTTTATTTGAGAGTATATATTGTTGTTTTTTTTCATGGATACACATAATATTGCACCCCTTACTCCATTCAACTATTTTGATTGGAAAAAACAAATGGAGATTCACTTGAAACACAAAGGGTTGTACAGGGTAACTATGGGTACAAAAATTGAACCTATAGGTGTTGTTAAAAAGAGAAAGTGGTTTAATAAATGTGATGAAGCTTATGGTACATTATGCCTGTCTCTTTCTTGTGACCTTATTTTTCTTATTGAGTCTTGCACTACACCCCATGAGGTTTGGACTACTTTGCAATCTTTGTTTGGGAAGCAAGATACTATGAGAGGGTTTCAGTTAGAGAATGAGATTATTGGCTTAAATCCTAGGGATTTTGACAACATCCAATATTTTTTCACCAAACTCAAATCTCTTAGATTGCAATTGTCACAGTGTGGTGTTCAAAAGGAAGACTCTCAGTTGATATTGTCCATTCATTCTAAACTTGGACCATATTATTCAGTTTTTGTTTCTACCTTTTATGCTACTAGGGATGCACTTGGTACTAGATTTACTATGCCTTCTTTTGATGATTTTGCATCTTCTCTCACTCGAGAGCAAGCCAAGTTAGCTAATATGGGCAAGTTGAAGCCCTCTTCATCACAAGCACTTATTGCATCACAAGAGCCCAAAGATCAGAAGGCTTCTATAGGAAAAGGAAAGAAACAAAAACAAAAGAATTCCAAATCTCATGAGCAGTAGAAGGAGTCCTCAGATTCATCATCCTCTTCTAAGGGGAAATCATCTAGGAAGGAGAAGGGAACATATTCATATTACAAGAGAGAAGGATATGTAGAACATAATTGCTACAAGGACATTGATGAGCTGAAGCATCTTCTTCAGAAACATCAGATTGATTTTCCTTCTAGGATGTCTGCATCATCTTTGTCCCCTCTTTCTTCTTCTTCTTCCTCAGTACAGCATGATAGGGGCACAATTGGTTTACATACTTCATCAGATATGAAGGGAAATGCTCTTTGTGCTTCTTCGAGTCTTGGATCAGGGTGATGGCTTCTAGATTCAGAAGCATCTCATCATATGGCTTCTACACAATCTATGTTCACTTCCTTTGAGTCTCACACTATGTCTCCTATTTTGATGGGAAACAATGCATACATGAGTGTTACAAGGAAGGGGTCTATTATTTTTGGGGACAACACCTTTCAGGATGTCTTGTGTGTTCCTCATTTGACAAACCTTCTTTCTATATATCAGACCACACATGGAGGCAATGGGAGGTCTGTGGAGTTCACACCTGATTCAGTTATCATCAGAGACTTGGAGATTAGTGTGGTTATTGCTACTGGGGTGGTGGATCACTCATCTCGGTTGTATTCCTTTGCATTTTTTACTAATGGTGCTTCTATTCCTACAGCTGTTCATCACACTTCTAGTGTGAATCATCATTTAGAGGAGAAATTTGGCTTCTTGACATTGGATTTCTCACTTCAGATCCTGCTCTTGAGCCATCCATTCCATCTCCTCCACCTACTGTTGCATTTGATGATACTTCTATGACTACATATGTGGTTTCTTCTATTTCAGTGCAGCAAGATTTAGTTGAGCATTCATCTTTGGAGGTTTCACTCCAGTCTTCACCTACTTTGACTTCTTCATTTGTTGAGGTCACACTTGATTTTGTGGAGACATCTTGGGCTACACCTACTTCACCTTCAGATATTTCTTTCATTCAGCCTCTTCCCTCTCACTTCTTTCAGGAGATGCAGTTTCTTCAGTTCTTTTGGAGCTATTTCATTCTGGGGGGGGATTTGTGGTCTCTTTCTTCCTCTCTTTTGGGGGGGTTCTTTCATGTATCTTTATGATGGATGGTGTCCTTGGGGGGTCTTATGGATTCCTCCATCTTTCATCACTTAGTTTCTCTTTGAATTCTATTTTGGGGAGGAATTTTGTTCCCATTGGGTTTTCTCTTTTACCTCGGTTAGTTTAGTTTGCATTGCATTTGTACTTGGGTACCTGATCAGGCCTTTGTTGTCGGGACCCATCTTTGCTTTCATCCATCTTTTTTCTAGTGTTTTAGCTACTCCCTAAGTTCATCTTAAGGGGGTGTTAGAGTAATAAGTTATTCCACTTAATTAATTTAATCATATTGATTAATTAATTAAGTCACTTATTCCTTTAGGTTGCTTAAGCTAAACTTAGGCACATTAATAATTATTTATTAATTATTAAGTGTGCACACTAGGGTTTCATTTAGGGTTTCCTAATTTTTGGTTTTCTTGATCTCCATCATAAGGATTGATCACACTGTAATTATCATATTAAGTAATAATCAATTTCTAGTTTTGAGCTTGCACATTCTTGCTTTGAGGGTTTACATAACATCTTATTGCTTGTTTTGGATATATGTTGCATGTGACAGGTGATTGCATGTAGGTGATTCTTGGGGACTGTGGAGTTGGATTTATCAACTTCTACAGTGGTCTTATGTTATTTCATCCCTTAGTTGTCAATGACATGGGATTAAAACACTTGTCATCATCCTCATTTTTCCTACCTCTCAACCTTTCCTATATAAGCAAGGTCTCGTATGTACATTTCATATTGCATTATAGGGATTGTATATATATGCACATCATTGATCGCATTTAATCTAATATTATGTATCCATTGTTGCAAATTTATGCTCTTGATTTTTTTTTTAATCTTCGAGAAGGTTATTTTGGTTTTGCAAGTGATCCTGAGAGCTTGAGTCCTTGAGTGACTCTAACATGGTATCAAAACTTTAAATCTACAAATCCCTTTCTCAAATTTGAGAGTGATTTGTGCTTGAGTTATTGCAAGGTTGAATTTTTTGTGGATCTTGAAAACTTGAGTATGCCTTTATTTGCATCATATGATGACCTAAAGAATTTTAAAAAAACTTGATAGAAATGCTAGTTTTTTGGGGGTTTCTTTTTGTGTCTTTGTATTGTAGGTGCATTTTGGAGCTTGTTGGTGCAAATTTGAGCTCACCATTGAGGTTAAGGTGTCCAAGAAAGTTATTTTTTCTTTTTTCTGTCTAAATTGGACATGCGAGATTCAATATACATGGGTTTGAAGCTCTGATTTGGTGAATGACTTTTTATTCAAGCACTTTCAACCCAAAAAAATATTTCCATTATGTCCAAAAGGTCCAATAACCTCTATTTTGATATATCTAGTTTGTAATATATTAGTGCAAGATAAATTGCTTGGTAAAAATAGTTGTCAAGAGAGTCGTGCATGCATGCCAAATTGAACTTTTAAAAAAAATCAAACATTTGATTCAAGAGTCAGATTTTCACAAACATCATTAGAAAGCTAGTTTCAAGCTCTCTGCAATGGTTCGTCATTTTTCCCTTTTTTTTGCAAGTGAATTTTATTACCAGTTGAATTCACATCTTCCTTTTTGGACCTTCGAGCTCATTACTAGTCTTTATTTATCCATTTTTTGTGATTCTTGTGAAATTGGAAAGGTATTGAGGAGCTCTTCAAATATATCCATGTATTTTCTTAAATTTATCCCTATATATCATTTTATTTTTATTTGTACATATCTGCATTTTGGTTGATAAAGTGGGCATATTAAAACTTGGATAAGTTTTGGTTGATAAAGTGGTATTAAAACTTGGATAAGTTTTGTTCTTTTGGGAATGCTTCATTTTTAGTCTAAATCATATTGGAAAATTGTAATTTTAGTTTGAGGATGTCACTTTGAGATATTGTTGTATTTTTTCATATTTGATTCATCTTTCCATTGTAAACTCTAAAAATCATTTTGGCATTGTAATCGCATGTGGGCTCATCCCACAATAATGGGTTACACCTTTTGGCCAAACTTAACATTGAAATCAACATTTTGAGCAAAATCTTCACTTTCTGACACCTATAGTAGGTAAACAATTATAAATTTGAAGATGATGCAAACTAGTGATTTGTGAGATTTTGTCTGTAGATTTTAAATGTGTTTTTTTAAAATGAAATTAAATTGTAATTTTTTTTGCATCTCCTTTGCTAACTAGTTTTTAATAGTAAACAACATTTTTAAAAAGTGATGTGTACTTTGAATCACATAATTTTTTTCTAGAAAGGATAAAATTGTGATTCTTTTGAATTTAGGTTGGTAACACCAAATATCTAGTGATTTCATTTTGTTTCATAATATTTTGTTGAATATTTTTCTTTTAATTAAGTTTTGAAGTCAAACCAATTACAATTTAGATGTAGGTGCACTTTGAATCACATAACATTTTTTCTATATATTGAAATTATTATTTTTTGTTTGAATGAGGACATCAATACCTAGTGCATACATATTTTTCAAAAAAATGCGCTAATTTACTATTTTTCCTCAATGGTTTTTCACCAAACTTGATGTTTAGTGAAAAACCTATGTTCAGTGAAACTAAAAAAATAAAAAATAAAAACCAAATATATCAAATTTATAGTTGTTGGGAAGCTCGTTTCAAGGACTACAATTCTCCAACTTGATTCATCTATTTGACTCCATTTGCACCTTCAAATTGAGCTTCGAAAGTTTAAAAAAATGCATTAATTTTGCAATGAAAGGGGCAAAGTAAAAAAAGAGGGTTTTCATTCAAACCCCCCTTCTAATGAAGGGGGATTAGAACAAAGGGGTTACCCCTTCATTAGAATGGGTATTTAAATGAACACCCCGTATATGGCACACGTGGGTGTTCATTAGAAGGGGGGTTCATTGGAAGGGGGTGGAGCCATGCATGCTTGAATGAAGCGTCTTCACTCAAAGGGGTACCTTCGTTCAAAGTCATTTTAAATTTTTTGATGGGATTTTCTATTTTTTCTTTGTGCAAAAAATTGTAACCCACTATAAAGTATCAAATCATACTCTTGAGGGGGATCGGGATTGAAAATTGTGGGGTAATCTTGTTCTTTTTATGATTGTAATTTTATGTCTCCTAATATGAAAAAGTAAATAGATGAATACATATGCAAAAGGAACTTGATGAGTTGCACTTTATCTATAATCTTCATGAGTTGAGATAAATTTGCACTATCAATTGTATTAGCTTTCCAAAAAAAAATTAAACTAGCATCAAAAAATCATTTGATGTTCACACTCAATAATCTTGTGTGGACACAACATCATTTAGGGATGAATAATGTAGTACAATGGCTTGCAATGAGATCGCATCTCCTCCATTTAATGTTGTTTTTTATGATACTTGTGTTGCTACATTCATGGCTTCTTGTGATTCAGTGCAACAAGATATACATTATCTTCTAGATATGGCTAATTGAGACAAGTACCTAACATACATTGCAGGTTTATTTATAGAGTCCTACATTTCATATTTGGGAGACACAATTGATTGCATTCATCTTCTCTTTGATGGAGATGATTTTTCTTCACTTGTTGTGAGGGAGAATTCAAACCCTCTTGTTCATTCACCAAATGATCATTCATCATAGTTTGACATGAGTGTGGATAATTTTGAGTTACATTTGTAGGAGACATCTTTGTCATCAAAGGAGATGTATTTATCTTTGGGTCATGTTCTTCATACATCTCTATTAGGTTTTGGATTTTCATCTTCATTTATGTGGCCTAGAACATTTGGCTTGGTAGTGGCATCTTTCCACATTGACATGGAGTTATTTGAGAAATACTTAGAGACATCATACATCTTGAGTTTTCTTCCCTCCAATTCCTATATGAAATGGGAATCATTCTTGTATCGGGGTAAAAGCACAAAGCTATGTCACGCTTTCAGCCAACTTATTAGCACAACTTAATTTAAGTATTTCTAACTAAAAATTAATTTTGGTCAAACATATGATCTAGTAAGATTCATTCTAGCTAAGTTAGATACTTCCACAACTTTCTTGACTAAAATTGTTGGCTAAAAATATATGGAGCACCACTTTGAGTCCAATTTACCAAAAAATAAAATTATTTGAAAAACTTGAAGTTTCAATAACTCCTACTAATGTAAATATGATTTTTTTTTAAATATTAGGTTGATTACCATGCTAAGGAAAATAATAAAACTTATTAAAAAAAATTGAAAAAAATATGATGCACTAGATAAAAGAATCTATTTCAAGATGGTATAAATTTTTTTCCATTTTAGATAAATATTTAATATGAAAGTTGAAATCTGATGGAAACAACTATTTTTTGATTCACACACATATTAATATTTATTTAAAAATATATATTTATAAAAATTAGAAAGAAAAAAATATCCATGCACTAAAGTTTCAAGATATAAATACACACAAAAAAATTGAAAAAAAAAATTACTATAAAAATTTTAACGTCTCATGCAACTTCATTTTTCAACATTTCCTCAACACGTAAATTATAGTGTTAATTTATTAAAAACTAGAACTTAAAATAATTTTTTAATTTGTTTTTAAATATAAACATAAAATATACTAAAAAATATATATTTTACTAGTATACATCATTTCAAAATTTAAAACATATATACCACTTTTTAGTGATTTAGGTTTAAAATTTGGATCAATGTTGGTTGTTTCATTTATAAAGTGTGACACAGCTTTGTGCTTTTACCCATCTATATTTGGTTTTATTTCTCCCAAGGGGAGGAATGTTGTTTGTAGGCATTGGATCATGTTTTTTTCAAAAATCCACCATTTTTACAAGAGATTACACATTGCGGGGGAGGGCTACATAGTCTCTCTTTCCTTCTTATGGGGGGATTATTGATTGTATATTGGTTATAAAAGTAGTCCTTAGGGGTTATGTTGGGTCCTCCTTCCTTTCACTTCCTCATTTTCTCTCTTTTGAAGGAATCTTTTCCCATTAGTTTTTCTCTTTTTCTCCATTTGTGAGGGACTACATTTGGGTAAAAGTGCAAACCATTGTCACATTTTTATAAAAGAATAGACTAACACAAACAAAAAAATAAACTTTGACTGCATAAAATTGGTGTTTATGTTTTGAATTTCAAAATGATGTAAACTAATGAAATGTAAAAATCTTGATGAAGTTTTTGCTTGTATTAAAATTTGTTTTGATATTTATTTTATAAATTTAAGTGTAGATTTTGAATTTTTAAAATTTTAAGAAAAAGTGCGTTGAGTTGATATCACAAAAAAAAAATTCCCTGATTTTTTTTTCAAATAGATAACTCCAATATCTAACTTGCATGAAATAAATTGATGTATATTTCCTCATAGTAATGTTTTAAAGTCAAACTTACCAAAATTTGATAGTTTCCATTTGACGTCAACTTTTATCTATTCTTTTATCATTTAAAAAAAAAACCTTAGTCTTTTAGAGAGGATTCTCTCCTCTAGTGCACCATATATATTTTACACAATATTTTAATATGTTCTAGCATTTTTATTTTTATTTCTAATCAAACTTAGTTTTTTATTATAACAACCTACTTGCAATATTTAAAAAAATATATTAAAACTAATCAAAATGTCAAAAATTATATATATTTGAATTCTCAACTCCAAGCTCTACAAAAGGGTATTTTTAGTTTTTTGAACGAGAATATTTTGACTGGAGAAATATTTAGTTAAAGTGGAAATTTAAAAAAAAAATTGAAAAAGGATGAGGTGGTTGCCAACAAGGATGCCACATAGATGGTTTTGGTCAAAATAGTTTTTGTTGAAAGGATTGAACAATCGAAAAGGTTTCGGCTGAAAATTTACATTAAAATTAAAAGAACATTTGAAAATTATAAGGGAAATTTTTTGATTGTATAGCTTTGGGTGAAATACTTTCACTCAAAACTATATGTGCCACATATAAGTCACATGGTTTCAGGAAAAATTATTTCACCTAAGACTATTTAGGGAGAAACCATTTCACTAGGAACTATTTAGTTGGATTGGTCTGCAACAATTTCCCTGGGATTTGTAATTGTAAGGATGGATCCATGAAATGTTTGTTAGTTGTGGAGGAGGAAGATTAATGGTCGAGTAAATTATGGGTTATAGTTATGCGTTTTTTATTTATTCAACATCATAGCTTATGGTTTAGTTGGTTGCCTTTGTGCTCATATCAAATGCCCATGGCCCAACGAGTTTATCAAGCTTGGAAAGGCAATAACGTAATGCAAACAATCCTTCTCATATGGTTTTGTTTTTTTTTCATACATTATTTTTGGGAAGTTTTAACATGAATGGTTGCAACAAGATTACTCACTTTGAAACTAGCCTATATGAATATAATCATATTTCTTTTAATTGATGTGCAATTAGTAGGAGAGATTGAGTCAAAGGAGTTGTTGTCTGATGATTTTACACAATCTTTATTTTATTTTGTGCGCAATCAGTAGGAGTTATTGTCTAATTTCTTTAGGCAATCTGATGATTGTGGGACAATCATAAGAGTTGGAGATTTCTCTCAGTTAGGCTTTAATTCCACTTTACATATGGTTGAGGTTGTTTTGTAACAATTGTGGGGAATGTGTATGTGTGACCTTTGTTTGCAGATATTTAGAATGTGGTTCAAGCTTACTCCACCTTGTGTTGGTTGAAATTAAACAATCAATAGAGGGTCATTAATTTCAAGCTCCAAAGAAAGAACAACATGTCAATTGTTTAAGCTCTTCAATCTGTGTTGTGTTAATTTTACTGCATTGTGACGAGGTTGTTGTTTACCAATGGTGGATGTTCTAGAGCTTGATAAATATTTTCAAATCTTGACTATAGTCCAAGCTTACTCCACACTTTGCTAAAGGTTGTTTGTAAGCCTCAACTAAGATTTACCAAGAAAATGAATTCAATAGATGATAGATAGCAATTTAAAGAGAAAATGCTTTTGGGATCTTTTTAGACCAGAGTCTATCCCTTTGGTTTTATCTTCTCTAGCCTTAATTGAACAATGGAAATCAGTAACTTGGTTTACCGATGATTAACCATAATGCATACCTTATAAATGTAAATATTTTCATGTATATTTTTGTTGGATCGTACTTTGTCATTGCTTTCAATGGTTTCATGAAATAGATTACTAGTAGCCTTTTATATGGTAATAATTCAAATTCAATCCCCATTTCCCTCTTCACATACACTCCAAAAAGCACAAACTTAAGGATAGAGGATACATGAGATTGTATGTAGATGTTGCAAGATATTTTTTGAGAAATATCATAGCTATTGGAAAATTAGGATATGTATGGACCCTTAACAATAGCAGACACGACGCCATTTAGCAGAGTATAATAATTTATAATGGTTATAGTGCCTATATTCAAATGAATTATTTAGTATATATGGGCACACTATATGGACAACACTAGTAGAATTTGGAAAATAAATGACTACGTGAATAAAAAATTTAGTCACAACAACTAAAAATTACTAAATTCTACTATTTTTTGCAACATGGCTATAAATGACTAAATAAATGACTAATTTGATCCTCGGGTAAGAAACACAATTAAATAATTAGTCACACAAATAAAAATGACTAAATAGTTAGTCACACACATAAAAATTTGAAGTCGATTTATTCGGGTACTCCCAATTTCCCTCTTCCCCACCATTTAAAAATATCATTACAATAAAAGTCATACATAAAACATTAAGAAGATTTGAGACTGTGAAAAAATTCCCCGCCTTTATCCTTCATGGGGAAGGGTTTCTCCTCGCCACTCCAAGGAGTAGAGACCAACACCACACAAAACCAAATATAGCCTGGAAGTCGTCTAATGCTCATTGATCATCTTGTCTCGTCGCAGAGATAAAATGGTGCTTTGAGTTTTGAAATTTCCATTTGGGGTTTGAGGCAAAATGAAATAAATTGATTCTAATAAACTCAAATTTTTGGGTTTGTCTTATGGGTGCTTGTTTAGATGGGTGAGGATTGTTTCTTGTGCTAAAAATATTTTTATTTATTAATGTTGAACTTACATATCTGACTTAAGGGGAAAAGTTTTTCATCTTGAAATGGAATAAGAAGGAGAGTCGGAAGTGGAAGATCAGTCCCATCTATATGTTTCATGTGTATTTGCATTGTATGGAATTATTTTTCTTGGGTATTACTTAAATTTAAAATGTTGATTATTTGGTAAAAGTCCTATTTCCATAGAGGGTTTGGAGGTTTTATCTCACAATTCATATTGCTTGTGTTAGTGTGTTTTTCTATTCACTATGATATGTATCTCAAGAAGGATATGGATCTAATTCTTCATACCATAAACTAAATGAAGAGGAGCCTCAGGGTCATGCTGTTTGGATTTACTATGAAGCTAATCCAAAAAAATTCATGGTTGTCTAAGGTCATATTGTAGTGCTTGCTCTAGGAAGCCCACATGATCCCCATCAGGTATCTTCTTTTTGTAGTCTCTTAATATCTCAGAAGAAATCGACAACCAATTTATCTAAATGTAGCTCCTTGTTTACACATTAATATCTCTTTTGGTAGCAATGGATCAAAGTGGATTCATGGGATCTTAAAGAGTAGGCTCTCAAAAATGGAGATCAAGAGTGGGACCAAGTAAAACTATTCATAATTATGCTCATATTGTTTTATTAAATGTCTAAGAGCTAAGTATCCAGGATAGAATTTTGTATTTTTCTATTGAATTTCTAGAGTGAGAATAATTTTGGGTTTGCAATCCTATTTTTTAGTACACTAGCTAAGTATCCAGGATGTACTACAGGTACTTTTCTTACCAAATTGCTCATTTTCCACAAAATTAGATTCTAGTGTGTAGTTTAATATTCACTATTTTGATTTTTTCTTTTCAAGCAAAATTAGAATCCAGTTCATAGGTTGTTCTTACTGTACAAATTCGTAAGATGAGTTTTTTGTATTCAGTTGCACGGTACTTTCCCTTTTCAATAAAATTTTATGCAATGGAGTTCAAATATTAGGATTAGGTTACTAGTTTCTCTTTGCGTAAGAATTTAAAACCTTATTCATTGTCCTTTACAATGTATATGACTATCTTGCAAACTATCCTCTTATATTCATGACTTTCTTTCAACTTATCAAAGGATGACTATCTCTTGATTAAAACCTTTGTTTGATGGTTGTCCTTTGTATGACTGTCTCAATCTTCTCTTTCACAACTTGCTATTACTTCACTATTTTTTCATACCTCATATTTTTTGCAATAGTGTCTTCAATGTGTCTATAATTCTCATGATGAACCATGTGTTACTGTGTTAACACTTCCTTGACCATGAATATAGGAAACAAATCACTTGAGATTCTATTTAGTAAATCTATGTACATTTGCAGCAACTTTAGCCTTCAATACCTCATCACCATTACACTCTTGAATGCACTCTCACAAACTTATACTATCTACGCAGCTTTGAGTCCTACTTTGTCCTCTGAATACTGTGCTTTCTACTTTCCATTGTCAAAATTTGTCTTCTGAACTTATTTAAGATTGTTCATTTGGCTTGACTTTGGCCTCCAAACTTGTCTATCACAGTGCTCAAACCATCATTAGATATTGATTTCCCTCTTCATGGTAGTTTATTGTCTTCAACAAAGTTTCATACCACTGCCTTAGTATAGTCTGCCATTCTAATGTGAAGTAAAGGGCACTATGATATTCATCAAGACTACGGTCAAAAACTTTTCACTATCACTAATGGATCTAATTGTACTCTTGATGATAGCCATGTAACTATACTTCACTTGACAGTAACCTTCTTCTCTTTCCTTGATGTCAACACAACATTATAATTTTAAGGGTTATCATCTCTAAGCTCAAACCACTATTTAGCTATATCATTCCTCTAACATGTGTCATTATATCTTTCATTGTTGAAGTGATTGTCCTTACACATTGGTATGACTATTTTTAAAATGTGAGAATGCATTCTTTATGATAGTAAACTGCCCTATAACATCATAAAGGCTATTCTTCATGTGCTCTATGGTGGCTATTTTTTGTCTTAACATATACAATTCTTCATTCACTGTCCATGGCAATCCCCTTGATCTCATGAATCATCATAGGTTTTATATTTTGCACCAATTGTTGATTGTCAACATCAAATGTGGTCATCATAATATTATCTATAGCCTCCATATTCTACAATTATTCACTACTCATTTCTCATACATAGTAACCAAATAATGCAAACCTAGAGCTTGGACTGTAGATGTATGCAAAAAATGATAAATCCCTACCTTTGTAAGCCTAATTAAACACAACCACTGACATGTTTTATATTTTCAACAGTCATATGGCTGTCCTTTTTCTACCTTGCAAACACTTACTCAATGCATACAATAATTTATTGAAATGCAAAGTTGAATGGCCTCTTAACTCTTGACACTGCTATCATTGCATTTTTCAAAACAAGGTTCATCATATTTTGATCTGAATTTTCATAATGAATTCTTCCAATCTATCCTTTATATCTAATAATTGATGGTAGTCCATCTTGTTTTTTACTACCTCTTTCAAATTCTTATGGTCTTGGCACATCAACTTGCTCTCTTTGATTGACCTATTATTGTGTCATGTCATTGTCCCTATGGATGCACATTGGAGCCTCATACTACTTTCAATGGTATTACCATGCTTACACAGTCTCCATGATTGTGTTCATGATGCATTTTATATGTTCCATACCTACACCAGGTTTTCCTTAGTTCATTATTGATGTCCTTCCCTTCTCAATTTCTACGTGAACTTGTTTACTATCTTATCCATACTCCTAGAGGATCCATGTCATTAACTTTACTAGGACAACCTTATAGTAGTTTTCCTTTAATGACATTCCAAGCTTCAGATGATTGTGTTGTTGTGTAATGGTCCTCAATAATTTCCACCTTTATTCCCTTTCTTACAGTATCATTTGTCTTTCATAGAATGTATATGACTGCCACTACCTTGGTCTAAGTTTCTTATGACTGTCATGATGATGATTTTCCTTTTAAATAGTGCAGTGTGCTCTCATTTTTTCATGGCTATTTCTTTAAGTCCAAGTAAGTGGCTTCCTTTTAGTGTTCCTTTGACTTGTGACCATACTATGATAATGCATATATTTTCCTATCATGAATCTTATTGAAAAGCTTGCCTTCTTGGAATCTTGAAATGATCCTTCACCATATTTAAGGGACTGTGATTCTATGTAAGAAAACATGTGCCCTTATCCTTGAAACTATGGATACTCCATGGCATCTATTGATTGTCATGAATAATCTCATTTGGGATAAAAGGTGAAGAAATTCTTTGGACTATCATATCATATTATAAACTACCTTTAAAAGGTGTTTAGACTATCCTACTCTTATGAACTATCATCTTTTCACTAGGCTACTCTATAGATTTCCATTGCCCTATAGATTTCTATTTTTGTTCTCATATGATGCTATCTTGGTGAAGTGATGTCCTCAACCTAAGGTTTGCAATGTAGACTGTCCTCTTATCTTCTTCCAATATGCTCCTTAACATGATAGTAGACTACCCCTGTTTTGGCAAAGACTATCCTCATTCCTTCAAAAAATGCATATTCACTTCATATTTGTGTGACAATTTATGTCATTGTCCCCTCATATTTTCCCTTTATTATAAACCATGTCATACCTTGGAATCTAGGTATTATATACCTCTTCCCTCATGACTTTGTATCCCATAGGTTATTTTCAGCAGGACTGTCCTTATGAAATGTCATGGACTATCATGTTCACCTATAAGTAGCAATGCCTTATACAGGACAGCACTATCTTGCCCTCCAATGGGGTAGTTTTCTTCACATCTCCCAAGGATCCCTCTTTTAAAGTACACTTTTAGAGTCATGTTCTTGGAAAGGTCCTCAAGACTTGAATGAAAATCGTGGGACAACAAGGGAAGTCCCCTTCCTGAAAGGGTGGGGATGTTTGTGTGGGGTGCCCCCGTGGAACACTATTGTAATGTTAAAAATGAAAATCACAGAGGAGGTATAGATAGAAATTTTATAGTGTTAATTCAAATTAATAACTAGATAGAAATTTTGTAGTGTTAATTTAAATAATCAGAAAGTATATCATTTGTGTACCTTTCAATATAGTTACATAAACCTATTGGGAAATTTGTTCACTAATTAAACTTCTATTCTAAACATACTATTGTTGAAAATATTAAGTAGCTTATATGAAGCTCAAGAAGAACAAGAGCATATCACAGTGACAAACATTAAAGAATAAAAAATATTAAGTAGTTGATACAATGTTTGTACATTGAAATATATGTCAAGCAATTGCTTTCTTGATGTTTGAAGTCAAGATAAAATTGATTATGGTTATTTCTTAAGGGAGTTCTATCTTGTAAAATATTTTTCTTGATATAGCTTTTATGACATGACATTGACATGATTCCTTCATTCTCAATTGCGAACTTCACTCTCTAATACCTTTGTGTGCAACTTGAGGAATTGGTATGTATTTGTGAATACAAGGAGGCAGCAAAGAGAATGTCATGAAATGCACATCTTTGGTCAAATAGACATAAGTTGTTGGCAGAAAGTATCAATTAGTCAAATATAGTTTAAGGTAGTCCCTTGACAACACTATGCATATTAAGATTTTATGGCTAGATTAGTTGCAATTCTTTTGAAAATTTGGAGAGGTTTATCCCTTGGAAGGGTGCATCCTAACATTTTTTTAAGAAATTATTAGTTAATGGTGTCGTGTATTTTGAAAAGTTGAGATTGATCATTATAAGCATTAGGATGAATTATAAATCAAAATCATATAGAATTAGTCTCTTTTGCCTACTGAATAAATACCATAAAAACTTCATAGAATTCAAAACTCTTAAAATTGTTGCAACATTTTTTGTCATATATTGTAGTTACAAGTGCCCTGCTAGAGATGCATGAAAATATGGAAGCATAGACAAGGCAAGCGAATTGTTTGAAAAATTCCTCAAAGAATATGGATACCCACTCTCCTACAGGCACTTCAAGTCATGCCTATTGTGATGTAGGGATTTCCCACATCACCGCAAGCATGACTTGAAGTGCCTATAGGAGATCAAGTGTAGGCTCCAACATTCGATCGATAGCCTTGGTTGGGGTGAGAGAGATCTAGCATACTCTCCTAAGTTGTCAAGTGTCGAATTTGGTGGTGGGATTTCATCCATAACATCAACTCTAGTGGTGGCATTCATAGCTCCAGCAGTTAGTGCCTAATCTATGCCTGAAGTTGATGCCTAATTTGTGCCCGGCCAGAGAGGTAAGGGATACAAGAAGAAGTGGTGAAATTTGGGGGAGGGGGATTGATCCATTATATACGTGATACGAGTGATGGGTGGGAGGGGGAAGGATGGAACTACCTGATCTCCTTGGGAAATTGATAGAGATATGGATACGGGAGGGAACCCCCCACCTCCTTATAATAGAGCAAAACCCAACTTTATTCGAAGATGATGGTGATGCACTGATACCCACTCTCCCATAGGCATGACTTGAAGTGCCTGTGGGAGAGCAAGTATCCATGATATCACATTTATTTGAGGCATTTTTTGAAATAGTTTGCTTTCCTTATCTATGCTTCCACATTTTTATGTATGTCTATTAGGGCACTTGTAACTACAATATATGATATATCATATATAAATTAGTCTATTTTTCTTGCTGAATAAATTTGTGTTAATCCCCCTCAAGGATCTGGTGCACCTATTTGGAGGCACATGAAACAAGAAATCAAATATCTAAGTATATTTCAGAAGTCAAATATTAGCATATGTCTTTCTTTGGGCAGATTAGTGGAAGCAAGATCCACATCTCCCTATTGATACAACCTTTTGAGGTCAAGAACAAATTCTAGTTAAGGGTTGAGCCAAATAGTTCCCTCTCTATAGACAGGTATGCAAATCTCTTGCCTAGATATTACTGATCATTTATAATATTGATGTAACTTCTGGTTATAGTAGTTGTCTTATTCGTTAAGATGTGATTAATGCTCCATTTATCCCACAAAAAGGCTCTATTGTGCTTTACTAATGTTCTTCCTACATATGTGGTTTTTGGGAAATTAAACTAGTGTGCAACATACCTACCATCATGGATGATAGGTTGAAGAATATTTGGAGAAAAGAGATGAGAGACTATTTCATTGAGTACAAGGAAATTCAAATTTATGATCTTCATACTTTTAAACACCATTAAGGTCACTTTATTTTATGTGCAATACTTGTGTTGTTACATTGTAGTGTTATGATTTTGATGCAAGATTCAGTGTTGCCCAGGACCTGCAATCTCTATCATTTTTATACAATGTGTTTTTCTTTTTTCTTGCTTAGGTTATTTTTATCCCCAATTTGAGAGTGGCTTGCCAGCAAATTAATTTGAAAAATTTGGATCATACTCTATAGCTTTTTAGCTCTGATGTTTCAGGTTTCTCTACTGGATCCATCATCAAGGACTATCTTTTGCAATGTTACTAAACTATTTTCAAGGTTTGATAATTGATTACAGTTTGTTTTCCCTTGTACCATATTTTGACCATATTGGCTTGTTAATTTGACCAGTATCTCTTGTGCTTGCTCAATCATTTGACCCTACTAGATTCTTGATTTTCCTTCTAATTCTTGTGGTTTCTTCCGTACATAATTTAGCTTTCTGATATGTGCTTGGTTCTATGGTATTATTTCCATATATTTCAATTATACTTTAGCTTTTATGCATTTACTTTATTCTTTGACCCATTTGGTTTTTATTGGGAAATACAACCAGTGCTTTGGTGTAATTTTGCATTTTCTTACATTCATAAGCTTTGAGTTTCAAAATATTTAAACCTAACTATAGAATTTGCATATAAGGTGTAGAATATAATAGTGAACAAATAGATTTTCTCTAGGGGGTAAATATATATCCATCTGCATGTTATTTTCATGATTTTGACATCATACCAGTTATCTAAATCTATTTGAATGAAATTGTAGGTTACCTCTTGAAGGGATCAAGAACAGTATTGGTACAACAAGGAAAAGTCATATGTATACTTTATAGTAGAGCAGTTTTCTCGGAGATTCAAGCAATTTCATGTTGGGCATGTGTTGTCAAAAGAATTGTTGAAACCTTATGATAAGTCCAAAAGCCACAAGGATGCTCTGTCTTTCAACAAATACTCATATAGGAAATGGGATTTGTTCAAGACATGTTTTGATAGAGAATGGCTACTTATGAAGCGACACTCATTTCATTTTGTGCATTGTAGCTCAAAATTTTAGTCTTGTGACTGAAAATAAAAATTGTAATGCTTTATTTTTAAGCTGTAAGTAGAACACCTTTCTTTTATTAATAAAGTTCAGCAATTTTTCCTTCTCGATGGTTATCTTATTGTGTGTAATTGATGACTGATGTGTATTTTTGTGTTTAATGTTTAAATCCTCAAATATCAATCAATTAAAATGACTAAATATACTACTAATTGGCGTCAATTAATAATTAAGTTGACTAAATATACTACCAAATCGATCGATCAAAACAACCACTAAATGACTAAAGATGGTTTAGTCATCAATTCTGTCATGTCATAAATGACTGGCAATAAACTACTAATGGTCACGTGACCATGTTCAGTCATTTATAAGCAGTTTTTAGTAGTTTTTTTAGTCATATATTATTGTTTTTGTACTAGTGCAATCTCATTATTATGATGCATATCTAAATACTTCAATTTGACCAGGGCAAACTTACAAGCAAATCTTAAGAGCTAAATTCAATATTTTTAATTTTTGTTGAAATGTAGTGGAGTTGGTGGAAGGTGTAAGAGATTCAACAATTGTGTGAACAAGAGCTTGAGACAAAGATTATTTGGGTTTTAAATAAGTTTATGAGCTAAGGTTATATATGGATCCAATAAGCTTAGCTCAAATGAAATAAATATAAATTTTTCATTCAATTTTCTATCATCAAATATTTGCTACAAATAGTTTGTAAATTTTACAAACAGGCTTGTATATATTTCAAATTACATTTCATTATTGTGTTTATTTTTATATAGTATTCTATCGGCATAACTCTTGCACCCCCTCTAGTGCAACTTCTAGTCTTACTAAAAACTATCTATAAATGTTTTTTTTATGTTTTGAGATATGTTTATCTATAGTTGAATAGATGGGCTTCATGATTTCTATTGTTTGTTTCACTATAATTGGGTAGGACATAGATGAATGTGTTTATGAGCATTGAAAATGGCTATATAATAACCACAGTTGGTAATGAGTATGCAATTTTTTAAAGATGATTATAACTTTTCTTAGCATAGTTTATAATATTGATATGATTTCTTTAGAAAGCTAGTTCAAGGTCATCATGACCTAAATAAAACTTGGTGGTTTTTCTTATAAATTATTTTTAGGTCATTTTGACTTGCTAGGGCATTGCCATTCAATTTTTTCTAGGATTATTTGATAATCTATGTCAAGATAATTTCAGTTTAATTGAATTTATAGACTAACTTTATACCATATACTTGAGGTTAAGGTATTCTAATTTAATTGGAATATAGTTACAAATTATTTTGATCATTATCTTATAATAAGTGGAAACAAAATTCATGATTTCATTAGTGTTTACCTAGTTCGTTTGGAATGTAGTGATTTTTAAAATAGACCTAAGTTGTTTAACCCTTTTAGTAGTTTAAATATATTATCTTGAGGAATTAGGGTATGCATTGAGGTAATTATTAAGTTGTAGTAATCAATAACTAGTATGATAGTGTATTATTTATAAACCATGTTTATGGTTGGAAGAGAGGCATGGTTTGTATTCACTCTATTTTCATGAATTCTATAAAAAAATATTATTTCATTTTATTTATTTTTTATAAGTTTGAAATTTTTTTGTTCAAACTCTATTAAAGTTGGAAGAAGTTGGTAAATATCATAGAATTAAACTTTAAGAGTTATGTTAGTATATTAACTAAACTTTTAGAGCCATGCTAGTATTTTGTTGGTTGTGAGCTATTCTCATGCAAACCTATAGATAGTATCAGCACCAAATCTAGTTCTTTTGTTAAATAGATAGATATATAGATAAATTTTGATAGTTATATGTTGTACTTATTTAGTGTTTATATAGATGTTTGTGATATTGAAGGTTTACTATGTAAATATTATTTATTTCTCGACGTTACATACACCAATAAATTTGTATATTATTGAAGTTAGACTGTTAAATAGTTGAGGAAAACATTATTTAAAAAGAATACTAGCAATATAATTACTAAATTATCTAGTAACAATAATTACTCAGCTATGATATGAACTCTAATTAGAAAGGTATGAACATTGATACCTATTATAATTGTATACTCGTTATTCTAAGTTATTCATGTTTTAACCTTATAATTCATTTTAGAAAAACAAGTCTATATCATTCTATTTTGGTAAACATATTGATATAGATTTGTTCACAATAAATATATCAATCTTTTAAGAAACTTGGAATGGTAAACTTATAGTATTTGTATATTTTGATTTAATATCATGAAAGAATATGTCATGAATTAAGACTTATTGTAACAAGTTTGAACAAGTTTCTAGGTGCTTTTAATTTTATAGTTTTTATTATTGTTGTGTTTTTTAGCCAAGCAAGAGATAGTAGTGTGTGAACATATAACATTTATATGCATTCTTTTGGAATGTTATTATATTTAAAAAATTGGCCAAATTAATGCTTACTATATGCATTTCAGGTTCACTAATATTTACTAGTTTCAATATTGGTTGAATGTCATATAGCTAGAGGGTATCTAGGTATGCATGGTAGACTATATGTGATAGTATCGTATTTATACACTTAGTTATCAAATTGGAAGTGGTACTATAGTATTTACTATGATTTATCACCCATGTTGAAGGTTAGGTCCACTTCTAGTTGGAAGGTGTGTGATGGACCCCTGGTCTATAGTTGGAGGTAAAGCACTTAGATGATGCTCTCCCTCCACATAACTTGATAAAGCCAGATTGTTTGTACTCATTCAAAGCATTGGATTGTATGTTATTGTTTAGATGTGAACACAAGATTATATATTGTATATTTTTGCAGAAATAACTATATTCATTTATGAAAAATAAGTCGTACATAAAGGAGAAAACAACTCCTTATAATTCTATTATAAATTTTTTAACTTGATTAATACTTGTATAGATTGATTTCAAAAAAGAATGATAAATATTTTGACATCAAGTTAGTTCCATCTTTTTTATGTAAAAAAAATATGATGAGTTTGACTACTTAAGATCATGTGTTTAAAAATTATTATGATTTCTATTTTTTAAGTTATAAATTCACAATTTAGTAAATTGTAATGTGTTAAGAGCTCCAATATGTACAATTCAAAATTTAGGACCTAGAATCTACTACATTTAGCATAAGATGCTAATTATTCTTTTTCCTTTTAATCTTGTAGTGTCAAAAATTGCACCCTGGGTCAATTTCACACTTACACATGGCACCTAATGCATTTATGAAAAATCCCAAAATAAATATTTTATGATTTCAATTTCATGGATGACAATGATGAAGTATTTGCAGTCTGAGGTTTGAATTTCAAAGGAAATTGGTTAGATGGCAGTGTGGTACAAAGACATATTTGTGATGCATAAATGTCCCATTAAAATATGAGATTCAACCAAGAATTATCCCTTATAGGCCATTTGTGATGTGTGCCTCAATGCCCAAATACGTCAGTAACAACTATTCTCATCTAGTCCAAGAACAAAACTTGCCTCTCTCATTTTCAATAAAATTCTTGGAACATTTTCTACTTTGAACTCTCTACTTCTCACTCTTAGAAAAAAATCTACCAAAAACTCTCTCACAATCATAGTAGAAAGGACTCCTCTTGCACATAATCTAATCACACCTATCGTCTCAAGGGAGGGGCCATAGTTGTTGGTAATGCTCTCTTTCTTGTGTTTTATCAATCTTTTTTATTATCATACTTAATTGATCTCATCTAGTGTCTTTTAAATCATGATAGGGGTTCTCCTCCACAATGGGGTTTGCTTTTATGCACGTCTATTTTATTTTTTTATGCATTCCAATCTTGTCTAGTTGTTCATGGAGGTGGAAACACCAAAATGACTGAGGCAAACCATTATATGGCTCCCAAAATTTCCCCTCATCTCCATGTGTGTAGGTGTTGGATAGTTTAAACGAACAAACGACCTCACTCTGGCAATTTCTAGTCCTTATTCATATAGACAATAGTGTGCGAATGTAGACATCCTCATGATATGTTGGCATCCAAGACCAAGACTTCACCCAACTAGTACCACACTCTACATATTTTGTACTTCTCATTTTTGTAGATTATATATTTTTACCATTTTGTATGGACAAGTTATTCAATATTTTCAGTTGTATTCATTGTTAAACTTAGCTTAGATTTTAGTTTTAAAGCATTTCTATTTCTAGTTCACTTGAGTCGGATAAATTGAGATAGTTAAGAGATAATTTTCTCCTTGAGATCTCATTATCTTGAGGGGGACAAATTCCCTCCTCTACAGATCTTAACAAAAATTATAATTTTCCCTATACTAAAAATGGGAGGTTTTAAGAAATGGGTTAGGAAGAAGAAAAAGCATAAGAGAGTCAAACTAAATCAAAGAATAATCCTCAACCCAACCACCACCTTAGGACTTGAGATATGGATTGACAATTCACAACATGTCATTTGGGTGTAGATGTGATGTGCTAGTAATGAGTTGGGAAATTATATAGGAGTACTTGTTAGTAGATCCTAATCCCAATAAAATTAAAATTGAGTCAAAATATGAGGAACTTGAAGAAGTAGAATCCAAATAGGGTTGAGATTCAATCAATTTAACTTGGAATTAGTTTTTAGATTTTTTCTAATAACATTGACTACCACAACTTTCCTTTGATAAAAAATTAACCAAAATTTAGAATTAGAAGCAAGGAGAGATGTCACTAATTAAATATTGGAAGAAGTTCACGAGACTCCTCAAATATGTACCATAATACCAATATGATAAATATTTTTTAATATAAAAATTTATTATGGGATTGAATCCCTAGAGAGGAGAAACATATGTTCATGGACCATCAACCATGGACCAAGTTTTTGAAAAAGTAATCAAACAAGATTCTTATGTTCTTTGAAAAACTACATAAGATTGAGAATGTGATATATGTATACTATATAGAAAAACATGGGCTAGTGTTTGGAATAACATATCTTTGTATAACAATGAATTATAGGACTATCTTATATAATTTATTGATTATTGTTCATAGTAATTCAGGGGCATTACTTTGGATTAAGTATTATCATTATTGTTAAATAAAAATTAATAATATTATTTAAACATTGGCTAAGGGGATGGATTTATTGAGATGCTTTATTATTTTTTGTAAGATTCATAGTTAATCTCCCATAGTTGGTTCTCTCTATGTTCCTATGTTGTACATTTCTATGACCCATTCATGAAGAGTATGGTCTTGCCTTTTGGAGTGACATATGAGGGAGCTTGTATAACTCTATGGTGGTGGAAAATTGATCTCACTATTACCTATCTTTATTAAACTATTATTACACATGCATATATGTATGTATGCATGCATGTATGCACACACACACATAACTAGGAATGAAGAATAAGCTTGTATTGAGTTTATAACAATTTATTTAGTTGAATATGGTGTATGATACCAATTTTAAGTAGTTTTGATTTCTCTCTTGTTTTAGGTTCATATCTTAATGCATCATTAGATGTTATTTTTATTTAAATTATAAGTAATCAATGGTTGTTTTGCATTGTTTAGTACTTTTTTAATTATAAATAAATATTAACCTTTTTGAGATTTTGTTAAATTTGAAATAGTGTTTTATGAGGCTTGTTAGATGTATAATATTAAATTGTTTAATTGACTTGTTCAACATTGAATGTAACATTAGAAATTAGACTTCCCATTTAGAGAAATATATAATAAGTTAAACTTCTTGACAAACAACAAAATATAATATGAACTCTTCTATAATTATAAACCCTAGTTTGTTTAAACACTACCCATTATCATGAAGTTAAGTTTGATCAAACAAATTATATTGGTGTTTTACATTCACAACCCAACAAGGTTATAATAATTTCACTTTCCATGACACATGTGATCTACACACTTAAATGAAAAGATCGTACATCAAATGAGATAAAATTAAACATAAATATAATTTAGAAGTACATGCATTGGATGCACCAAGTTATTAAGACATGTTGATTAGCTAACCTTTAAATGCACATTTATATTCATACTCCTAATATTTAACATTCAAATTTTATAAGCAACTTTACAAATTAGATTTCACGATCTTATATCAAAACGCTCACACAAGTCTTTAGTTTATATCAAATACACAATCAAAATTAGATAAAGATATTGATTTATGTTGCATACTTAGCTCATAGTCTAATAAATGTATTAAGCATAGTAAATTTTAAAGTTTCATGACTAAGGTAGGTCTCAAGCCTTCCTATTAGACTACTTTGAGAAAAGGGTGTTGGTTTTGTTTTGTCACATTAACTATAGGTTAGAATGTCATATTAAAAATAGAGTAAACCAAATCAACCATTCTTTATTTTAGCTCAATTTCATCTCCAACTCATAAGTTACATTTTTGCATGTTTTGAAGACAACATTATGATCCATGCATATTCTGACATGTAATTTTTTTATATTAATTAGGGAAAAGTATAAATATTATCATTTTATTAATATTTCCAATGATTCGTTCTTGTTTTAGTGAAATATTATTATGTGATTTCATAGCTATTCACAAATTCAACATCAAACATGTAAGATGGCCTTTAGAGTCTTACCACTTGCAATATCTCAATTTTCTTGAATGTTAGAGCCAAACACATGAATTACAACTAAGGTGCCTCTTTATGGCCTTATTTCTCCATGCATGAGATATGGTAATAAAGACAAACACAATAGGTGTAGAAGCCACCACCATTATGAAGGATGCTTTCTCTACAAATGGCCCCCCTTGTTCCAATAAAAAACGCGGTGTGATGCCCAAGGATAATCATCAATACCAAATTCTCATATTCAACGATAGAGCTTAATATTAGGACATTTAGCCTAAGCATGGTGATATTAAACTAGAGGCACTACATACATGTCATTGGATGTGACTAGTCCTCAAATACTCTTCCAATGTCAAGGAAAAGATGCAAACTACAATCTCTCATTTTGAACTTCACAAGGCAACTCCAAATTAGCTTTGTGGTGGTAAGTTGCTCGTACTTTTCGTGATATACAATATGATTGCTTGATATATATCTCCATATATTTATGATATTAACATTTTAATGACCTAAATATTAACTTATCGTGTAGCCTAAAATTTTGTAGATTTTCTTACAAATAAAATTTATCAGTGATGGCACATACATCCTATGACTTAAAGAATCACTACCATATTACTCAATTTTGTAATATAATCTATGATATTATTTTATAATTATTTTTATTATTAATATCAACAATGTTGCTTTCATTTAGATGTTCCATACTATTATAATGCATACACATAGTAATTTCTAATTTTAGATGCACCTTGGGACCTCAAATGTGATACTATTAGTGATAGTTGGAAAGTGATTTAGCTTACAAGAATAGGAGGTACTTCATAACAAATTTCTTTCTTCCATTGTAAGCATTAAATACACTCACAATAAAAACTTATAATGAATTAGAAATGTATGTATAAGGTTGTCAAATTCATTTGCATGAGATGAAGAATAAAGTTCACCATTCTAGATTCTTTTTTAAATTTGATTTTCCTACCTTAGTTTTATACAAACATGTATCCTTATGATAATATTTTGACATTGTTAATTTGACTAAACAAAATTGTTAGCCACACGACTCAAAAGTCTTTAGACATTATGAATTTCAAATCCCTTGTTATAAAATTTTGTTATGAAAAAATACAAAAGTTCAAGATTCTTAATGTAGTTGTAATTAAGGATTGTAAACAAATGTTAGATGTGACCATATGGAATTTACTCTTCACTAGCATTTGTTAGGTGTGCAACTAATACAAAATTATTCAATTCCTATCTTATCAAATAAAATTTAACTTTGTTAGGTTGCCACAAGCAAATAAAGTAGTCAATTTGAACGTATTATGAATATAATCATAATACTCTTTTCAAACCTATGGATGTCTTCCATAATGTTTTTGTGAAATTCCCCGAATCCTTTTTAGTTTCTCTTGTTTTAAACTTATTGTCACTCTAAATACTTATAAAATGTCTCATTTAACTCTCTCCCAACTTCCTTCAAACCCTCATCTCTTTAGAATCATTTTATACATCTCATTGTTTACAATTTTGTAATTCCACAATCGTGCAATTATAATACAATATAAATTATGAATTTATTTATAAAATCTACAAATAAAACATCTGACAATGCAAGCATATTTTTCAGATTGTTTCATTTAGCATTACCAATAATCTCCACAGGAACATTCTCCCTGTTTAAAATGATGGAAACGAGTCACATCTCTCACAACAATTTCTCTTTCAACAATCTTGGAGATAAGTTTTGTTGCAGTGTGGCAATCAGCACATACCCGAAGGTTCTTAACAACTCTAATACTTGTTCCAGGAGGCGTGTTTAACAAACCAAATGCAATTGCCAACTTTTCACTGTGGTGGCAGAGAAATGATTCTTTTTCCTCTTCTTCCACATCATTAAGTAAATGTCTTGAATCTGAGATATACCCTGCCACCTTCATCTCCCAAGACAATTTCTCCAATTTTGCATAGATCTCCTGTGTCTGTGGATGTGATCTGTCTCCTACACAAAAAGCATGTACAAGTTTTTGGCCTTCAATCCAACTACATCCAGGTGTCTTTTTAATTCCTCTATCTTTCATCAATCTCCTTACCATTTGAACCTCACCCCACCTGCCCACTTCTGCATAGATGTTTGAGAGAAGAACATAAGTTGCAGCATTTTTAGGATCCAAATCAAAAAGCAGCATCGCTGTAAACAATCCTAAGCTTATATTCATATGTGATCTACAGGCACCAAGAAAACACATCCAGACAATCACCACAGGCTTAACTGGCATCTTAATGATAAAGTTTAGGGTGTCCTCAAGATAGCCAGCACGGGCAAGAATATCAACCATACACACATAATGATCTATTGTAGGTGTAATGCAATGGTTACTTATATGATTGAAGTATGTACAGCCCTCACCCACTAAACCTGCATGGCTGCATGCACATAGAATACAAGCAAAGGTTGTGGAATTTGGCTTTACACCTGCCAATTGCATTTGCTTGAAAGTTTCTAAAGCCTTTCTAACAAACCCATTTTGTGCATATCCTGTAATCATTGCAGTCCATGAGATGACATCTCTTTGAGGCATTCCGTCAAACAGTTCACGTGCCTTGTCTATGCTTCCACATTTTGCATACATGTCTATCAGGGCAGTTGCAACTGTATCATCTGATAAAATTTCTCTATCCTTTATGCTTTGATGTATGTCCATACCTTGTTCCAAAGCTCCCATTTTGGCACAGGCAGGGAGGATGCTGGCAAAGGTTGAGGAGTCTGGCTTCACACCTGCCAATTGCATTTGCTTGAAAGTTTCTAAAGCCTTTTCAACAAATCCATTTTGTGCATAGCCTGCGATCATTGCAGTCCACGAAAACACATCTCTTTCAGGCATTTCGTCAAACAGTTCACGTGCCTTGTTTATGCTTCCACATTTTCCATACATGTCTACCAGGGCAGTTGCAACTACAATACCTGACAGAATTTCTTTATCCTTTATGCTTTGATGGATGTCCATACCATGTTCCAAAGCTCCCATTTTGGCACAGGCAGGAAGAACGCTGGCAAAGGTCGTGGAGTTTGGCTTTACACCTGCCAATTGCATTTGCTTGAAAATTTCTAAAGCCTCTTCAACAAATCCATTTTGTCCATATCCTGCAATCATGGCATTCCATGAGACCACATTTCTTTGAGACATTTTGTCAAACAGCTCACGTGCCTTATCTATCCTTCCACATTTTGCATACATGTCTACCAGAGCAGTTGCAACTACAACATCTGACAGAATTCCTCTATCCTTTATGCTATGATGGATATCCATACCCTGTTCCAAATCTTTCATTTTGGCACAGGCAGGAAGGATGCTGGCAAAGGTTGCGGAGTCTGGCTTTACACCTACCAATTGCATTTGCTTGAAAGTTTCTAAAGCCTTTTCAACCAATCCATTTTGTGCATAGCCAGCAATCATTGCAGTCCAAGTAAACCCATCTCTTTGCGGCATTCTGTCAAACAGTTCACGTGCCTTATCTATGCTTCCACATTTTGCGTACATGTCTACCAGGGCAGTTGCAACTACATCATCTGCCAAGATTCCTCTATCCTTTATGTCTTCATGGATATTTATACCCAGTTCAAAAGCTCCCATTTGGGCACATGCCGGGAAAACGCTAGCAAATGTAAACCGATCTGGTTGGAAACCTGTTTGTTGCATATGCTGAAACAGGGTGACTGCCTCGTCAGGAAACCCATGTCTTCTGTACGCTGCAATAATCGTATTCCATGAGGTCGTGTCTCGTTCTTTCATGTGGTTAAACACTTTCCGGGCATTCACCAAACTTCCGCATTTGACATACATGTGAATAAGCTTATTATGAAAAGTCGTGCGTGTATCAAATGCAAATCGCCTCTGAGCAATGAAAGAGTGCCCATTTTTCCCTTGTGAAAGAGCGTTCTTGAGGAAACAGGTTTGCAATAATTGAAAATATGTAGAGTAGTTTTCAGGGAGATTGAGATGAGTAATGGATGGCAATGGCATTTTATGATTGTGGTTGAAGCGTGGAAAATGTGAACCGTTATTCAGTCTACATCTACCACAATGACATTGTCAGAGGTTAGCCTGCGAGCATTTTCACTTACAGGTCTTCAATTTCCTTTTCTAAAGCAAGTTTCAAAGTGAATGAAAAAACCTTCGAAGGTAATCTGTCGAGGAGGGTCATTTTTAAACCTAAACAAGCATTAACTGTTGAAAACACCCAGCATACATACATATAGAAGGATGACGATGGTTTCAGTATTCTCAAAATTCTACAGTCCTCTTAAAAACTATTGGTGCAATTCATATGCTCATCACAATAAAACTCACCATGGCAGTAGAAGGAACCTCCTTCGCTATGGAAACTGAGCGAGCTCAAAGGAAAAAACAGAGGCTCTCCATAACGTGAAAAAATGCAGAGCTTTGCTATCTCAAGAGATGTTAAAGCAGAATGTGCCGCACCTCCCTCAACATGATGATGGCAGACGATTAACAAGAATCCAATCGTACGAGTAATTAGGAGGTGAGTTAACTTAGTTTAACTAAGACAAGGTGGATCTTGTTTAGACAAAGGTGGCACATGAATTTCATCAATCAAGAATTAATGAGGAAGTGGTGGCACTTAACTTCAAATCAAGAGCGACATATGTCATTCTTGGTTATATAGGTGAAGAAAAATAAATATTATGAATATATCAATTTAAATTATTAAATAGATATCTTAGGGTAAAGTATTATTTAAGGTGAAGGATAGATATTATACCAATTTCATAAGTAAAACTTGGTTGCCTACAAATGTGTAACATGTTAGGTATCCATGTACAAAATGAACCACGAACCGCCCCCACCCCCCCAACTTCCAAGAAAACAAAAAACAAGCATTTGTCCCTCTTCAAAAGAAGAGAGGGAAAAAACTTCCACCTTCCTTGCCACCCCTGAAGAGAGAGAATTGAGAAGGTATAGATACCCCTAATCAATTATCGATTATCCTCATACACCCTCTCTTAAAGTGTGAAATTCTTTGTGAAGATGCCTATGCTTTTCTTTTTAAAGTAGAAAAATAGTGCAATTCAATGAATTGCTCCTAGATGAGCTCTTTGTTGTAGTACTTATGGATTTTGATGTGTTTAGACTTAGTTCTTCAAGAATTATTGATGAGATTTGAAAAGGAATGAAAAATTGGTAAGGATGTTATGAACTTAGATAACCTTAGTGATGACATTAACCACCACCCAATACTCAAACTCATAGAGGAAACAATAATAATATTCTAATTCTTGATTTACCAACAAAAGAGGCTAAAACCAAGATAAAAGCTATAGCTAGTAGTAGAATTTTGATCTTCAATGTCACCTACCTAATTTGAATCCATGTATTCAACAAACTCTAAATATGTATCTATATTATAGTGAATCCCAAACCTATGTGTTTCTTAAACATAATGAAGTAAATCTTTGTTGGATTTCTAATTAAGCTAATGAGGCTCATATATAAATCAAGAAACCATGCCAACCACATGTGAGATATGTAGGTGAGTGAGTCAAGTAAACGAGATTATTAATAGGTTATCAATATAAAATGACATCAACTAGTGGAGTGGAAGACTTAGCCTCAAAATTGAATCTAGATAGAAAGGAATCCAATGCAGGATTACACTCAATAATGAAAAAACATAATAAAGTTGATGATATAATTAGGCTATAGAAAAGAGATCTTAGAAGAAAACAATATGATTTCAATCCTAAGAAATTAATGAAACAAACCCAATTCTATCATAGAAAACTTGTCTTGTAGATCATATCTAATTTTTCTAATTATGGATCAAACACTACCTATATACTGATGAGATCATCAACATAGAGAACTAGAACTAGTAGAGAATCATATTGTTATAGAATGTAGGCATTCAAATCCAATTGATGTCTTGAGAATCTAGTTGAGAGAACAAAAGAGTTCATCTTGGTATACCTAGACTAAGGAACTTATTTTAGAACAAAGAGAAAATTTTACTACCTACAAGAATTCGTAATGAAACCCTATGGCTACCCTATGTATATCTCCTCATGAATATCCTTGTGAAGAAGATCATATTTCACATTTATTTGTTGTACTACCAAACCTTGAGAGACTACAATATTAGGAGTTGAATGAATGGTTCAATTAATCTTAGGAATAGAGGCATAGGTCTTTCTATACTCAATACCAACTACCTATGAGAAAGCTTTGGCCATAAGTGAAGCTTTGAACTTGTCAATATTTCTATTTGCAACATATTTGATTTGGAGATCCACTTTCATTGAACAATTTTCCTTTCTTTAGGAAGGGGAATAATCTCGCATATATATGATTCATCATTAAGGAGTTATGTACTTCCCCCAATGCTAAGTCCCACTTGGTAGTACCTAATACTTCCTTAAAGGGTTGCCTATTTTAATTAGAGGTAATTTATACATGTGGAGGATCTTGATAAGATGATCGTGTTTATCAAGTATCAATTCGAAGAAGAAAGAGATGGTAGAGGAGAGTCCTTATCCTCAATAATGGAAAAGATGAAGGAGGTGAATATTTAGTAGTAACCCTATAATTGGGGGAAGTTGGATAATCATCTTGTAAAGATCACTATCATCAAAATCCCTTATGAAGGAAGACAAGTATGGAGAGCTTTCTTCAAACCATAAACTCCTTGCAATGATGAAGCTCTTGAGTCTCGGGATATAATAGTTGATACTCATTGACACCATTAGGATATCAAACAAAGGGGCGACATCATCTTTAGGGTTCCAAGGCCTTGAATTTCTTTAAAGGAACATGTTCCCATCTAGGTGGTCTAAAAACTCTAAAATGTCACACTACTAATTTCCTAGCATGCCAAGATTCAAAAGGAGTGATGCCTTCCAAGGCTTTGCAAGGAATCTAGTTTTGAATTTGTATACAACATAGTTGATGGCTTTGGCTCAATATTATTAATTATGTAGCAATACACCTTCTTTAAGGATTAATTATTTCTCTACAATTTTTTTTTTGATTTGTAAGAGGTGAGTTTTATAGTGATGTGAGAATTTACCCTAGCCTGCACCAAGTGAGATCGCAGAAGACAGATCTCATCCCCATGGATTTCATATTACAACTGTTTATTCAATCATGGTCATATTGGACCATTTAAATCACTTCCTACTTGTTCTTGATGTCACTATTAGAAATCATATCTATCCTAAAAGGCTAAGAAAATTCAGATCGTAGAACCAAATCATTTGCACATTTGCACTGCACAAATGGTATTGATTATTCGTCAAAACAAACCAGGTTATTTAACAAGATCCTAGCAATAGCTACCTAATGGATACTGGCAGTAGTTTTGACTCCAGATTTAGCATGAGATTCCAATTTGTTCTTGATTTCCTTGAGTTTGAGGATAAAATTTTCTCTTTTTTGCATTGTGAGCCCCTCAATGCCCCCAAATTCTTTTGTTTCTCAGAGCCCATTTTGGTGTGAGACCGAAGTTTCATTTTTTTGCAAACATCCCTGCTTTGGCAAGTATTTGTTTTCTTTTTCATTATTGTTTTCCATTCACTTCCCCCATCCCCAACATTTGAAACAACTTGAGATGGAGCCCAATAAAGGGAGCACTAAACCCCTGAGATGTGAGATCCCACATCGAATGCAGTAGATCTTGTATGTTGTTTGACTGTTGGAGCAAAAGTTTCCTTGGGAGAGGGACAATGAGAGGTATCATTGTTGCCATCAGCACAATCAAGATTGCAAGAGTCGCTCAGAGGAGGAAATTTTCAATCATTCTTTGATTCAGAAGGAATCTCATCAATCTTCCCCTCATTCTTATTGTTGGCATTATTCTTTGGAGAAACACAACTCTTGGGGAAGTTTGAAACCAAATAATATTAGGATAGGTGTATTTCCACCAAGTAGCCTCTTGTTTTGCTTGAGATTTAGCATTTGAACATTCTACTACAATGCAACCAATTTTATAAAATTGTTTGCACCTGAATATTAAACCTTCATAATCCAAGGGTTACGACCAGTTGTTACCGTTTGTGCTCAAGATGATTTTTGTTGAGAGGGCTTTGGAGGTGTTCATCTCAACTAGAATTCTAGCAAAGGTTGTAAAGGTGAAGTTCCTTGAATTCACATCTATGTGTATAAAGTTACCAAGAGTGTTACCAATAGTTTCAAAGCATGATTCAAACCAATAGTAAAGGGGAGATTTGGGAGGCGAACCCAAATAGACATAACTGAAAAGGATTCAGTGGTTGGGTTAAATTTTGGGTGCCATGATTTTAAAAGCAGTGTGCTCTCTCCCCACAACCATATGTACTTGAGAATGAATTTTTTGTCTTGCTTACTATCAAAAATAATAGTCAAAAAAACCCCTTGCACTAGGATAAATCTCCAAGTTTTTTTTCATTAGAATAAGCCATGATTTTGATATCCATTTATGAAGCTCATGAAAGCCAATTTTTTCACCGCCAACCACCAATACTTTCCTTTCTTGATGTTTTATTTTTCATGTTGAGGGTAGAAATTATGGTGATACCATACTAGGCGACGACCCCTTTTAAATCAATGACTAGGGAGTACATGTCAATGGTAGCATATCTAAGGAATATACCAATGAGAAGAAATTTTTTACACTTCATACTTTTCCAACTATCAAACAAAATCTTTCAATGGTTTAGGATTATTTTGGTGATGATTTCAACATGGTGTCAGGCTAACATCACCTATGTGTTACATAGATAGTTGTTGTTGCACCAAAAGATCAACCTTTTAATGCTTGATACAACCGCCAAAGTTAATGAATCCATGGAAGGCAGTTAAGCCATGCCACAAACCCCTCCTGATGCCTTGTTGGATAGAAGGATGCAAAGCTGCTTTGAGGAGGGAAATGAGAAGCTTATTAATATCTTGTTTGAAACCCAACTTAGAAGACAAGGTGTTCTCAATTGGAATGGGGATGTTGAAGGTGCTAGGGAAGTTCAAGGGGTTGCTCAGAGCCCCTACTTGTTTGAGGATGATGTCACTCTCTTTGACATGTGGTTGGAGGCACAACAAAATGTCCTCCTTAGGCATGCCCTTTCTAAGCTAATTGGTGGGGAGGTTGCTTCTGGTTTAGCCTATGCTCCTATTGATTCTAGCTCTAAGGATTTAGGAATTTCTCTAAGGAGTGGGTCTCTGCTAGGTGAGAATGTTCCTCTCTCCCCTAATACTAGTTTTCTTATCGTTGCTTGTTCAACATCTCCGAATATTGTTACTAGTAGTGAACCTCTAGTTCTTGGAGCTAGCTTTGATTGTGGATCCCTTGATTCTCGCCCTACTACTCTAGTCAAGAGAGTCCCTATATCTCTTGCTGAGTTGAAGCATCAGGCTAGTGCTTCTATTGTTGTTGTTACATAAATGACCCCTGGAGATGGTGGCAATGTAACTAATATTGAGATCCTTGCTCTTCCTATTTATGATGCTTGTGTGGACAAAGCCTTGGCAACCTTGCAGCTCGTCCTTTGTTAGACACGTGGGACAACTAAGAGTGGGGGTGAATCAGTTATGCATTAAAACCTTCAAACCCTTATTGATTATTCAATGAATGAAAACAATTGAAACAACAACGCATCCACAAACATTCACAATAGAACACTAGATTTTACATGGAAAACCCTAGAAAGGAAAAGCCACGGTGAGGATTAACTCACTATATGAAAACCAAAATTGGTTACAAGAGGTTCACTACCCAGAGGACTCACTATCTAAAAAGAGAAAGGCTCACTGCCCAAGAAGATCACTTCTTCCAAATTACAAAGAAACAACTACAAGGAGGTTCACTACCTCAGAGCAACTAGAGAAATGTATATTTACCATCCATGGCCTTTGGCTCACTGCCTCCAATGACTTCTAGCACACTAAAATGTAGACACCTTCTGCTCACTGCTTCCAATAGTCTTAGGCATTCTTTCTCTCACTCAGATCTCAACACACGATCACACATTCATCATTCCATGCTACACCACATCTCCAAAGATTTGACCTTGCATATATTTTGCATCCTTGAATAACCTTCTCTAGGTCAACTTCAATGAAACATATGCACTTCAAACATGCAACCACCAAATAGGTCAACACCCAACACCTTTGTGGTGGAAAGAAGTGAAGGCAGACCACATCAAGGGTTAACTAGGACCCAAATCTACATTGACATGCTACACCAGGCTACCACAAACCACGAAGCTTGTCCACAAACAATGCTAACACACCAAGTCGGCCAAACCAACATTGACACTATCAAGCAACCAAATTCACACTTCACCAAGGTCAAAAACATCCTATGGACCATGTAGCAACATTACACGGCACCCTAAAATATTCCAACACCAATAGATTATCCAAAAACACTAGTGCAAATATATGAAATTGAGAATACTATCATCCAGTGCAACCAATCAACTTGACATAGAGATACAACTCATGAACCAAGCTTGCAGAACAGTTGAGCACGCAAAAAACCAAGGGAAGGTAGATGCAAACAATATTAGAGGATTCTCAAATCCATAAGACAAGAAACTTCAATGCGGAGAAATGCGAAGTAATTCCATTTCTCCCAAATATCCATCTTCACAAGCTAGAGACAGTCTAGCATGCTGTCAAACATATCTTCTACTACCACATAATCCAAAACCTGAAACTCTGGATATAAGACCTTTGAAGATCTCTGATCATCACTTTCAAACCGCACAAGCACATCTTCAAGAATGAAGAAATGCAAAGCAAAACACATAACACTTTCTTGTCACCTTGTACTATCTTTATGCAAATTTTCTCAAAAGCACTTGGAAACCAAGTGACCCTGCTGCATCTACAACACCTGCTCAACACCATACACACCATCCCAACATATCCATATCAGAGGTTGACATCAATGACAACACTGATGACAACATAGTGCAACATCCTTATTGGTAGATTTTTGGGTCATAAACCTAATATTGACGTTATTCATAGTTAGGCTTATGATTGTTGGCTTGCCTTTGGTTGTTGTATGTTGAGGCTATGATGAATGGTTTTCTTCTATTCTCCTTCAATGAAATTGCGGGTTGTTCGCAAATTCGCTTGGGAGGTCCTTGGTTTCTGGGTAAGGAATACCTTACAAAAATGGTCTCCTAGGTTTGATTATAGAAAGATGAATTTCGCTCACATTTGGGTTCATCTCCCAAAATTCTCATTGGAATTCATTCAAAGTATAGCCAAAGCTTTTGGTCAGTTCACTACCATGGACGATGTCACCCAAAATAGATCATGCTTCTTGTTTTTTAGATTTTGTGTTTGTATTGTGGCTAAGGTGGAGCTGCCCAACAATGTTAAACTGCACTCCAAGCTTGGTGTTTGGGATCAAAAATTGCTTTACGAGTCCTCATGTTTGAACCACCTCCACAATGCTGGTATTTTCTCTTTGTTGTGCCAGGATGTTCATGTTTTGGTGCAGTCCAAAGAGCAATTTATGCTCGAGTGCCCCTCTATCATTAAGGGGAAAGAGAAGAATTTTGTTGAGCTCTTCAAAAAGGATGGTGTTTCTTGCAAGACTAAGAGAATTTTTTATGACATGATTGGAAGTCCGCCAGATATGAATACTGATGTGTGCATTCAATCCCACCCTGCCCCTACTTTGAGGCCTTTGTGGAAGTTTGGGTTCAAACCTCCTTGATTATCTGTTGTTGGTTTTGGGTCATTCCAAAACTTGTATCCAGTTCCTCGTTTTGGTCAAAAGTTGTGCTAGTCTCGTTGTTCTCTTTGCTGTTTGGGACACTTGTCTTGTTCGTTGTTTTCCTAGTCCACCGCTGGTGAGATTCGTTTTATCGTTTGTCTTTATGGTTGATCTGTAACGGGTACGAGCCCTTCATGTCTTTAATATAATCAAAACAAAATGACAAGACTCATTGTGAAGCCTCCTCTCCCATTTTCTACTAATCAAAAGTATATTTCCATTTGCTTGTAGTGCTCCTCACCTTTTACTTTTACCCTTCCACCACCTCATATGGCTTTTTCATTTTATACATATGCAGATTTCATAAGAACAATTCAAATAAAACATCTATGTCATCATAAAACAGGTCTTTGAGAGATACCCCAGTAGTGTATATAAGCAGTAATCTGCATTGCACTCAACATCTAATGTTATGAAGCCAACAGCATGATTTAAATTGCCAATACTCAAAACAAAACAAATAAAAAAACTTTCTAAAAACTGAAATTAAAACCTTGTCCCTTCATTATTACTGCAGGTCTAATTATTACTGCAGGTCTGACACAGGGCACATTATTTTAGTGCAAGCCTCTTTTCAGACTGCTTTATTTAACATAACCAATAATATCCACAAGAACAGTCTCCTTGCTTAAAATGACAGAAACAGTTCGCATCTCTCACAGCAATTTCTCCTCCAACAATCTTGGAGATAAATTATTTTGCAGTGTGACAATCAGCACGTACCCAAAGGCTCTTAACTACTCTAATAATTGTTCCAAGAGTCATGTTTAACAAACTAAATGAAATCGCCAATTTTTCACTATGGTGGCAGAGAAATAATTCGTTTTCTTCTTCTTCCACTTCTTCCACATCATTAGTAAATGTCTTGAATCTGAAAAATACTCTGCTGCCTTCATCACCCAAGCCAATCCCTTCAAATTTGCATAGATCTCTGTCTGTGGACGTAATCTGTCTCCTCACAAAAAGCATGTACCATTTTCTGGCCTTCAATCCAACTACATCCAGGGATCTTTTTAATTTCTCTATCTTTCATCAATCTCCTTACCATTTGAACCTCACCCCACCTGCCCATTTCTGCAAAGATGTTTGAGAGAAGAACATAAGTTGCCGCATTTTTAGGATCCAAATCAAAAAGGAGTGCTGCTGCAAATACTCCTAAGCCTATATTCATATGTGATCTACAGGCACTAAGAAAACACATCCACACATCCACCACAGGTTTAACTGGCATTTTAATGATAAAGTTTAAGGTGTCCTCAAGATAACCAGCACGGGCAAGAAGGTCAACCATGCACACATAATGATCAAGTGTAGGTGTAATGCAATAAGGGTTAATCATGTGATTGAAGTATGTACAGCCCTCATCCACTAAACCTGCATGGCTGCATGCACATAGAACACAAGTAAAGGTTGGGGAATTTGGCTTTATATCTGTCAATCGCATTTGCTTGAAAGTTTCTAAAGCCTTTTCGACAAATCCATTTTGTGCGTATCCTCCAATCATTGCAGTCCACGAGACCACATTTCTTTGATGCATTCTATCAAAAAGTTCACGTGCCTTGTCTATGCTTCCACATTTTGCATACATGTCTACCAGGGCAGTTGCAACTACAACATCTAACAAAATTCTTCTATCATCTATGCTTTGATGGATGCCCATGCCCTGTTCTAGAGCTCCCATTTTGGCACAGGCAGGAAGAATGCTGACAAAGGTTGTGGAGTTTGGTTGTACACATGCCAATTGCATTTGCTTGAAAGTCTCTAGAGCCTTTTCATAAAATCCATTTTGTACATATCCTGCAATCATTGCATTCCATGATATGACATCTCTTTGAGGCAGTCTGTCAAACAGTTCACGTGCCTTGTCTATGCTTCCACATTTTGCATACATATCTACCAGAGTATTTCCAACTATAATATCTGACAAAAACCCCCCTTCCATTATGCTTTGATGAATGTCCATACCCTGTTCCAAAGCTCCCACTTTGCCAAAGGCAGGGAGGATGCTGGCAAAGGTTGCAGAATTTGGCTTTACACCTGCCAATTGCATTTGCTTGAAAGTTTCTAAAGCCTTCTCAACAAATCCATTTTGTGCATATCCTCCAATCATTGCAATCCATGAGATGACATCTCTTTGAGGCATTCTGTCAAACAGTTCACGTGCCTTGTCTATTTTTCCACATCTTGCATACATGTCTACCAGGGCAGTTGCAACTACAATATCTGACAAAATTCTTCTGTCCTTTATGCTTTGATGGATGTCCATACCCTGTTCCAAAGCTCCCAGTTTGGCACAGGCAGGGAGGACGCTAGCAAAGGTTGTGGAGTCTGGCTTTACTCCTGCCAATTGCATTTGGTTGAATGTTTCTAAAGCCTTTTCAACAAATTCATTGTGTGTATATCCTGAAATCATTGCATTCCATGAGATGACATTTCTTTGAGGCATTCTGTCAAACAGTTCACGTGCCTCGTCTATGCTTCCACATTTTGCATATCCTGCAATCATGGCATTCCATGAGACCACATCTCTTTGAGGCGTTCTTTCAAACAGGTCACGGGCCTTGTCTATACTTCCACATCGTGCATATCCTGCAATCATGGCATTCCATGAGATCACATTTCGTTGAGGCATTTTGTCAAACAGTTCACGTGCCTTGTCTATGCTTCCACATTTTGCATACATGTCTAACAGGACAGTTGCAACTACAACATCTGACAAAATTTTCCTGTCCTTTATGCTTTTATGGATGCCCATACCCTGTTCCAAATCTCCCATTTTAGCACAGGCTGGGAGTACGCTGGCAAATGTAAATTGATCGGGTTGGAAGCCTGTTTGTTGCATCTGGTGAAACAGTCTAACTGCCTCTTGAGGACACCCATGTCTTCTGTACGCTGCAATAATTGTATTCCATGAAACGGTATCTCGTTCTTTCATGTAGTCAAACACTTTACGGGCATCTACCAAGCTTCCGCACTTAACATAAACGTGAATAAGCTTATTATGAAAAGTCCTTCGCATAGCATATGCAAATCGCCTGTGAGCGATGAAAGAATGGAACTCTTTCCCTTGTGAAAGCGTATTATTGGGAATACAGGTCTGCAATAATTGAAAATATGTAGTCTTCAGAGAGTCTGTGTGAACTAAGCATAATGTGCAGCGCCTCCTTTAACTGCCCCCCTCTACATAGTGATGTGAGATTGGGATGGCAATGGCATTTTCTGATTGTAATTGGAGTGTGAAAAATGTGCAGTGTTATTCAATCTATATCTACCGCAATAGCATTGCCAGTGGTAAGCCTGGGAGCATTTTCACTTACATTTCTTTGATACCCTTTCGGGAAAAAAAAGAAAGAGAATGCTTTCAAAACCAGACAAACATCAACGGTTGAAAACACCCACCATACGTACAGAAGGATGATAACGTTTTCAGTATTCTCAAAACTCCACAGTCCTCGTACATGATTCTCACCACAATAAAACTCATCATGGTAGGAGAAGAAAGAAGAAAAATCTCTCCATGCCATTAAAAAATGCAGAAAATGCCATACCTCCCTGTAACATGATAATAGCAGACAATCAAGTTACACGAAGAATTGCATCGTAAGAACTTAATACCAATCGAATCGAATCTCAAAATTTAGATAAATAGTTTTTGATCCGTTTGTTCTGCGTTGATATCTCTGTGAGATTATATCTTAGACTAGGTAGAGTTGTATAAATAGTTCTTTATGTACTCGTAGTTTTTACATTTTCACATTTATTAAGTAAGAATATGTTAATAAATCTAAGATTTCACAGAACACCTGAAGTTGTGATCATGTTTTTTTTGGTTAATACTAGATTTTCTTTGAAAAAAGTTAGGATGAATCAAATGATCAGGCTTTAACTTCATTTCAGAGTGTTTTTTGGTGAGATTTTGAATCAAATCTTTGTGATTGTTGTTATGGTTGTTTTTCTATGATAGTTTTGTTGTTTCTCGTGGGATTTTTTTGATTGTAAGGCTCATTTTGTTGTTGGTTCTAGTTACATAGTGTTGTTATATTTCTTGATTAACAAGGTTTCGGAATCAAAATCTTCTTAAAATTCATAGTTCCAATTAAAAAGGTTTATCTAATAAGAAAAATAAATATTTGTAGGTTGTTTCAATTGTTATGAAACTTTAAAATTTTAATATGGTTTTTTTGCTAATTATTATTTTTTGGTTAATGATAGTATGTATTAAATTGAAGATTATAAAATTATTAAGAATTAAGATTAATTTAGTATATAGATTATTGTAATGAAAAATGTATCTTATTGTCTTTTTTTATTTAGTTTTGTGTTTATTGTAAGAAGATATCTTTTTATCCATATATAAAAAATATTGATGCACTCTTTTATAAAGTCGAGTTATTTTACTTAGTTTTATCCATGTGTCATTCCATAGTTATTATGTTATTCTTTATATGATCATATATTTCCACACAATTAGTTTATTTGTCTTTATTATAGTTGTTATTCATGCACACATCCTCACACAATGAGTTGGGACGTGACTATTCTCCCTACAAAATGCATGTCAGAGCCATCATAACATTGAAAAATACGTTAAAACATACATATTAAAATACATAACATGATAGAACAACGTAGGTGGGGGGCCTGCCAAGACAAAGGATACAATGATGAATTGGTTGATAAGAGGAAATATTTTGGTGATGAAAATGTGGATTAAACGACATCATTAGCAAGTGTTTCTTGTGCTTTGTTGGTATTCTATCAGTGTTGTGGGCGGGAGTTTTTTTATCCATAAAACTCGCTACCATTGTCTTCTACAATAAGCCATCACTTTTTGTTGTAGATTTTGTGCAAAGATTGTGGGAGTTGGAGGATGACGTGAGTAAATCTATGATCTAAATTATAATAAGTATTTTTTTTTATAAGATATTGTTTAAATATGAAAATGCACAAAATAATTGCAAGTTGGAAAACACTCTGTTATGAGTTTTTTCATTCTACTTGTTCAAAGCTAAAGGGTGGAGAGTGCAAGAAGGAGTTGCAAGTGGTGGATATATAAAACATACCAAATTGAGGTGAGGGGTGACTAACCAATTGGGTTGTTATTTGCAAAAGGTTTTAAAACAGTATCTAGATTGCAAGTTTCATAACATGAGTGTGAACTGCAACTTGCAATTTTATAGATAGTATGAATGTAATGAAAACTTTTTGTTATTTAGACAGTAAGAATATAATGAAATTCACCTTCAAAATTAATTACAACTATTAGTTAAAGAGTAAAAATTGCATTTCAATTTCTTCATATGATTAAAAAAAATGCATAAAATAATTGCAGGTTGGAAAACACAATGTGGGTTATGAGTTATTTCAATTTGTTTGTTGAAAGCTAAAGGGTGGAGAGCATGGGGAGGAGTTACAGGTGGGGGATACATAAAACAAACCAAATTGAGGTGAGGGGTGAGTAACCAATTGTGTTGTTACGTGTATAGGGTTTTAAAACAGTATGTGGTTTGTAGTTTTCATAACACCGAGTGTTTTGCAACTTGAAATTTTATAGATAATGTGAATGTAATGAAAACCTTTAGAAACTAAGAATATGATGAAAGTCACCTTCAAATTTTATTACAACTATTAGGTAGAGTAAAAATTACATATCAATTTCTTCATATGATGAAAAAAATATATAAAATAATTGCATATTGGAAAACATTATGGGTTGTGAGTTATTCATTCTACTTGTTCAAAGCTAAAGGGTGGAGAGCTCGAGAATGAGCTACAAGTGGGGGATACATAAAACAAACTAAATTGAGGTGAGGGGTGAATAATCAATTGGTTTGTTACTTGTAAGGAGTTTTAAAACAATATGTTTGTTGCAGGTTTCATTACACTGAGTGTTTTGCAATCTGTAATTTTATACAGTATGAATGTAATGAAAATATTTTGTTATTTAGACAATAATAACATAATAAAATTCACCTTCAAAATTTATTACAATTTTTAGTTAGAGTAAAAATTGCATTTCAATTTCTTCATATGATTGAAAAAAATTGCATAAGGTCAGAAAATATTGTGTGTTGTGAGTTATTTCATTTTGCTTACAAAGCTAAAAAGGTGGAGAGCATGGGGAGGAGTTGCAAGTGGGGGATACATAAAAGAAACCAAATTGAGGTGAGGGGTGAGTAATAAATTGGGTTGTGTGGATGGTGTTTCTATACCTGCGCAAACACAAAGAACAAACACATGATTAGATCAAAATCCAAGTTAGAAGCAACATTCCCCATAAAATTAGATTGAAACATCAAAATAGGAAATAAAATGAAGAACAATACAATAGAAGCTAATTAAATCCTATCTAATGAGCAAACTTTCAATCCCATGGGGGAATTGGTGCCATTTTATATGGATCGTGACCCTTTATGTGATTTGATGATCTTTGATGATGAATGTTGATTCTTTGATGCAATTTGTCAATAACCTTGACAAAACTATGAAACTTGAATGAAAGTGGATGATGTTGTAGATAAAATTGAGTATACTAGGCTTGCTTGGATTGTGGATGATCAATTCAATAGGAGAAGCCCTCTATTTATAGAAGAAAGTAATGGGAGGAGAGACAAAATGGATGAATGTGGGATAAAAGACCAACCAATGAGAGAAGACCACTTGTCTATATGCGATTGGAAGAGGAATGAGCACATTTTGATGAATGTACCAATAAATGAGATTAGGTGGAATTTGAAAATGTTGAAATGACAAGTTGGAGGGAGAGAAGAGTGGAGTAAATGCCACTTGGCTTAAGGCAAAGGACATGTAAGAGGCCGTTAATGCCTTGTTGGATGTACTCATCCCTTTTGGAGGGATTTTAAAATTTGAAGAATATTCCCTTTTGATGTCAAGTTGAGGGAAAATAGATGAATTAATAAATCAATTAAATTGATTTATTGGTGCAAGTTGCAAAATCTAGAGGATTTGAGTGATTAGGATTAGGATTAATCATGATTTGATCAAATTAAGTAGAAATTAGATGATTTGACAATTTTGATTTAAATTTTATGATTTATTTAAATCAAATTTGAGAGGAAGAATGATTTAGATTTAATTAAATATAAATATTGATTTATTTAATTAAAAAAGGCGGTGTTAGATTAAAATTTATTTAATTTAAAGAGATGACTTTAGAAATTTAATTAAATAAAGCGAATTATTTAATTAAAAGAGAGACTATAGGATTAATTAAACAAAATAATTTATTTAATTAATAGAAGAGAATGATTTAGTTAGGTAAATTTGATTTATTTAATTGAGAGAGCAAATATGATGAATTTAATCAAATAAAGATTATTCAATTAAATTAATTAGTAAAGGGGATGATTTAGGAAGAAACAATGTTAGTAAGATCGGGATCACGTGTGTAGGATCAATTTGTATATTTTTTGTGTCTATATTTTTCCCCGCTTTGAAGCAATGCACTCGTTGCGTTTGTTCAAAGAATAAACTGTCAAGATCAAAATTCAAAAAAAATAAAATTATTTTTCAGATGCCCCACTACTGCCTCAGTGAGAGGATTGCGCTGGTATACTACCCCCTCAAGAGATAAAAAAAAAAAATGATTTTTGGGTGATCTCATGAAAAGATGACAAGTTTCCTAACAGGTCCAGGATGCCAAAAACATGCCAAAACATGAAAAACGATGTAAAACGGCCCTTGGTTGGGCAAAAAATAGGATTGAGGGTCCAAAACCCTAGCTAGATGACTAAATAGGGTCAAAAAATCCTAATTTTCAAGTTTAAACAGACCCCAAGGGGTCACTTTCAATTCATTTGCACACTTCGCCTTTAGAAAAATTTGCACTTTAATCTCTGAGCATTGATCGAGATGGCACAAAGATTACTTCCATGACATGTGTCAGATCGAGTATGAGTGCACCAACGGTCAGCCGACACAGGGCCAATGGTATGTGATCCTTACCCATCTCTTGATTTTGATTTTTGTGTGCAATTCATAGGGTCCAAAGTCAAATTTAGGTCAAGCGACGCTATATAGCACTATTGAGGGTACAAAATCGGCATCGCACGGCCTCAAAGTGTGTCGTATATGTGAAGAGCATCACCGCAACTCAGTTAAGCAAATTAGGGTTTAGGGTAAAGTTTGTCGCATATGAGAAATGCGCAGTAGTGGCGTAATTTAGGAATTACGGTTTGGGGGCGTGGTCAAACTACGTCGAGGCGACACAGTTTGGAATTTGCAAATTGTGTCGCAATTGCAAACAAAGCCACATTTGTTGTTTCAATTGCGAAAACTTAGTGCGAGATCTTGATTTTTTTTTAAACTTGACGCTGTGGCTTTTCTTGTGCAAGAGGACCTCAGGATACTGCATTCACGAGAGCACAGGTGCCCAGTTCTTAGCAGATTAGATGGGTTACATGAGCTGCTTCAGGATCACCTTGAGGCGATAGGACTTTGGTATGTCACTTATTCACATGTCGTTCAGACACACTTGGGGATGATGACAGCCTTAGCAAATAGATGGCACAGTGAGACATCATCATTTCACTTGCCCACAGGAGAGGCTACAGTCACATTGGAGGATGTCTAGCGCATTCTTCGATTGGCCATCCACAAAGAGAGAGTCATCTATGATGTGGATACTAGGAGAGACGCTTGTTATGAGGTCATGGAGCTTGAGGCAATCGTCTTCTTTGAGGGGCAGATTGATCTTGAGCGATATAGGGGCACAATGCCCACTTTTAGACTGATTGTAGCTACCACCATATCAGGGCTTGTGGCACCAGATTGGTGGGGCCAATATTTCAGCCCAATATGGGGTCTAGCATGGGAGCAAATGCTCCACAAGAGAGAGTGCTTTGCATGGGGGTCAGTGATGCTGGCCTCACTCTATCGATACCTTCATGAGTTTGCTTACTTAGATAGTCGGGCCATTGGGGTCGGAGTTACATTATTGCACGTCTGGGCTTGGGAGCACATTGTCATGTTTTTCCCATAGGTTATAGTTGTTGCCTTAGAGCTAGATGATCCTATTTTTTGGTGGTACAGAGGGGCCCAAATTATATTCACACACACAGGGGCAGGTGGCATCACCCATTGGACGAGGGTCATCGATGAGATGACAACGTTCACCTGGAGGCCCTAACTCGGCATGGGTCCATGGTATGATGATGCACAACAACTATTTTTTGCTTGGTAGGACAGACTTATGCAGGATCGAGAGCACACGATTATAGAGAGATACCTACTAGATAGAGTGGCTAGACAGTTTGGGGACATATAGGACCGCCTTGATGACCTGTACATGGCTATCTTCGCTCGTACTACAAGGGAGATTACATGGGGCAAACCCATCTCACTTGATGAGGTCATGACATCATTCAGGACATTGGTGGCTAGACCATGGCCATATGATCAGCGACAGGGGGATGTAGGGGTCACACAAGCCTACACAGATTGGTTTAAACCACCCCTATGACCTACAAATCCAGGTGCAGTACCCATACGATGGAGGCCTAGATGCAGGTTGGTAGGCCGAGGGCGGGAGGCAAAGGGGATGGATATGGGGATGGGGGGAGAGGAGGCAGAGGACCACCTCCACACTAGCCACAAAAGACACCACCCCGAGAGCAGCCACAACAAACACCACCCCGAGAGCAGCCACAACAAACACCACCCCGAGAGCAGCCCAGAGATGGGGTTGGAGAGAGAGAGGTCCCAAGGGAACACCAACAACAATCCCCATCACCACTACTAGCGCAGCTAGATCACGGAGATGCATTGATTCAGCAGTTGCAGGCATAGGTGTAGGTTCTCTGAGAGGGATCAGGCCCGACAATAGGCCCAAGTGCTTACCATAGAGAGAGATCAGGTCCAATACAAGTGGGACAAGGAGATAGGTCAGAGACAACAACTTGAGAGCATGGCCTTTGCATCCCAGGGCAGGACAGTGTCTACATAAGTATATTAGGAGGCAGTGAGATAGGCAAAGTACTATAGGCTACATTATAGGCAGGCAGTACTAGCAACGGCCCGAGTGCCAGAATTTTCACAGAAGACAAGCATGAGGAAGCCCGAGGATCATGTCGAGAGGCAAGAGGGTGAGGGGTTAAGCCAATAGGGCTAGCCTCACATTTTGACAACATTCTTTTTTGATCTATGGACTCCATTTTTTATAGCCCCGATTGTATCATATACTTTGATTTATACACATTTGATCTCGATCTTTGTACCATGACAGTTGCATTTTATATATATATATGAGATGGTTCAATTTTTTTATGGGATGTCCTACTTTACTTATGCACGATGGATGGATGTATTTAATTTCCTATGTGATATGATATGCAGATGTTATGATTTTATGCATTTATTTGATGTGATGTAATATGATGTATGTTTCTATGTGATGCAATGATGTGATACAATGATTATGTAGATCTTTTAGGGATGCATTTCTTTTGCACTCTATGATGATGATGTATGGATGCAACATGTTATGATATGCAAATGTGATGCTTGTATGTAATGGAATATGAATGTAATGATGTGAGATGATGTATGGTATTTATGATATATGATATGCAATGGTAATATGTATAAATGCAATGATGAAAATGATGTCATATGAATATGGATATGTAACAATTTATGATGTCATATGATATGTGATTATGTAATGGATGAGTTAATAATGCTTATGTGGTAATAAATGTCATGTATGATGCGACATGATTGTATGATGTGAGATGACCTATGAGATGTAGATGTGTACGAAATGATGTTTTATGATATCTAATGATTCTTATTTCAAAATAATTCATGGATGAAAATGTTGTGACCTGCAATAATATGATAATGTGAGATGATTATGACATTAAATGTAAATGATTATTATACGTAATGAGGTTATTATTATGTAATACGGATATGTAGAAATTTATGATGTGTAATGATATGATATGTGATTTATGTAATGGATGATTTGATAATGCCTATATGATAATATCTATGATGAAATGAAAATACTAGTAATGAATCTATATTAATGATGAAATGCAATGCATCTATGTTTCCAATATGATATGATATGCATTATGTTGATGATTGGTGGATGCAGGGTGGATGCATTTTAGTGATGTTTTTGAGTAATTGTCGTGGTACCATGTTACTATGGAAAGAAGACAAAAGAAAGAAGATCCAACAAGCTTACCTTATTAATGATGATGGTGATAATGATATTAGGAATTGGGACTTTAAAAGGGCCAATTATCTTATGTTTGATAATACACATAGGTACAATGCATCAATTTATAAAGAACCAGGATGGTGTTGTACCTAGTGTGATGGACTTTGGCTCGTCAATCAGATAGGATTACTCATGTTCACACTTGACATACAAAATCTTATTCATGATGTAGTTTAGATATTCTAAACATCTCAGACCAAAACATAGAAAAATAAGCCTTCCTATGTGGTCAACAAGACATTTTAAACACCTTCCCTACAAACCAAATAAAGCATGTATGACCAAGTTATTTTACAAGAACATCCAACAATAATAGTAGATAAAAAAGATAATGATCACTGCCCCATTCCCTTTCTCTCTAAATATTTATGTTTAGACATCATCAAGAGGTCATTAGAATGAGCGCAAAATAAGATAAGTCAACAAGACAAGGTAAAGCAAAAAAACAAGCTAATGTTCTTCATACTGCTAGCCAAGACTAAACTACGGTGATGTCTGATGCTGATGTCCATTGTAGGAAGGATACATCCTAGGACATGTTATCAGGATGATGATGAGATTGATTGGATGATAAGCTATTGATACTCCAATTTGATTAACTTGTTGACTTACTGACCTAGACTTGAGACTTTGATGATTGAGCTTTCACTTTTAACCTGCTAGACTTTCCTCTGACTAACTTACCAAAGGATGAAAATGATGATTGATTTATTATGAATGAGATTATTTCAGATGAAAGTGAGATGAGACGGATGGATTTTTCAAATATTTGGATGTTTTTGGTGTTTTGAAATGTTTTGAGGCTATTTTATTTTTTGGATTTTCCAATTTTTATGGTTTTTTTAGAGATTTTGACCAAAATACTAACTTAAAGACCTATCCTAGGGGTCTTGAGAGTTGATCAATAGATTACCCTGGCCTACGTTATACATGCAGAGACCACGTAGTTCAACTGACACATACTCGATTATTGATGAGATATGAACAAGGTGGATTGCCATATTATTGTGACGGACTCCTAAAGGATTGACCTAGGGTGTCTCGAGGGATGATAAAAAATCAACCTTGCCTACGTTCAAGCTCAGAGATGGCATAGTTCGACAAGATGAATCCACTTTTCTTTTCTTTTGTATTTTTGACATGTTTTGGATTTTGATATGATTTGGATGTTTTTTGGATTTTTTGATTTGATTTCAAGGATGACTTCAAGGATGTACATAAATCTGATCCGATGTAGGTGAAAGAACATTCCCCTAGTGTGATGCAATAGACTACCTCGATAAAGGTAGGACAAACTGATCTTAGGAATGTTCTAAGTAGTACTAGGGAGAAACATGATATGAATAAAGGATCCAGCTATGATGCAGACGTAGATGGATGATATGGAATGTGATGGAAGCGATGGGAGCATGACGGATGAATGATGTAGAACAAGCCTTGAAGATCCTGGTGGATGGAGAGTGCTTTATTTACATAAGGCACCTGTTTGTCAGGTTTTCACCAAGGTACTTGCCCAAAGCGCCACCGAAGTGGTTTTCACTAGAGGACGATTTTTCTCTTTACTATTTTTCAATCCTTTTTCTCATTTTTTTTGGATTTTTATATTTTTTATATTTTTGGTTTTACCCTTAAAAAATCAGGCATAATTTTTTTTGAAATGGGAGTTATTCATGGGCTCTTGCAGAGGTTCCCCTTTGGGTGTTGATAGATGGTATGCTCCTGATTTGTAGCTCACGGTGATGATGAATGGTCCCAACCAGTTGGGTTCAAACCTACCCTTGCTATCTGGATTTGGCACGTTCTTTTGATTTTCCTTCAGTACCAACTCACTGACTTGGAAGGCCCAAATCTTGTTTTCTTGTTGTAGCTTCGCCTGAGACAGTTCTGATATACTTGTAAATGGTTTAAGGCATCCCTACGCCACTCATCTAGTAGTTCCAGCTCATTCAATTGTGAGACTCAATATTCTTCATTTGTTATGAGATATGCAATGATATTCTCAGGGTCGAGAGCTCGATGTCAATGGGGAGTATGACTTTTGATCCGTAGACTAGGGAAAAGGGGGTGGCACCTGTTGGTGTGTGGATGCCTGTGTAGTAGGCCCATAAGGCGGATTCAACTACAAATACCAGTCACGACCAATGTCATTCACTATTTTCTTGAGGATTTTTAGGATAGTCTTATTGGTAGCTTATGCTTGGCCATTGCCTTGGGGATAATATGGAGTGGAAAAGCAATGTTGGATTTTAAACTTTTCGCATAAGTTATGAACGTCTTGATTTTTGAAAGGTGTCTCATTATCTAAGATAATGGCTTGAGGGACACCATATCAGAAAATTAGGTAATTCAGGATGAAATTGGATATTTGCTTCCTTGTGATGTAAGTCATGGGAATCGCTTCCACCCACTTCATGAAGTACTTTGTGGCGGTGAAGATAAACTTATGCCCATTGGATGAGCTGGGAGTGATTTTTCTAATGAGATCGAGCCCCCACTATGAAAACGGCCAAGGTGTGATGACTGGGTTGAGCTCCTAAGCTGGTGCATGGATGAGGTCCCCATGCTGCTAACACTGCAAACACCTTTTAACATAGTCATGTGCTTCTCTTTCCATGGTAGGCCAATAGTACCCCGTCCTCAGCAGTTTCTTGGCCAAAGTCATACCACTCAAGTGTGAACCACAAATGTCATTATGTACCTCAGTTAAAGTAATCAAGGCTTCCTCAGTATTTAGGCAACGTAAAAAGGTCCCTTCAATGCTCCTACGATACAGGGTTTCTCCTAGGATGACAAAACGGGATGCCTTTTTGACAAAGGTTCTTTTGAGGTTCGGGGTTATGTCGACGGGGAGGACTCCTATTCTCAAGTAAGTGTAAATATCATGGTACCAGGGATCACCAAGACCAATGATTTCGCAAAAAAAATCAAACTTTGGTACCTTGAATGATGGTAGGAGAAGCTGCTTTACGAGGAATTCCTATTTTGGGATGTTGTGCGAGATTTCCAAGAGTGATCCGATCATAGCCATTGCATCTAATACTCTGTTATTTTCTTGGGATAGTTGTTCAAATGTAATATCAATGAAGAACTCCTTGAGACTTTCCACCAACTTCTTGTATGGAGTCAACTTGTCATCCTTTGTTTGATATTCATTGTTTACTTGGTTGATTATGAGTTGGGAGTCTCCATAGACCTTAAGTACCATGATCTGCCACTGCACTGCAATCCTCAGCCCTATGACAAGAGCCTTGTATTTCATGATGTTGTTTGTGCATGGGAATGATAGCTTGTATGATTTAGGTATACGGTCCCCTTGCAAAGTGATAAAGAAGATTTTCGCTCCTAACCCATGTTGTGTGTAGGATCCATCAAAATACATCTTCCAGTGATCTGCTATTTTAAGGTTGAAAATTGATTCATCGAGGAACTCTGAAACAAGTGGATTCTCTGCATATATTGGTGCTTCTTCCAATTGATCTGTGATTTCTTGTCATTTGATAGCCTTGTGTTCTACATATTCAATGTCATGCTCTGTTAGGATCATAACCCACTTAGCCATTTGTCCTATGAGAGTTGCGTTGGAAAGTAGGTATTTGAGAAGATCTATTTTGCAATGAGCTTGATCTGATGCGCTAGCATCTAATGTCTAAATTTTTATGCTACAAACACAACTACCAGGCAGGCTTTCTCAATGGGTTTGTAGTTTAGCTCATGTCCCACCATGGTCCTGTTAATGTAGTAGATGGCTCTTTCCTTTCCATTTTCTTAATGTTATGCTAGGAGAGCACCAAGGGAAATTGTTGTTACTAATATGTATAACATCAAAAGTTTGCCTAGAATTGGTGGCATGAGGATTGGCAGTGTGAGTAAGTATTCCTTGATCTCGTTGAACGTCTGAATGCATTTCTCATCCCATTTGTATGCTACCCTCTTGTGGAGTAGATGAGAATATGGGATTGCCTTATCTTCTAATTACGCTATGAATCGATGGATGGACTAGAATCTTCCTTGTAGGCCTCTTAGTTGCTTCAATGTCTTGGGTGCCTCCATTTCTAGAATGGCTTTGACTTTGGTGGGGTCGACCTCGATTCCTCTCATTAACACAATTTAGCCTAGGAGCTTGTCTAATTGCACCCTGAAGACACACTGTTTAGGATTGAGTCAAACCTTGTACTTTTCTAGCCTATCAAAGATGGATCTTAGAGTTGATATGTGATCACGTCACTTCTTTGATTTAGCCAATATATCATCCACATAATCTTCCATGGTTTTATGGATCATATCATGAAATATTAGAGGCATGACCCTTTGATAGGTTGCTCCTACATTCTTTAGCCCAAACGACATCATGTTCCAACAATATGTTCCCCATGGGCATGTGAAAGTTGTCTTGTACTGATCTTCTTTGGCTATAATGATTTAGTTGTAGCCCGATAATCCATCCATTAATGATAGCATCTCATATCTTGCTATCATATCCACAATCATGTCAATGGTTGGAAGTGGAAAGTCATCCTTGGGACATGATTTGTTCAAGTCTCTAAAATCCATGCAAATGTAGAAGCCCCCAGTGGGCTTTGAAACAGGTACTAGATTTGAGACTCGTTCTTGATAATCAATCGGTTGTATGAACCCTACATCTAAGAGATTTTGTGATTCCATTTTGACCAGCAATGCTATCTGGGGATGCATTTTCCTTAGCTTTTGTCGCACTGGCTTCGCCTCTGGGTACACTGCAAGATGATGAACCACAACTTTTGAATTGAGACCTGGCATGTTGGTGTAGGTCCATGAAAATTTCACCTTTCTTTCCCTTAGGAATGTAGCTAAGAGCTTTTGTTCTTCTGTGAGAAGTGATTCGACATAGAATGTTATATGTGGTTTTGTTTATGTTCCCAGATCAACTAGATTGCATTGTTCTTCTAGAACCGCTAACTTCTCTTGGTGAATGGTACTGAGAGGAATATTGAATCCTTCATCCTCTGGTGCCTCGGAGAGGTTTTCACCGTTGGATGTGTCCTTTATTTTTACTATTTTTGGATTAGAGAGTGCCACAGTGTGGTTTTCACTCAAAGACCTTGAGATTATTCTCAATTTTTCACTTTTGCGACTGAAGGATTCAATCATTTCCCCATAGTAGGCTTGTGTGTCCAATATGATGTTGAACCTAGCTTTATGGTCTCCATATGGTACCGTGTCCCACAATCCCATGAATGCGAAGAGCACCTCATCATTTTTGAATGTGTCTAGAACTGGTGGGCCTCGTTGGTTGTAATCGATGAGTTGGGGATAAACTAGGTTTATCTCATGGATTTGATGGTCTGACTCAAAAGATAGGGTGTTGATCATGAGTAGGGAGTAATCTTCAAAAAGCATAGGCAAGTCAGTTATGGGATCCTCGTCACTACTACACATATCGATTATGTCAAATGTAAATTTATCTAAGGGTAGACCTATAGATACTGGTAAACAAAGAGCAGTTGTCAAGGGGGAGTCCTGACTTCTCTAACTGGAGGAATTCTACCATGTATGGTTACACTCGGAGGGGTACATCCAAGGCCAAGATTTTTCATGTGCTTTTCAAAAATGATAGGTTCCAATCGGCCATTGCTATTTTTCGAAGACTTTCATTTTTGTTATAGCCCATTGCCAACATTAATTGAAATCCTCTATTGGAATCATCCATAGGAAGGGTTGGTACAAGTATTTCATCTTGATAGAGGAGATTGGATACATCTCTCTTGTCCACCACTTCTCGGCCTAGATCCCCCAACTCCTGAATCGAGAGGGATCTACTCTAAAATTTTGAGTTGTTGTATTGGCAGCTTGTGGTTGTCCAAGGGATCTGGGGGATTGAGGTAACTCCCCTACTACAAAGGATCCCTTCTTCATTTTCTAATCCCCACACCCATTGTCTTGGATAATGACCTTGATTTCAGATATATTAGGAATGGCAAGTATCTTTGTCTCAGAAGTGGAGGCAATGTTGGTTGGGTCTATATACAGAGTTGAAGGGCCTTCATCATTTTTTGGGTCTTGGGGGATTTTATAGTATTTTGCTTCCAAGTTTTTCCAGTAGGCAAAGGGTTTAGGATCACCATAGATTGTGACCTCTTGATTTTGATATGAGAAATTAACGCACTGATGGAAGTTTGATGCAACTACTTGTAGCCCATGGATCCATGGTCATCCCAGGAGGATATTATAAGGCAAATCAAGGTCAAGGACCTGGCAGGTGGTTTCCATAGTGGTTGGCCCTACTTGAATAGGGAGTTGGATAGTGCCTTGAGACACCCTTTCTTGGTCATCATATGCTCTAATTGTGATACCCTTGCCTTTTTCAATGGAATCCTTAGAGAATCCTAGATTCTTTATGAGCTTGAGCGAAAAACTATTTAAACCTCCACCCCCATCAACCAAGACCCTCTTAACTTTATTTTTAAGAACCAGGACTTCAAGGTGAAGTGTGTGATTGTGAGATGGTTGGGTGGGGAATTCCTGATTAGAAAATGTGAGGAGATTCGATATGGTAATGTTTTTGACCATAGCTTGGAATTATTTTGTATCAAGATTGGCGGAGATGGTGGATGAAGTCAATGCTTCCTCAAGGATTTCTCTATGGGTGGATGAAATATTTAGTAACTCCATGATGGAGATTTGAGCGGGAGTTCTTTTCAACTGGTGCAAGATATTATAGCCATTAGGAGCAGATTTTGGATTTGAGGTGGATGCCCTAGGTGGTTGTGATGACCCAACAATGGTGACTTTACCACCGCATGTGGTGACTCCACAGTCAGTTTTGGCTCCCTTGATGCTAACAAAAGTGACCAATTCATCTAGGGATGCACATGGTTCACATTCATATTTTTGCTTCCCTTTGTTATTTCCTTTTTTATGCTCCGACATCGGATTCGTGTAGATCTTAAGATCTTGATTCCCAATTGGCTATTCTTCATTTATGATCTTGTCATCGATGAGGTCTTGGATTATATTTTTAAGATTCATGCAACTGGTTGTTGTGTGCCCCTTGATCTTATGATAATCACAAAGGTAGTTTTCATTGTACCATGGTGGTTTTACCATGGGCTCTTGATAATTCTCAAAAGTGGGGATTTTAATGAGATCCTCAACTACCAATTTCTTCATGATGGACTCCACTGATTCCCCAAGAGCGGTAAAATTTCTCTTGGGGGGATATTTGTTTCACGGAGGTGGTCGCCCTTGATTATTTAGATTATTGATTTGATTATTGGGTGGTGGTTGTGACACCACATTGTTTTGTGTGTTGTTGTGATTGTTGTTTTGTGGTTGTTGATACATAGGGGTGTTATGCTTTGGAGCACTGATTACGACTTTGGTATTAACCACACCGTCATTGGTGATGTTTCTATTTTTTTCCCACGTGCGAGGTTTTTTGTTATAGCTGATAGAATGACGGTTGTCCTTATGTTCTGAATACATGGGTGTCCCCCCTTGTGCAATAAGGGCTCGTTCAATGTTAAGCACCTTGGGGATCAATTGGTCGTAAGTGGTGATACACTACATCTTTAGATGGAATGCCAAATTTTTCTCAATATTGCAAATGATAGTGCAAATTTGTTGCTCCTCTAGCATGGCCCACTTGCTCCTGTTGGCCTTGGATCGCCAACGTTGTAGAAAGGAAGCGAACGATTCCCCCTTACCTTGTTTAAGCACAAATAGTTCCTCTAGACTAAAATCCATGCTAATGTTGAATGCATAATTATTTATGAATGCATCTACAATCTCTTGGAACGTTTTTATACCAGTAGGCAAGCGAGAGAACCACTCCATGGTAGGGCCAACCAAGCTTCTAGGGAATATTCACATTAGATATGTATTGTTACATGTGACTTCCATGCAATGTACTTGGAATTCCCTGATGTGATCTTCGAGGTTTCCTAGCCCATGATATATGTCAAATTTAGGGATTTCAAACCCCTTTAGGAATGGTACCATTGCTAAGCTCTTGTCAAAAGGATAAGGGCACAAATTGCTTGGTTTCCTTGTTATTTTCCTTGATTGGAGATCAAGCACTTGTTGCAAGAGCAACTTGATTTGTGTTGTTACATAATCTTCCAGATTATGGGGTGGAGTGAATGTGTTCTGAAGTGGCTGAGGTGCTTGAGTGATGGATGGAGTGTTGGTGGGAGTTTTTTACAAGCTTTGTTGTGTGATTAAGGCTTGATGATATACCTGCATTTTTTGTTGCACCAACAACGCTTGTTGTTGGTATTGTTGTTGCTATGCCAACAAGGCTTGTTGTTGGTCTTGTTAATGTTGTGCCAACAACGCTTATTGTTGGGATAATAATTGGGTTACTTCTTGTTGTGCTTGATACTATTGATACGCTTGTTGTTGAGTTGCTTGCAGTTGTGCCTGGTATTGAGCTTGTGCTTGTTGAACTTGATATTGGGCTTGAGCTTGAGCCTATGCTTATTGGGTTGCATGTGTAGCTTGGGCAGCGTATGTGGCTTGTGCATCTTGAGTTGCTTACATAGCTTGGGTGGCTTGTTGTTGTTATAGTAAAGCCTGAGCTTGGGCAACCTGTTGTGCTTGTTGTGCCACTAGTTGTGCTTGTTCTTGTTGGGAAGCTTGTTACTTTTGAATTTACTGAAGTTCCTTTGATAGGCAGCTTGTTGAGCTGCTTGCAACACAATACTAAATGAGTTTATCATGTTGGGTTTTGGTGGTGGTGGTGGCGGATTAGGAATAGTGTTGATTGTTGTGATGAGAGGAACCGTTGTATTGATGATTGGGGTTTGTGTGGTGGATGGTGTGATGGACATGCTTGGTCCTTGGGAGAGCATGTTTTGAGATACTTGGGGGATGGTAGATGATGTGTTGATTGTTGGGGTTGCTTGAATGGTTGCCACCTGTTGTTACGATATTGATGGCAAGATGGGAGGATTCAATACGATGTTTTGATTTATGGTTGGAGGGTTGCTCGAGTTTTTTTGATTGATGGTCGGTAAGGGTGGAAGACCCAACCCAAGGGGTGATATGGATGTTAATGACAATGATGTAAGCGGTGGTGTATTCCCTTGGAAAAGTGATGATGAGGAGGGATCAAAGATTCCCCCTTTTTTGAATAATTCACCCTCTCCTTGTGAGATCATGGGAGAGAGGTTTGCGTGTTGAGGGGATACATCGGTGTTGTGTGAAAGGAGGTTGGATTAGTGGGATCATGAAATGCAAGCGAAAAATATGGGTGTAAAGGATTCACCGGGGCAGATTGATCTAGTATGGTGTTTGCGTCCAAACCTCACTTTCTCACATGGGGATGTGTTTGAAGTGCATGAATTAATGAGATTCCCTTGTTAACAATCAGTTGAGTTGGAGCAATAGATGATGTGATTTTCAGGATGCTTTGAGTGATGCTTTGAAATGGAGGTGTGAGTGGAATTGGAGGCATGATTCCAAGAGGCTTCTCCAAAATAGTGCTTATGTCATAATCAGAAGGGATTTTGGCCCCTTATTTTGCCAACTCAAGCATGTATTGGGAGGGATTGAGCCTCAACATGGCATTGATAATTCTATGAGTCTCAGGATTTTGAACCATTTCAATGATTTCATCTTGTGTCATCCTTGAGACGTTGTTGGTGATGTCCTCCATTTCTCCCTCCTCTTGAGGATTTTGTGATGGTGAAGGAAGATTGGTTAGGGGATTGATCGATCCAATGGGATTCATTTCAGGAGCGGTTTGGCTTAGGTCACTTAAAGTTGATGTTTCCTTGTTGGTTTCCATATTCTTCTCGTTTTGCGATCTAGTTTGCACCATAAAATATGGATCAATTTTCAAGAATGTGTGAGATGAACGTCTAATTCTTTGGATTGATCTAACTTTAGGCACAAAAGAGAAAAACTAGGATGATTAAGGATCAAATGGTGATGATGAGACAAACAAAAGATGGATGATGTGGATGATTGAACTCTTGAGAAATCTTGAAGGAGATACTAGACTTTAGGACTTGATTTGGTTTGGTTTGATCTTGGCTTGATTGGATTTTGATTCAGAAAGTGAACTCATAAACTCTAAGAGGTTGGATGTTGTCCTAAAGTAGACTTGTACACAAGATGATAATTTGACTAATTTTGTAAAGGATTCATCAAGACACCCCTAGTCAAACAAGATGATTTTGATTTGATTTTTCCCTTTTTTGGATAATGAACTTATAAACCCTAAGATTTTGGATGTTTATCAAAGGGTAGACTTGTTCAAAAGGATTGAAAATTTGACTAAATATGTGGATAAGGATTCATTTACACACATATAATCAATCAAGATGATTTGGTTTTGCCAAAAGTCTAGCATGAATGATTTTTTCAAGATTTCCAAGAGTTGTTGGTGAGGTGATTTTTTTGGATTTGATGTTGAGGGATGGATGAGAATGATGAATTTGATCCTAGATTAGACCTAGATAGAACTCCTTTCTACAAGAGCTCGGTATTGAAGAACATGCTTGGTACTTCATATGTGAGAAAAGCAAATCTTTAAAAAAGACTTGGATTTTGTTGGAAATAAAACTCATACAAATTAGGATTGTTCCTTGAAGATTTCTTGTAAAAACTTTAAAGTAACCTTTCCCTAACTCCATGAAGCCTTGAAAGATGTTCTTCACGAGCTTTTGGACTAAGAATTTTGAACTTTGGTTTTCAGATTTTGATCTTTCGGGAAATCATTTGGAAGAGCACATGTCTAGGGTCCAATTTTTTCTTAACTTTGCTTAATGACTTCCTTTTATCACAAACAATTCTTGATTTAGGTTTTCAAACTAGATGTCTAATGTCCTAACTTCTTCTCATCCCACAAAGTCTATTATGTGGAGAATCGAGGAAGTTAAGGTAAAATTTTCCTAATGTTGACTTTAGTGAGAACAAATTATGATTAAACCAAAATACTTAGATGCCTCTAAGGATGAAATCCCTAGTGCAAGCAAGAGCACTTGGATTTGTCAAAGGTATTTGTTCCCCCAAAAGGGTTTGAAATTTTGAGAATATAGCAAGTCCTTAGAAAAGGGACTATAATTCCCCCAAAGTGTTTAAAAACACTTGATACAATGAGATAATGATAACATAGAGAATTCTTGGTCTTAGTTTCCTTCCTTCACTTTGATCAAGTCAACCTGCAAGAACTGGTTAATACTGCAAAACAGAGACTAAAAACCAGTTAGAAGTCAAAAATAACCAAAATGAAAAAAGCACATGCTCAAAATAAATTGGAATCTACCTTTTACCGAACTGTAGCGATGCAATCCGTTGGTGTGGTGTAGTTTGGGAAATTCAGCGGCGCAATATAACATTTTTGATGACTAAGAGCGGCGCTCTGCACAAAAACAGTGACTGTGATTGTGGTCTTGTTTTGAAAGCGACGCAGTTTGAAATTTAGAAAACCAACGATTCACTTTAAAATTCAAATTTTGTGGGCGGGAAGACTCCAGCAACGCAGTTTGAAATTTGGAGCAGTGCAATATGGTGTCGCTGAACTAACAATGGCGGAGTTCCCTGTAGACACAAAGAATAAAAAAACACAAAAAAAATTCAAAAAAATGTGATGAATTCCTCTAGATTCGCCCTCCTTCTAGCGCCAAAATGTGAATGGTGTTTCTATACCTGCATAAACACAAATAACAAACACATGATTAGATCAAAATGAAAGTTAGAAGCAACATTCCCCATGAAATTAGATTGAAACATCAAAATAGGAAATAAAATGAAGAACAATACAATAGAAGCTAATTAAATCCTATCTAATGAGAAAACTTTCAATCCCATGGGGGAATTGGTGTCATTTTGATATGGAAAATGGCCCTTTCCCAATTCCTTTATGTGATTTGATGATCTTTGATGATGAATGGTGATTCCTTGATGCAATTTTTCAATAACCTTGACAAAACTATGAAACTTGAATGAAAGTGGATGAAGTTGTAGATGAAATTGAGTATAGTAGACTTGCTTGGATTGTGGATGATCAATTCAATAGGAGAAACCCTCTATTTATAGAAGAAAATGATGGGAGGAGAGACAAAATGGATGAATGTTGGATAAAATACCAAACAATGAGAGAAGACCACTTGTCCATATGTGATTGGAGGAGCAATGAGCATATTTTGATGAATGTGCCAATAAATGAGATTAGGTGGAATTTGAAAATGTTGAAATGACAAGTTGGAGGGAGAGAAGAGTGGAGTAAATGCCACTTGGCTCAAGGAGAAGGACATGTAAGAGGCCTTTAATGCCTTATTGGATGTACTCATCCCTTTTAGAGGAATTTAAAAATTTGAAGAATATTCCCTTTTGATGCCAAGTTGAGGGAAAATAGATGAATTAATAAATCGGTTAAATTGATTTATTGGTGCAAGTTGAAAAATCTAGAGGATTGGAGTGATTAGGATTAGGATTAATCATGATTTGATCAAATTAAGTAGAAATTAGATGATTTGACAATTTTGACTTAGATTTTAGGATTTATTTAAATCAAAGCTGAGAGGAATAATGATTTAGATTTAATTTAATAAAGATTGATTTATTTAATTAAAGAAGGTGGTGTTAGATTAAATCAAATAAAGATTAATTTATTTAATTTAAAGAGATGACTTTAGAAATGTAATTAAATAAAGTGAATTATTTAATTAAAAGAGAGGCTATAGGATTAATTAAACAAAATAATTTAATTAATTAATAGGAAAGAATGACTTAATTAGATAAATTTGATTTATTTAATTAAGAGAGGAAATATGATGAATTTAATCAAATAAATATTATTCAATTAAATTAATTAGTAAAGGGGATGATTTAGGAAGAAACGATGTTAGTAAGATCAAGATCATGTGTGTAGGATCAATTTGTATATTTTTCGTGTGTACAAGTTGTTACATGTATAGGGCTTTAAAATAGTATGTGGGTTGCAGGTTTCATAACACCGACTATTTTACAACCTGCAATTTTATAGACAATATGAATGTAATGAAAACCTTTAGATAGTAAGAATGTAACAAAATTCACCCTCAAAATTTACTACAACTATTATTTAGAGTAAAAATTGCATTTTAATTTCTTAATATGATTGAAAAAAATGCACAAAATAATTGTAGATTGGAAAACATAGTGGGTTGTGAGTTATTTTATTCTACTTTTCTAAAGCTAAAGGGTGGAGAGCTTGAGGAGGAGTTTCAGGTGGGGGATACATAAAACAAACCAAATTGAGGTGATGGGTGACTAAACAATTAGGTTCTTGTAAAGGGTTTTAAAATAGTATGTGGGTTGCAAGTTACATAACACTGAATGTTTTGAAACTTGTAATTTTATAGATAGTATGAATGTGATGATTTTTTTTTTTTGTTATTTAGATAGTAAGAATGTAATGAAAGTAACGTTCAAAATTTATTACAATTATTAGAGAGAAAAAATGCAATTCAATTTCTTCATATGATTGAAAAAATGCTTGCTTACACCAGACATGTTGATTGCACAAGGCAATTGAAATGGGGTTGAATTAGTTATACATTAAAACATCAAAACCCTCATTAACATTCATATCTCCATTAATCCTTAAACCCTTATCATGCATTAGTAGAATATAAACATGTGAAATAGTAATGCAAACACATCCATACACATGAGAACACCAGATTTATGTGGAAAAATTAAGAAGGGAAAAACCACAGTGAGGATTAGCTCACAATATAAAGTAATTGCAACACCAAATATAATAGGCTCACTATCGAAGGGCTTATTTCCCAAAAGAAAGAAGGGCTCACTTTCAATGGCTCACTGCCATATTAGAAAGAAGATGATAGAAGATAGTTACAATGAGAAATCCATCTCAAAGTAGCAGACAAGATCCACTACTGCTTCACCAAAACATTCACACACTCTCTATAGAATGTAGACACCTTTTGTTCACTGCTTCCAATAGTCTTAGACATTAAAGCTCATTCTACATTTCACACTTTCAAACTTTACATATCAACACTTCGTATCACACACATTACACACCTTCCTCCATCAATTCATCACACATATATATCATCCTCGACCTTGAAAACAATCTACAAGGTTGGCTATGCACCTCAAACATGCAAATTCAAATTAGATCAGCACCAAAACATTCCTACAGTGGAGAGGAATGAAGAGGAAACACATCAGACCTTAGATCAGACCTAAATCCACATATACATGCCGCACCACACTTCCACAAACACCAAATCATATTCATAATTAGTGTAAACACCCAAGGTTGGTTGAACCTATGTTAACACAATTAAACACTTAAGTACACACTTCCTCAAATCCAAATATGGTAGACCAGACACAAAACTTAAACACAATCTGGAATATTCCACCAACATCCTAAAATCCAACAAATCCTTTACAACATCATACACCTGAAGAACATACTCATTTTGTAAGCTCAATTAACCTTCCACACACTGTAACAAATGAATCCAACTTTGTGGAGCACCAAAACTCAAAAAACTTAGACTGAAGATAGAGATGAACAATATGAGCACACTTCCAGATCTGCAAAACCAAAAACCATGACGTAGAGAAATGTAGAGAAAAATCATTTCTCCCAGACACCATTGCACCACAATTCACACATTGGTGAACACAAATTTTATATCGAATGATCCAAAATAGGAAACTATGGATATAACACCTTTGAACACCTCTGATAAACATATATGAACCACACAAGTAGATCTTCAACTATGAAGAAATGTGGACCAAAACACTGAACACCACTCTACCACACTGAACACTCTTTACCATATTGTCTCCTCTTTTATTCAAATTTTCTCAAAAGAACTTGGAAATCAAGTACCAAAAACACCATTTGAACATCTATAACACTCCTCTTATCATCTCAACCACACAAGAGGTTGAATATCCACAAAAATATGATCATCAAAGCAACACTAGAGGTTGACATCGGTGAGACTACTAATAACAACATAATGCAACCAATCAAATCATCTCCATAGGTTGACATCAATGCAACAATAAATATCTATTGACATCAATTAAAACACAAAATTCCAACAATCTCCCTCTTTGTAATTGATGGCAACACATGATATGAAAAACCATTAACAACAACTAGCAACTTTGATCAACAACATATACTACACATCAGTGCACACTGCTCCCCCTTACACAAGCATCAACTCTTTCCAACACTTTCTCTTTTACAGTACTTCTCTTCCCTTTCTTTATATGGTTTTTTAGTTAAATCTATCCCCCTTTGACATCAATTCCAAAGGATAACACATATTTTATTTTCTTTGCTTCCCCTTTGATATCAATCACATATATTTTCTCTTCCCCAAGGGAAACACTTATAAGGGACACCAACTGCTCTGTAAGCTCAACTCTCACTTCCTTTGACAACACCAACATATAACACAATGACAACACTTACTTCCCCTGACTACAACAACCAACAATGTTGCTACCTACTCCCCTTAAGATGTAGCCACCAACATGAGTCCAAAACGAGGATGAATCATCAAATCCACTAGATTGATGCATAACCTTATGCATATAATTAAAGGAAGGAGGGGAAATAACCCCTAAATTCTCCCAGAGATACTCAAAAGTATCCTTATGAAGAGCCTTTATGAAGATATCAACAACCTGATCTTTAGTAGGCACATACTCCAACTTTACTTCATTTCTTGCAATCTTTTCCCTTAGAAAGTGATACCAAATTGAGATATGTTTTTTCCTTGAATGCATTATCAGATTCTTTGAAATATTGATAGCAATTTTATGGTCACATAAGATAGAAATTGGTTCATGATATGACACTCTTATATCCTTCAAGGTTTGTTTCATCCATAATTCCTATGTGCAACATGATGTTGCAACAATGTATTTTTCCTCTGTAGTATATAATGGCATGAAATATTGTTTCTTGCTTAACCAAGACACCAACCTACTTCCAAGCAAGAAAGCACCACCACTTGTACTTCTTCTATCATCCACACAACCTACCCAATCTGCATCGGTATAAGCACATGGAGAGAAATTGGTATCCTTTGGATACCATAAACCATGTTATGGAATGCCCTTCAAGTATCTGAATATTATTTTTACTATTGCCATATAAGAATTTTTGGGATCTTCTTGAAATCTAGCCACAAGATAAAGTGCATGCATGATATCTGTTCTAGCAACTCGGTTAGATATAACACTCCTATCATTGATTTGTACTTACTCTAATCAGCCTTAGGATATTCTTCATTCTTACTCAGCTTGCAACCAATAATCATACATACTGGTTTAGATTCTTCCCTTCCAAACTTCTTCAAAATTTCCTTAACATACTTTGATTGTGAAATGAATATAACTTTCTCTCTCTAATTGATTTGAAGCCTAAGGAATAAATTCATCTCCCCAAACCTAGACATCTCAAACTCTTTTTGTATATCTTCTACAAATATCTTGCACATACTTTCATTTATACCAAAGATTATATCATCAACATACACAACTACAATCAAGATTTAATCATTCTCAACTTTACAATAAAGATTGTTATATGTGGTACCTTTATTGAATCCCTGTTGCAACAAGTATTTATCCAATCTTGTATACCAAGCTCTGGGAGCTTGCTAGAGTCCATATAATGCCTTTTTCAATTTGCATACCATATTAGGATTATTTGATAACTAAAAGACTTCTAGTTGTTCAATATAAACTTCTTCTTCTAGCTCACCATTCAAAAATGTAGACTTCACATCCATTTGTTAAAATTTAAAATCATTATGTGCTACAAAAGCCAAAAACATGCTAATAGCCTCCATCCTTGCCATTGGATCAAATTTCTTCAAATTATTTTCCTTCTAATTGCAAGTAGCCTTTACACACAAGCCTCTCCTTGTTCCTAACAACTTCTCCATTCATATTCAGTTTGTTTTGGAACACCCACTTGGTTGCAATCATATTCTTGTTTACTAGTTTTGGGACAAGTTCCTAAGTCTGGTTCTTCTCAATCTACATCAGTTCGTCTTCCATATCCTTGATCCAAAATTCATCTGTGCATACCTCAATCACTTTCTTAGGTTCAACTTTAGAAATAAAACATAAATTTACTTGTTCTTCTATCACAACAACCTTTCTTCTTGTCATTACACCTCTTCTTTTGTCACCAATGATCTTATCTTCAGAATGATTCTTCTGCACATACTTAGGGGTCTTAGGGATCCTTTCTAGAGCTTCTTCCTCTTCAACCTGCACTTCTTTTTCCTTACCATCATCTTTCTCCTCCTCTCTGCAAGAGGACTCATTTGATTCATATCCTTCTATCAATACTAATATTTTATTTAAGTCTTCATCCACTTTAACACTTGCACTCTCAACAATCCTTTTTAGCCTCTTGTTGTAGCACTGATAAGCCTTTCTCTTTATAGAGTATCCAAGGAATATTCTTTCATTAGATCTAGCATCAAACTTTCCTAATTTTTCTTCATCTCTTCTGATATAGCACTTGCTTCCAAACATTGAAATATCTGATAGTGGGAGTTCTTCCATACCACAACTCATAGGGAGTCTTTGAACTATTTGTCCTTTCTTGTGCTCTATTAAGTATGTAGACTACAATATGAATTGCTTTTCTCTAGTAGAAATTTGGTAGATTTTCTTCCTTCATCATTATCCTTATTGCTTCTTGAATAGTCCTATTCTTCCTTTCCACCACTCCATTTTGTTGAGGAGTCTTAGGAGCTGACAAATATCTCTTTATTCCATGATCTTCACAAAAACTATTTAAACTCATTGGAGGTAAACTCTCCACCTCTATCATATCATAACATTTGATTTTTATATCCATTTCATTCTCAACAATAGCTTTAAATACTTTAAACTTATCTAGAACTTCTGATTTTTCTTTGAGAAAAGTTATCCAAGTCATTCTAGAGTAATCATCAATCGACAACATGAAATACATGTCACCTTGAAAACCTCTTATTCTTGTAGGTCCATAAAGGTTTGTATGCACCAACTCCAAAGGTCCTATGGTACAATATTATTTAACATTGAACCTTTTTATTTTCTTCTTCTTGAACCACCAAAAACAATGCATTTAGGTAAAGAGGATTCTCCAATAGGCCCCTAGGGTTTTTCACCTAGGAGCTTGGATGGAAGAATGACTCTCTTTCACACTAAGTATTTTTGTTATTTCATTCAAAGATTAGGGGTTGTGTTGTGTGTGTTAGGAGGTGTCTAAGTGTTGTAATGTAATGAAGCAAACAAAACTATGAAATGTAAACTAAATGTAAATGTAAACTATATGCAAAGTAAACTAAATGACCTAAATGCATGCAATCTAGAAAGAAGCTAGAATAGGCGGAAAGGGTGCACCTGGGAACTGAAAGTTGCAAAAGAGGAGCTCTGGAATCTTTTGAAATCTGCTGAGAATTCTCATTGGGACATTTACTCTAGAATGAGTGACCTAGTCCTCTTCCTATGAAACTTTTTTGAAAAGGTTTCTAGAAAAAGGATGTCCAAATCCACAAAAAATTTCTAAAAAATCCATAAAAATCCTTAAAAATGAGTTGAAAGAGGTCTCCAAGCTTCAACTAGGGCTTTGTTGACTCGAATGAGTTTGGTGAGTTGAAAACACCTTTATAGCACCTTTCTCTTTGACAAACTTGCATACAAAAACCTGCAAATCACACATGCAAAGAGGAGGAAAGGGTTAGGGTTAGAGAATAGGGGGTTGCCTTATCCAAACCTCGTTTTAGTAATCAAAACCAAATGATGAAATGAAATAAGAAAGGAAAGATGATTGAATAACATGTAAATGTAAATACTCACCAAACCCTTATTGAAGAAGTCTGAAGACATGCAAGTACCAACCCCAATGGATGATGTCTGAAATGCTAAGTGCTTGAATTCTTGCTTGAGAAGATTGAGTGCTTGAGTTCTTGTGAAGATGAAAAATGATATTAGGAGAGGGTGAAATGAAGGTGAAAACCCTTATTTATACAAGATATTCCCTAATTTCTCAAAAATAACACATGATAGGCTGACCTTAGGGTTTTGTAAGCAAATTATCATTAGAAATTTGTTTTAATTTTGAATTTTATGCCAAAAGGGACTAGGTTGCCCAAGGTGCCAACTTAGTCGACTTGGAAAAATTCAAGTGGTGGTCAGGAATTAAGTGGTGTTAAATGATGATTATAAGGCTTGCCTCCCAAAACACACTTAAGTTAGGCCTAAAAGTACATTAAGGGACCAATTTAACATAAGAAAGGGTTAATTTTTTGATGGCATGCCTATGAGAGTGTGAAAATGCATTACAACACTTTACAACACTTTGACACAAGGCTTGGAAAGGGGTAAAAATGGGTTTTTTAGGTGAATTATGTTGAAAGGGTCTTAGAAAAGTGGGAAGATGTGTTCCAACACTTCACAACACCTTTATAAAACACCATTTGATTATTGTTGATTTACAAGAATTCAAGGCCTAATGCCACATTATAGCATCATATCAAAGCAAAACAAGGCCAAAATCCAAGGGAAAAGGCCCAAATGAGTGAAAAAGTGTGAAGGCTACACTTTTTGGTGATACACTTCCCAACTTGACATTCCTTAAAGATTGCATTTATAGGCTTTGTAATCTTTGGTAAATCTCTCATACCTTGAGCAGAGTTGATCCTAACTAGGCTATAAAAATTGATGTGACACATTCTTCTATGTCATAGCCAACTTTCATCGATTTGAGTCATAAAGCACATACCATTAGCACCCTTAAGTTAATAAACATTTCCATCTATCCTTCTTCCTACAACAACCAAAGTTTTATATCCTTGCTTGATCTCACAACCACCATGCTAAAATATAAATTATATCCTTTGCCACACATTTGTCCTACACTTATAAGATTATGTAGGATCACCTTAACATAAATAACATCACCTATATTATGCTTTCCATCAAAACTGATTGAACCTTTTTCCACAAATCTTGGCAAATGTATTGTCTCCAAACTTAACAAGGCAACCTTCAAACTTATCAAGTTTAAAAAACTTACTCTTATCACCTATCATGTGATTTGAGCATCCCTTGTCAACAATCCAATATTTTTTCTCCTCTCTAGCATGAAAAGTATTCACCATAGCTCCATTATAACCTACTTCCAGAGCAAATTCCTTCATACATCTCTCAAAGTTAGTATAATTAGTTCCAAAATTTAGACCCATGAACAAGCATTCATCATTTTTATCATCTAGGTAATCAGATTCATCATCAAATATATTGCCATCTTCTTTAACATAATAACTTAGACTCTTAATTGATTTACCTTTATTCTCCTTAAACCTATCATTTGAAGGTTTGACTTGAAATCTTGAAGCGAATGACCTATCTCTCTACAATTGAAACATTTGAAAGGTAACTTGACTTTGTATTTTACAGTGCCCTTTTCCAATCTCCTCACAAAGTTTGCTTCTAGCTCATCAAACTCATCCAGGTCAGATTCCTCATTCTTCTCTGTTTTGCCAACTTTAAAAGTAGTCTCTTTTCTTGAATCACTTGGACCAAACTCTCTCAATTAAAAAGTAGTTAAATCACCAAAAAATCGATCTCTAGAATAATGATCTAAGTTCTGAGATTCTTCAATAGTAGAAACCTTGTGACTATAAGATTTAGGAATATTTCTTAATACCTTCTTTACCACCTCATCTTCTTCAAGTTTTCCATAAAGACCTCTAATGGAATTGAAAACTTCATCCAATTTATGCATGTAGCTTGTAATATCTTCATCTTTTGTCATTCTTAGGGTTTCAAACTTAGTCTTTAAATTTTTTATCTTTACTTGCTTGACCTTATCATCTCCTTCATAGATACTTTCCAACTTTTTCTAGAACTCACTAGAAGTTTTAAGACTCATAAATTTAACAAGTTTTGAATTAGAAAGACCACTCAAAAGAACGTACCTTGATTTTCCATTGTTCTCATATGCCTTGGTCCCATCATTAGTACTCAAACCATTTGTAGGCTCCAATTTCAACGGACTTCCAAACTCTAAACCCTAGAGAACTAATGAAACCTTCCATCTTGGTCTTCTAGAATGCATAATTAGATCCATCAAATAAAGGAGCTTCGTTATTGTGCACCATCCCAAATATACCTCAAGCAAATAAGCTTTCTTCTAAGGAACCTTGCTTTGATACCAATTGTTGAATGCATAAGACAAGTGAGAGGGGGGTGAATCAATTGTACATTAAAACATAAAAATCCTCATTAACATTTAGATCTACATTAATCCTTAAACCCTTAACAACCATTAAACCCTTATCATGCATTACCAGAATATAAACATGTGAAATAGTAATGCAAACACATCCATACACATGAGAACACCAGATTTATGTGGAAAACCCAAAAAGGGAAAAACCACAGTGAGGACTAGCTCACAATATAAAGTAATTTAACATCAAATATAATAGGTTCACTGTTAGAGGTATCACTTCCCAAAAGAAAGAAGGGCTCACTTTCAATGGCTCATACCCATATTAGAAAGAAGAAGATAGAATATTGTTACAATGATAAATTCATCTTAGAGCAATAGAAAAGATCTACCACTGCTTCAAAACATTTGCTTTCTCTATAGAATGTAGACACCTTTTGCTCACTATTTCCAGTAGTCTTAAACTTTAAATCTCATACTGCATTTTGCACTTTCACACTTCACATCACACACCTTACACAGATTCCTCCGTCAATTCATCACACATATATATCATCCTCAACCTTAAAAATAATCTACAAGGTCGTCTATGCACCTCAAACGTACAAATTCAAATTAGTTCGGGACCAAAAATTCTTGCAGTGGAGAGGAATGTAGGTAGACCACATCACATCTTAACTCAGACCTAAATCCATGTATACATGTCGCACCACACTTCCACAAACACCAAATCATATTCATAATTAGTGTAAACACCCAAGGTTGGTTGAACCTATGTTAACACCATTAAACACTTAAGTACACACTTCCTCAAATGCAAATATGGTAGACTACACACAAAACTTAAACACAATCTGGAATATTCCATCAACACCCTAAAATCCAAAAAATCTTTCACAACATCATACACCTAAAGAACATACTCATTCCATACACCTAGTTAACCTTCCACATACTGTAACAAATGAATCCAACCTTATGGAGCACCAAAACTCAAAAAAATTAGACTAGAGATAGATATGAACAATATTAGCACACTTCTAAATCCATAAAACCAGAAACCACAACATGTAGAAATGCAGAGCAAAACCATTTCTCCCAGATAGCACTAGACCACATTTCACACACTGGTGAACACAACTTTTTCTATCAAACAATCCAGAACAAGAAACTCTAAATATAACACCTCTGAACACCTCTGATAAAAATGTATTAACCACACATGTAGATCTTCAACCATGAAGAAATGCGGAGAAAAATAATGAACACCACTCTGCCACACTAGACACTCTTTACTACATTGTCTCTTCTTTTATTCAAAATTTCTCAAAAGCACTTGGAAATCAAGTACCACAAACACCATCTCAACATCTGCAACACTCCTCTTATCATCTCAACCACATAGGAGGATGAACATTGATAAACATATGCTCATCAAAGCAACACTATAGGTTGACATCAGAGATACTACTAATGACAACATAATACAACTAATCAAAGCATCTCCATAGGTTGACACCAATGACAACACAAACTTCCAACCAGACAATGCAATATATTTTGAAACTTTAACTGTCCATAATAGTTATAATGGTTGAGGTTGCAAACCACATTGTGTTTTGGAAACCTTGTTAAAAAGCAGGTTACAAAATATGTCATGTTTTGAAACTTGGAATTTATCATACCCATCACATAGTTGTGAAATGTTTTTGTCATTTGAAATGTAGATGATAAATACCCTATATTTAAGGATTTATTATAGAAAATAGGACCTTCCCAAGCATGTTATCATTGTTAACATGCTCTTTATAGAATGGGGCAACCTTCATAGTACACACTGTGCAAAACCCGTTATGTGTTTCAAGGTACAGTTGACATCGATGTAAAATTGTGCGTTTATAATACATGTATATTGAGGTCTATAATTCAAATAGGAAAAACACCATTAATTATAGTATTGGAAAAATACACTACACTTATCCTTGCCTGAGGATGCAAACCGCTATCTATTTTGGAAACCTTATCAAATGCAAGTTACAAAACACATCATATTTTGAAACCTCCAATTTCTCATATCCAACACACAATTTTCAAATTTTGTTGTCATTTGACATGTAGACAAGTCATGCCTATAGTTAAGGATACATTATAACCAATAGGAACTTTTGAAATATGCTCTCGTTGTTAACATACACTTTATAGATTGGGGAAACCTTCACATAATGTACTGTAAAAAACACAAGTATGTTTCAAGTTGCATTTGACAATGATGCCAACCCATGTCCTTATCATCAGTGTACATATAGGTCTGAAATATTCAAATACGAAAAAACACCATTAATTTTAGGATTAGAAAAATACACTACACTTATCCTCCATTAAGGATGCAAAGAACAATGT
>CM021101.1:635904475-635966184 GCA_007115665.2 Sequoiadendron giganteum
GTTGAAGGATCCCTCGGTGGTTAATGATGTTATAGCTGTGCATACTCTTTCTAGATCATCCATTGAGGAAGATTGTGATGTAGAAGACTCTACTCATTATTTTGATGGAGATCCTTTGATAGAACATGATGATGACCTAGTTTTTACACATGGATGTATTGAAGAAGAGGTCATGAAGGAATCTAATTTGGAGGTGTAAATTTATGAATATCAAATATATATTTTACATGGCGATGTTGGGTCTCATAAGTCACATCATTTAGAAGGAAAGATGAAGGTAAATGAGGATATGAATGTTGCAACCCTAACTCACTTTGATAATACTCTTAAGATGATGGTAGATTATTGTTGGAAGGCTCAAGAGAGACACAAAGGCTTTGAAGGAGGATTGTTTCTTGTAGAATTACAAGTACTCAAGGAAGATTTGGTTGTGATGAAATCAAACTAGCCCACACCTACTTTTGATGGAGATTATATCCTCTAGCTTAATAAGATATATTTTGATGCATTGAGAAGAAAGGGAGATGAGGTTGATAATCTCACCTTTGAGCTTAAAGATACTATGGATTCTTCTAAGAAAACTCAAATGGCCCTTCAAGAATTAGAGAATCAAGTTGATGAGTCGATCTTGGCACATTCTTCATCATCTACAATAGAAATTCAATCTTCCATGGCAAACATCCAAAGAACAATAATTCAATGTGAAGAAGTTATAAAGAGTGGACATGGAGATACTTGCAGTCATATGAAAATTAGCACACTTGGTTTTTAGTTGGAAACATATCTTAGGTCAACACTTATTGATGACCATTTAACAATGGAAGGAGAAGTGATTAAGATTCATGCAGACATCACACAAGGGTATGAATTGGAGTCACCTTTTGGATTTGCACTTGCGAGAGAGAATTTAGTAAAGGAAGGGGAAGTGTTTGAGGTGCTAGAGGACACCACATAAAGTTATGGCATTAGTTTTGATTTTTCGTTTTATGATGGAAATCACATTTCTTTGCATAACCATGAGATATTAGCTATTTCACATGAGTATAATGGTATTTGAGGGGTCTTCCAATGTTGGCACTCAAGATGTGAATGTTAAACATAAGGAATGTATTCTGGATTCACACTACAAAGGTTTTGATTTTGTATATCATAATATGGAATATGTTAAGAATACATAATATATGTGTGAAGAGTGGTTACAAAAAGCTAGGAAGGCAAAGTTGTTGGCTTCCCAAGCAAGATAACACTTGCAAGAGGTCAAGGAACATTGTAACCAACTAGACCAAGCAAAGTAGAAAATGGAGTCACACCTTAGATCTCTATTTCTTCCAATTTAACAAAGTATGATGGTGAGGCAAGCAAAGGAGAAGTCCCTAGAGGAGAGAAAGCAAGAAAGGGACATTAATTTGAATGAAGACACTATGGAAAGATATGCTAGTTTTTCTGATTTGGAACAATAGTCCTTCACTTAAATATAATTAGATGATGGTAGCCCTTACACATGAGAATGAGAGTGGGAAGGATTCCCTTACTCTTGGCACTTCATTGGGAGTCAAACATGAATATTCTATGGATTGTCCAAGGCACAAGATGTTCGATTTGATATGCCATGGCAAGAAGGAGGCAAAGAAGATTTGAAGCATGTGGCACATGAGGAATGAGCCTTGTATGGTGGCTAAGCAAGTGAAGCAATAAGGTTTGAGGTATGATTCAAAACTCCTTGAGTATTTGCATAGCTTGGTTCATGAGCATGTAGTGTCACCTCTTTTGAAGAGCCATTTGAAGGCTCACAATGTATACTTGGATGGCATGATGGAGTACACACTTAGTGGATCAACCACTAATACTATGCCTTCATATGTGGATTGAGACATGGGTGATACAGATTTAGTTTGGTCTTTGATCATTCATGGAGCACTTGAAGAGCTTTCTTGTGATGAGTCTCATCATGTTGATGACTCTTTGGTAAAGTATGTAGCTGCTCTATTTTAGAAATTTGTGATGCATGCTATGGAGACTCTTGCATTTGTTAGACATAATTTGGAGGTGAAGTTGAACTATGACACAAGGTATGGAGGTATTTTAATAACTTTTAGTTTTGAGTTACTAATGTGCATGTTCCATCTACACTATGTCATAAGGATTGGAAGAAAGCAAGAAGATCTTGGCATTCCTACCCTAGTTCGTGAGGATCTACTCTATAATTTTTTAGGAGATGGTTGTTTAGATACTTCATTGCAAATAGAAATCCTACAAGATACTTGGGGGACAACGGTTGTTTGGGTTTTTGGAGAGTCTTGGATCATATCTTCATCATTGGAGGATGATTATCATCATATGATATTGGAGATGGTATTTGCACTAACTTGGTTCTAATTTTTAGTTGGGAGGCTTTTATTATGTTCAAAATAAACAACCTAGGAGGGGTGATTATATATTTTGTTGTGCTTGTGAGGGGCGCTTTACACATCCATCGAAGATCTACAAGGGTTGGAGAGTTGTTTGGTGTTGTTAGCATGTTATGAGATACTTCTCTCTATTCATGTTTGTTAGGTGTGATGATATAAGGATTTTGGATCTAGGCAGTGGTAAGCTCATCATTGCTTGAGGGAAAGCAATCTCGAGAAGGGATGACTATAATGTCTCCAAATATTTGATTTGAGTCTTGAATAATCAGAAAAATAATTCTTTATGGCTCAATTATTTGTATTTGGCTTGGTGGACTTGGGAATTAATTTCCCATAATTTATTATTATTTTATGTCAAGCCAAAATATTTTTTATAATTTTCTATGAGGCTCGGTGACCCCTTTTGGGAGATAAAAGGAGGGAAATTTTTTTAAAAAAAAATTTAATTTGTGAGAAAGTGTGCCCCATTTGGAGACTCAGAAAAAATAAATAAATTCAAATTTAAAAGGTGGAATTGGGTGCCCAAATTGGATCGTCCAAATTGAGGGAAAAGGTGAAGTTTGATATAAATACAAGTTCATTGTTGGAAGGCATTTTAGCATTGTGCATATTATCTTTAGTTTGAATCAACAACTTTTTGCAGCTATTCCACGGATGAAAACCCTTATGAATTATGGGTGAGTTGGATGAAAACCCAATCTCATCTTGGGAAGAATTTGTAACAAAGGTCTAATTATGCTTTGAATTGCTATTTGGCAAAGGAGAAGAGAAGAATTCCAAATCAAATTTGAAGAAGACATTATTTGGAGAGTTTTGTTGCATATTAGCTAGGATTTCACCCTAGGTTTGAGTGACACTACCTAGAGAAGGAGTGTCTTTCTTTTGGAGGGTCATTTTGGTGTTTGATGGGAGTTAGGGTTTGATAACATGTTCAGATTTGTAGTAGTAGAAAATTAGACCTAATTCACCATTTTTTGTGGAGTGATTTTTGGTGCTTATAGCCATCATTGCTTAGGCTTTTGCCCTACATTTTGAAAACCATAATTTGGAGTTCTTCAGAGGGTTATTGCACATCAATTGTTATCATTTTGGAGCAGAAAAACCCTAGCAGGCTTGAGCAATCAGATTTGGAATAGATCTCCTTTTTGTTGAAGACTGGAAAACATAGGGTTTCATGCCCTAATTGGAGCGTTGCCCTTGGGAGATCATTCCTATTAATTTCTTGGGTCATTTACTATTGATTTTTGATATGCATATAAGCCTAATTTAAATATTGATTTGTAACAACAAAGATCTGATGTATTATTGGGCATGATTGGCCTATTGTTGAATATAACTTGCATATTTCAAAATTTTGATTTATAGCAATAGTTGTTCAACTAAAAAAATCAGATTTTGTTTCATGTTTATACTTGTAATTTGATGATATTTTTGGTTGGATAAGTTTCATGTTTAGAAATACAATCATAAGGATTCATAATTGATTTGTTATTGGAGTCTTCGGTTGCGTTTGTGTTCATTGTCCTTGTTTGATTGGAATCAAAAAATCAAATCAGAATCTAGGGTTTGAGCATAAAACAAAAATTCAAAAAATCGGGATACAATTCAGAAGTTGGAAATCCGAGATTTAGGGTAGATCCCATTGGTGATATCTCACAATATTACTAAAATTTCTTAGAGAAAAACTCTACCATTATCTAATATTAACACCTTGATCTTCTTGCTAGTTTGATTTTATACAAGTACCTTAAAATAATTAAACTTAAAAAATACTTCAATGTTTTCCTAATAAAATACACCCAAGCATGTTTAGATTAAGGAAATAAACATAGTACCAAAAATTACCAATTGGTTGCATGTACATAAGATGAAAAATATCATTATAGATCACTCCCAACACATATCCTATTCTAAAAATTCCCAAGATAAATTGTACCCTATTTTTATTTCCAAACACACATTATTGACAATATTAAAAACCAATAGAAAAATATATCATACCTTTCACCATATTATATCTCACCAAAATTTTCAAGCCTTTTTCTCTAATATGGACCAACTAGAAATGCCATAATAATATTCTAATATAAACATTAATAAAGCTACAAAACATTGATGCTTACACCCTACACAAAGTACCTTGCTTCACACTTTTATCTAACATTGAATTGCCTCTAACCATTCTATATTTTCATCAAAAGTGACATGTACACTTGAGTAATCCATATTAGAGATAAAAAAATAATTTCTAACTAAACTTGGTATATATATAAATATTGGAAAGCTTTCTCACTATCCCATCCATTAAAGACGTATTGACCTTTCCTCAACCAAAAATTTATAGAGTGATTATCCCCAAGGAAAAACTATCCTCCTTCATATTTATTGTAATTAGAGACCTCTCCTTATGAGGTGGTATGATGCACTTGAATCAATAAACCATGAATTGTCATCAATAATGTTAAAAAATATAAAGGCATCACTAATATACCCATTTATCTTAAAAAATCTATAAGAATGATTATCCTTCTTCTTGGACTTATAAACCTTCTTTTCATGACATATCTTCCCACAATTCTAATATTTCACCTTAGGCTTATCAAGAAACTTAAACCTATCCTTATTCTTGGACTGCTTATCTCCATAACCTTTTATATTACCTTTAGTATCATGAGACCTACCTTTCATAGTCAAGGTATCATCGAAGGAAACATCCATACATTATATTATAATCTCTTCATTAACAAGACCCTAATTACCTCTTTCATTTTATGTAAAAAATATTTACTAGTAATTGTCATAATCAATATTTCTCGTGAATCAAGTATGAAACATAATAGTAAAATGAATTTATCTTCTTCTTATATCTTGACTCCTATTATTGCTAAATGACTCAAAATCAAATTGAAGGTGTTAATATAATCATTTATTGACTCTCCCTCTTTCATCTTCAAGAAATATGACTTCCTTTTGAAGAAGATTTTGTTCAAGAAACTCTCAAACAAATATTGACATATAATTTGAATCATATCAATGAATGACAATTTCTATATTTCTTATCAAATTTACTCTAGTCCTCATTAGACATGCCTATGGGTTTAACAAAAGAACTTATAACCCATTAATATCTTTCTACTAGGAGGTTTTTTCAACCTTCAACTTTTATAACCCAAAGTACTAACCATTGAAATTCTCAATACTAGACCTTGGTGTGATCCCCATTAATCTAACAAAATAGGCACTCTATGTTTTCAGTAAATCCTTCAAAAGATTTCATTCAAGCTAGTTATATACACATTACACCAAACCTACATGCTAGGCTTTCATAATTAGTTGAGGCTTACACCACAACTTAAGTATATGACTCCAAACACTATGAAACTTTCTTAGAAAACACGCTTTGATACCAATTTTTTATAATTAATCCTTTATGCAAAAAATTGATTTATTGAGATATTATAAATTATTAAGATTATGTGATAAAAAAATTAATCATGTTTTTTTATATAATTCAATTAAGAAATATCAAAGGAAGCATATGGATCAATACACAAGTCGTATATACATATGATACAATAATTTATGTGTAAAACCCTTATGAGAAAATCCCATCAATAAAAGGATATTTACAATAGTATTTATCAGGAGAGTTACATACAATATATTAGTCATCTTTCACATATTCCCAATCCATGGACTAACATCATGAAACCTCCAATTAGAACTTCACACAATCATGATACCAGTAATCCAACCACATCCAAAATTTTCCAACCTTAGCACATTTGTATGAAATGTAGGTGTAGTTTTAGAACCATGAAACAAGAAATCCAAACCATATTGTGATGTCGTAAAAATGCACCCCTTGCAATTTCATATAAATTCTTGCACCCACTTTAGTGTCCACTCCCCTAGTATTTGTGTAGGCTCATTTTAGCCCCTGCATCAATGTTTTTCTCTTCTCAAGATGCTCCAACATCCCTTTTCAACATCTACCCTCGTGTGCCAGCTTTGCATCGAACCTTGTGCTTTTCTTGTTCTTGTCATTTTGTAGCGTGATGTGTCTGGACACTAGCATGCCGCACAGACATCTACGTGTTGTGCTATCATCTTGTAATGTTTCAACATTCAAATGACCACTTTTGAGCATGTTTACCACTTGTCACTTACCTTTGTCGGTGGTAACGGTCCGAGACACCTTGAAATGACTCAAGAAGCTTATTTTACTTCGTTAAATGCTATATTTTCAGTCCATTTGGTCTTCTAGCTTCTTCTCTATCTTGGCTTCTCTCTCAAAAATTCTACCATCTTGCTATCTTGCTTGCACAACTCCATAAAACTTGCTATAGTAGCCTCAAACTCTTAAGCTCTCATAGCACCCTTTGTAACTCTCTTGGCTCTCGCAACCCTCTCTCTCATCCTTTCTCTTTCTATCTTCCTTAAGCCTTGCAACTCTATCTCCCTTATCTTGTGCTTTCGAGCATCCTTGGATTTCACACATCCCCTATTTGTTGCATCTCTACTTTGTGATATGAGTTCTCCTCCTCGAGTGGGGATTTATTTTATCACCTTGCTTCATGATATGAGTTATCCTCCTCAAGTGAGGATTTCTTTTATCACTCCTTTGTCCATTCCTCTCTATCTATTTGGCTATCTGTGAAGGTGGGAACACCAAAATGGGGGTTTGATTGAGGAAAACCCCTATACATCCCCAACATTTTCTCCAGATCTTACGCATGTAGGTATTGAAGATATTCACATGCTAGAAGATTTATCACTTGGGTGGTTGTAAGAACTTTCTTTCTTCTCTTTATCTTTATCATTTATACTTCTTTATTTTAGTTTTGTTATATTCCGCTACTTTCCTACATTCTAAGATTTTTAGCAATTAGAGTAGAAGTAGTTACTTTGCGTTCTTTGTGATAAACTCGATTTTTGGTCCGTACAAGATGCTAGTGCGCCTCTGGGACACTGACGTGTTACATTATCATCCTTATTTTGTGTTGTCATCCTTTGGCTGAGAGCTCACTAGTTTGTCCAAAAAATCTTCATGATGTTCTCTTTTCGATTCTAAAACTCTCGCATTGTTCCTTGAAGTAGTTTAGGGCAATTCGCCCCTTGGGAATCTCTTGAGAATAAAGATACTCATGAGTAGCAAATCCACCTTCTCTACACATATAACTATCTAATTTCCATGTAGAATATCAATATTCACACAAAAATATCATGATTTAAACATGCCATACATTACATATAACATGAATTATTCATATATGTGATCACCACTTGTAACAACCTAGTACCATTCACACTTGGTCAAACCTTTGTTATCTAATATAACTATGTGGAAAATAATTTGACTAAGTAGATGAGATGCCAAAGGAATCTAATCATCCAAAATAAATATTTACATTGATATATAATTTGATAAATAATACCCTCAAGGTGGGAACGCCTATGCATCTATTACTATACAATAGAAGTCATAATAGAATGTTAGTGAGACATATATGTAATATAATAAAGCATGTAACTTTGTGAAATATATCATAATATAATGATAATTTAAACACATACATTGGAGATAATTGAGAAAGTACATGTGATAATATTGCCCCTAATTTAGGTAAATAATAAAATTATCATGTTTAAAATTGAACAAAGCAAAGGATTTCATTGTATAATAATTAGGTATGCATATGGCTAGGATATAATCATGAAGGAATGTATAAATAAATGAATAAATAATATGGAAAAATCATGAGATAATGATGAACATAAAAGTATATAGAAAATAATTGAAATATCAATAGGGTGTAAAAGATGTGGACATAACAAGAGTCATACCATGATAAAATATATATGGGAATGAAAAAATTCATAAGATGTAATCATAGGGTGTAAGCATGATTATGAATCATAGGATTTAAAAATGATAAGGATCACGAGACATGGATTTACAAGATGTAGACATGATAAGGAACATAATATATAATCATAGGATCTACAAGTGATCAATATCATAAGACATGAGATCATAAAATGTAGATATTATAGGGATCATACTATATAATCATAGGATCTAAGCATGGTAAGGATCATCAACATGAAATCATGATGAAGATATCCATAATAAATATAGTAGGAAAGTTACATTATAAGCATGGAACATAAGGAATATGGTAACATTATAATTAGCATATAAAGTAACAAGAAACATGCCATAACTATTGTAGTAATATGGAACATAAAATGCATAAGAGATTATGAACATATAACATAGTGAGAAACATATGGATACATATATGATAAATATAGAGCATAGGAGGATATACAAATTAATCAACAAATGTAGGAAATCATGAAAAATTAATAAATAGGCATGGACACATAGGATCTCACAATGACAGATAATAAATCAGACAAGTAATATAGGAAGATGGCCCCAGGAGAGAAGGAAAAGTGTAAAGCATAATATAGAAGGTGAAATGAGAATAAGGATAACTCAATAATCATGCCATAAATAATACATAAGGAGAATGAGAAAAGGAAAAACATATCAATCATGGAATAAGTAAAAAATAAGTGTAAGAACACCTACAAAAGTAAAATTTGATATAAATTTATATAGATAAATAAAACATAAAAATGATAAATGTATCATGGAACATATTTGGGAGGATTATCCACCAATAGATTATTCTTCTCCCAAAACTAACATAATATTATTCTTCTTCAACTACACAACTTCCTTCTTCAATTGCACATGTTTCCTCTTGATAGGAATTGGTATTTCTTATGGACACAAGGCCAATAGGTGGAATTGTAGGATCTTCTTTCTTTACTCATTTTTCTTATTTATTTGGAGGTCATATCATAGAAATATTTTTTATTTGTGGAACTACACAAATTTTCTTTAGAATCCATGTAGTAGTACCTTTGCCATAAATTACCAATTTTTGGAATATATTACACTCATCCTTCTTGGGTGGAGCAAACAATAAATTATGCGTGATATGATCATATCACATCTTGGATTCATCTTGCTTGTTTTTTTGTTTGTTCTTCTAATCTATTTTTACATATATCATAAGAAAATTCACTTTTACAAGGAGTTTCCTTGGGATGTGTAAGTGTTCAAAATGAAACAACTCATCTTGAAATGAGGCTCATTTGGATCCTATGTCATTTTTTTAATATTTTATCCTCAAGATTCAAAATATTCAACACATCAATATACAATAAAAGGGATAGTCTTCGAGTGTTCAAGCCATGACCTAACAATCAATATGAAAAATATTTTCAAAGTAGGAATAACTTGACATAATCCTTCTATTTCCTTAGAACCCACATTGGGAGCTAAAATGACATAACCTAAAGTGTGAATTAATATTATCTTTGTCATATTTAGTGATACCCATGAATGAGCATGAAAAATTGGTTTCAAGTGTTAATTACTAAAAATTCTTAATTTCATGCATTAAATTGATTTATAGCATCAATGAGAATGGCATCAATAATCCTATCATGTATTTGACCTACCATAGATAATGGATTACAATTCTTGTTTTGTGGTATTTCCTCATTCAAAAAATATCATTAATGGAGTAGCATGGGAGGAAGAAAATATGTCTGTAGACTGTATTGTACCCTAAAATAATTTCTATATGAAGGCATAACCAATATTGTAATCAAACCCACAATAGGTATTTCCACACATATATGATCCATATTGATAGAACCATGTTTAAGAGATGCATCAATATTATTAGAATGATTAAGAAATGTACTAATATAAATCTTCAAATTTTGATTAGGTGGAGCAACTAAATGTTTTCTCCTATTATTAAATACCTTGATATTAAATGATATTATTATTTTTGTTTAGGGGTAAAACAGGTTTTGATGGGACCTGAAACCCATTACAAAGCGGTTTTAAAGGGAACCAAAACCCTGTCACACCAAAGCATGTCGCAAACAAGATAATCCATAGAACAAAAACAACAACAACTAACATAAAAACAAGACTACACAAGCTACACCAAAAAGGTTTTGAAGGGACCTTGAACCTTTACAACTAGGAAAAAACTAGGACCTGAAACCCTTAGGTAAACAAGGACACTGCCTACATCAACCAGACATCAAAAAACTAGTTGCTTAAGAAGAACACCACTAAGCCAAGAAATATATTGAACTTAATGGTATAAAACACCATCATACCCCTAAAAAACAACACCAACAACTCCAAAATCCCCACCTCAAAAGGGGAGTTAGAGAGCACAACATAACACTAAATCACATCAGCCTTCTTGTAGTACCACTCAACATGATTTGCCAAACCCAACTCCACCTCAATAGGAGAGAAAGTTATGAGATCCCAAACCTCCAAAGCTTTCACTCTTTAATCCATGCAAGCTCCATCTCCATGGGAGCAAACAATAGAGAAAAGTACTTCCCACCAAATCTACAACAACCCACTCCACCTCAATAGGAGAGGAATCTGCCTCAATGGAAGTAATCTCACCCTCCATAGAAGACACCCACTGTAGATCTAGGTAGAAAGAAAAAAATCTGGAAGGAAGGGTAGTCACAACCTCTATTGGCATAACAAGGGATTGAATCAAGAAAGAAGGGAAACACACCTCAGCCATCAACATTAAAAATAAAAAACTAATGAGCCTTCATAATATATGTAATAAATTATCCCATGAGAACCCCTTCATTACCAACACAAAAGAGGCAATAAAACCCACAATCCCCCAAAAGAGCATAGACTCCAGTTGCAACACAATCTTCAAGCTCCAATACAAAACCCATTGTAGAGCCCAAAACATGGAAGGCCAAAATCCTCCAACCCTGTAACAACACACCACAAAGCCAAAACCAAGACCCACACAGAGAGACTTCACAAAGAAGACAAAACATAGAACAACAACCTTCAGAAATAAATAACATAAAAAGAAACTAGGTTGCTCCATAAAGAGAGACCACAGAGGCCAAGAGGAACAAGGGTGAATACTTTGCACCACAACCTTGGGAACAACACCCAATAATGAACCCAAGCCCACACATCTAAACAAGAACGGGCCCAAGGTATTCAACAAAGAGTAGGGGATATACTTCAAGATCCAAAAAAACCACATGATGTAGGACATTGCTCTCATCTCTTTTCTCCATTTTGGTAGATTTTGTTTGTGTTTTAATGTGTTTTATTTCTAATGTATTATTAATCAACTTGTTGAATCTTTATGACAATTGATAGTTAGAAAATGGATAACTGTTGGGGTTAGTAGTTGAGAAGGATTGATGAGTACTTGAAGTGAAGGGACGCTGAAATAGGGGTTGGTTTGATGCTGAAGAGAACAAGGGTTTTCATGATTCAAAGGAAATCGTCGGTGAAAGGAAGGAGCCACTCAAAACTTGGTGGCATTGCTCGATTGGAAGGAAAGTCGAAAATGTTTGAATGTTGGTGATATTTTTTGTAAACATGCCAATCATTGAGGCCATACATGTTGTGCTTTGTATCACCCCTCTAATGTGAATGAAATCATTGTTTCAGAGACTAAATTTCTTGTAATCGGCATAAGCCAATGAGAGTAAAATACTCTGTTTGTTCTTCTTATGTTGACTGTATATGATCAGATACTAGTCTATTGTTCTTAATTTGACATCTTTGTGAGTTTGTTTTCCACTATGACCTGCAAGACGTGCCATCAAGTGGTATCAGAGCCTAAAAGTGATTGGGCATTGGTGAGTGTAAAATAAAATGCCTCCAAGGAGAATGGGTAGAGGTGGAGCCCGAGGAAGAGGCAGAAGGGAACATGGTGACAAATTCTTACAACATTTGATAGCAAGAATGGATGGCTTGGAAAGGGCACAGAGAAGAGGGACCCCTAATGAAGTTGCAAGTGATTATGATGAGGAGGAAGAACAACCACAAGAAGACAATGAGGGAGGACAAGGAGACCAGGAAGGTTTTGAGGAAAGATTGTTGAGGATTGTCATGAATGTGGGTTCCAAACCCAAAATAGTTCCTACCTATTCGAGAAGTCTCAATGGTGAAGAACTAATCAACTGGATCAATGACTTAAACAAGTATTTTGAATATGAAGATGTAGCATAAGAAAGGAAAGTGAAATTTTCTTGCACCAGATTGAAGGGCCACATTGCTATGTGGTGGGACTTTGTCCAAACTGAGAGGAGAAGAAAGAGTAAGGAAAAGATTAACTCTTAGGATCGAATGGTGGCGAAGTTGAAGGCTAAGTTACTTCTAGGAGATTATAAAACTAATCTCTTCAAAAGGGTACATAATTTGAAACAAAAGACATGCCTGTGAAAGATTATATAGAGGAATTCTATAAGCTGGTAATTAGATCAAAGCATAGTGAGGAAGATGTGGAGAAAATTGCTAAATATATGACTCGTCTAAAGTATAGTCTACAAGATGAATTAAGCCTTGTGTCCCCTAGAAGCTTGGAAGAGGCTTATCAACTTGCCTTAAAGGCATAAGAAAAGTTGCAAAGGAAACAAAGTCAACAAGAGAATAAGAGATGAAGAGGTTTTAGAGAAAGATGGCAACAAACTGGTAGAGGGCAACAACACCATCAAGGAGAAGAGGTTGGAAGTTCTAGTGGAGCAACCAACAATGATAGAGGAGGCTTTCAAAACAAAGGGGGCAAATCCTATGGAAGAGGCGGTTCTCAAGGTAGAGGTAGAGGGTTCATTGGAAAATGCTTTAAGTGCAACCAATATAGACACAAGAGATGGGAATGCTCTAAATCATCTTAAGGGGGACATTCCAAGTTTGAAAGAAGTAATCAAATTGTTCATGTTGACCAAGAAAGCATGGGGTTTCCTATTGACCACAAAGAGGAACCAAAATCAGGTAGATCTTTATTGCTAAAGAGGGTATTATTGAAGCGTTAAAAGGAAAGCCAAGAACTGGTCAAAAGGAGAGCCTTGTTCAAAACCAAGTGTAAGTCCAAAGGTAAATGTTGCATACTAATCATTGATAGTGGTAGTAAAAATAATTTTGTTGCAACAGAGATGGTAGAAAAGTTAGATCTTAAAAGAATTAAGTATCCATCTCCTTATAAGGTATACTGCTTGCAAAAAGGCCATCAATTGTTAGTAAATGAGCAGGTCCATGTTGATTTTAGATTGGTAGTTACAAAGATAATGTTCTTTGTAGTGTGATTCCTATGGATGTGTGTCATCTATTTCTTGGTAAACCATGACAATTTGACAAGAAAGCAATGCATAATGGAAGGGAGAACACATATAATATTGAGAAAGATGGAGTGAAACATACCTTGATGCCTATGAAGGAGCTTGAAGAGGACATCAATAGTAGTAGCGGCAATAAGGTAATGTTGGTCAGTGGTAAGGAGTTTCTACATGACTTGAAGAATGAGGAAATAGGATATGCTTTGGTTCTTAAACCTAGGAGTGTATTTACTACTACAAAATTTGATGATTTGTCTCTTGAAGTGCAAGATATTTTGAATGAACATTTGGATATTGTTGCATCTAATTTTCCTAGTGGATTGCCTCCTATGAGGAGCATCAACCACCAGATGGATTTGATTCCAAGGGCTAGCCTTCCTAACAAGGCTGCTTATAGGTTGAAACCTATGGAAAATGAGGAAACAAGGAAGCAAGTGGAGGACCTTTTGAAGAAGGGTTTGATAACCTGGGAAAGCCTAAGTCCTTGTGTTGTCCCCATAGTACTAGTGCCAAAGAAATGAGGGGAATAGTGTATGTGTACTAATTCAAGGGCTATTAACAAAATTACTATAAGATATAGGTTTCCCATTCCTAGAATTGAAGATTTAATGGATTGTTTAAGTGGCTCCATGTATTTTTCTAAAATAGATTTGAAGAGTGGCTATCACCAAATAAGAATCAGACTGGGGGATGAATGGAAGACAACCTTTAAGACTAGTGATGGTTTGTATGAATGACTTGTTATGCATTTTGGATTGTCTAATGCACCTAACACTTTTATGCAACTCATGAATGAGGTTTTGAAACCATTCCTTGGTAAATTTGTGATTGTATACTTGGATGACATTTTGGTGTTTAGTAGGTCTAAAGAGGAGCATCTTGAGCATTTGAGGCAGGTATTGAAGAGGTTGCAAGAGGAGAAGTTATAGATAAATCTAAAAAATGTATTTATGCAGACCAAACTAGTTTATTTGGGCTTTGTGGTGTCAAAGGAGGGATTGAAGATGGACAAAGAGAAGGTACAAGCCATCCTTGATTGGCCAACACCTAAAAGTGTAATGGAGGTAAGGATCTTTCATCGGCTCACAAGTTTTTATCAAAAAAAATATTAGAAGTTTCACTCATGTGGTAGCACCTATTATTGAAACTATAAAGGGAAATAAGAGGCCATTTGTATGGACTAGACAGGTTGAAGAGAGTTGTAAATTTTTGAAGCAAAAGGTGAGTGAGCAGCCCATTCTTGCTTTTCTTGATTTTGAAAGTGTTTTAAGTAGAGTGTTATGCTAGTGGTTTGGCTATTGGCTTTGTCCTAAGTCAAGAAAGTAAAATAGTAACATACTTTAGCGAGAAACTAAATGATGCAAAAAATAAGTATTCTTCTTATGATTTGGTTCAATCCTTAAAGAAATGGAGACATTATTTATTGCCTAAAGAGTTCATTGTATACATGGATAACCATGCTTTGCAATTTATTAACAACCAAAACAAGTTGAATCAAAGACATGCCAAGTGAGTTGAGTATCTCCAAAGTTTTAATTTTGTTTTGAAGCATAAACGTGGACAAATGAATAGAGTTGCTGACACTTTGAGAAATTTTTTTTTGTTGTTATGCGAAATACAAATTAACAGTGTGGGCTTTGAAAGTTTGAAAGAGTTGTATGCAAAGGATGCATATTTTAAGGAAGCATTTACAGCTTGCAGCGATCCTATTTGCATAAATAAAGAGCCATGGGTGGATTATATGATTCAAGAAGGTTTGTTGTTCAAAGGGAATAAATTATGCATTCCTAAAGGGTCCATGAAAGACAATCTATTGAAGGAAAAACATTGTGGTAGGCTTGCTGGTCACTTTGGATAGGATAAGACTTATTTGCAGTTGAGCACTCATTATTTTTGGCCAAAGATGCAAGCGAATGTGAGGAGGTATGTGGAAGATGTAGCATTTGTTAGCATGCTAAGGGGAGAAGCCAAAATGCTGGATTATATTAGCCACTTCCAGTTCCAGCTAGGCCTTGGGATTCAGTGAGTATGAAATTTGTGTTGGGTTTGCCTCAAACACAAAGGGGAAATGATTCCATTTTTGTTGTTGCAAATAGGTTCTAAAAAATGGTGCATTCTATATCTTTTAAGAAAACTAGTGATGCCACTAACATTGCAAATTTGTACTTCTTCAAAGAAGTAGTGAGATTGCACGAGATTCCTAAAAGTATCATCTTTGATAGGGATACTAAGTTTGTGGGTCATTTTTGGAGGACCCTATGGAAGAAATTGGGCACTAACCCAATTTTTAGTTCTTCTTATCACCCCCAAATGGATGGGCAAACCAAAGTTTTTAACCAAATTCTTGGAAACATGTTGAGGTGTATTGTTGGGAAAACACCAGGTAATTAGGATCTAGCTTTGGCTCAAGGTAAGTTTGCATTTAATGATTCTCCTAATCGAAGTACTAGATTTAGTACAAATGTTTATGTGGTGTATGGTATGCATCCAAGGGGGGTGTATGAGTTAAGAGACCTTGGTAATATGGAAAGGTGAAGTGTAGGAGGTGAAGATTTTGCTAAACTCATCCATGATCTCCATGGAGAGGTCAAAACAAATATAGAAGGACATAAGCAACAATATAAACAACGTGCTGATAAAAAGTGGAGGGAGATACATTTTCAGGGAGGGAGATACATTTTCAGGTTGGAGACCTTGTATTGGCTCACCTTTGGAAGGAAAGATTTCCTAAAGGAGAGTACAACAAACTGAAAATGAAAAAAATAGGACCCTGCAAAGTTTTCAAAAGATTTTCAGATAATACGTATGAAACATCTCTTCCTTCAGACCTTGGCATTTCACCTATTTTTAATGTAGTAAATCTGTATCCTTATAAGGGAGATGTTGAGGATAGTGCAGTAGAGTCCGAGTCTTCAAACACTGAGAAACATCAAGGTGTTTCATCTTCCTCGCAAGACATCAAATGCATTCTTGATACATAGTTGTGGAAGAAAACTCGAAGACATGAGTACTTCAAATATCTGGTGAAGTGGAGCGATCATCCAGTAGAATATGCTTTTTGGCTCACCAAATTTGAGCTCTCTCAATTGGGTTATTCTGTTGCAGATCTCATGAGCAGGAGCTCATGAACTTTTTCCTGCCTGGGGAGCTTGATGCAAGGCATCACTCTCATCTCTTTTCTCCATTTTGGTTTTATTTCTTTTGGTAGATTTAGTTTGTGTTTTAGTGTGTTTTGTTTCTAATGTATTGTTAAGCTTCATGTCGAATCTTCCTGACAATCGACAGTTAGCAAATGGATAACTGTTGGGGTCGACAGTTGAGAAGGATTGATGAGTACTTGAAGTGAAGGGACACTGAAACAGGGGTTGGTCCGATGCTGAAGTGAAAGGAAGGAGTCATTCAAAACTCAGTGACATTGCTTGACAGGAAGGAGGGTCGAAAACATTTGAATGTTGGTGATATTGTTTGCAAATAGGCCGATCATTGAGGCCATACATGCTATGCTTTGTATCACCCTTGTAATATGAAAGGAATCGTTGTTTCAGAGACTAAATTGCTTGTAAACGACATAAGCCATTGGGAGTTAAAGGCTGCGTTTGTTCTTGTCTTGACTGTATATGATCAAATACTAGTCTGTGTTCTTAATTTGACATCTCTATGAGTTTGTTTTCCACTGTGACCTGCAAGAAGTTCCATCACCACATCAACCCCATTAGCCAGGGGGACTTCCATACAGCAGAAGGCATACTCCCACCTCCAACACGGCTACCCAAAGAGCCAACAACCACCAATAAATGAGGCGAGATCAACCCAAGACCGAAACCACCCAAGATCACCACAGCCTGAAAGTTCACTCCAACCGCAACAACACCATAAGGAATAAAATGAAACGCCTCTACCAAAACAACATCAGGCTCATTCACGCGAAAAACAAAGAGGAACACCAGATCCCCACCGCTAGCCACAGGAACCTGTCAAGTATCCAAATCGCGCCAGCATCCATGATGCAAGAACAAAGGACTTGAAGAAGGCCAAAGAAGCACCATCCTCAGAGCAGCAGACACCGGACACCATAAGCCTTTGCAACCCAAAGGGAGCTTCCAAATGCACAAGCCCAACAGGAGCAAAAAAGATAAAGCAACCGCTCTCCCCAAAGACAACAAGAACTTCAAAACGAAGGCAACACAAGAGAAACCCATGCTGCACAGAAAAGACTTAGAGGACTATAAAAAAAACCAGCCATCCTCCACAAATACCACCTGAGCAAAAGGATCCGTAGAAACAGTCGGAACAAAAAATGCCCAAAAGCCTGCAAGAACCAAGCTCCAGCCAACAAGTGAAGCTTGGAGAGCATCACACAACCCAGTAATCGCTGCTGCATCATCGTCATCTTTAGAGGCGCCATCATCCTTTCCATCCCTGGATTTCAAACCTCTAGCAATCCCGCTCATAGCTCTCCTGCCCGCACTCGCCATCTTACGTAACATTAAGATTGTTTGTAAACATTCAATAAAGCTAATGCGAAAAACGAAAAAGGATTGATATTATTATGATATTGTTATTACGATTCGTTTCATCTCTGTGAGCATCACCTAGATGGAATGAGTGCTAAGTGGACCATTCATTATCATGAGAGATGGGTTCTTGTGAACCATTACTCATGAATCATGGGTCAATGAGTTTGACTCGAAAACTACATGGTTGAATCCTCATAGCAATATCATAATTTGACACGTTGTGGAAGAAACCTCCTACTTATCAATTGATATTATTGTTAATAGGAGCTTGTATTTTATATTTTAATGTTATGCAACCCTATGTGTGATTCTCATTGAGTCTATAAAAATTAGGAAATCCACTCCCTTTAAAATTCTTAGGTAATCCTCTAGTCAAATCCAATGGACATATATGTGGAAGATTAATCAAACTATAGATCAATAAGCTTGAAGCATTGTGTTTTGGGACTCTTGTAATTTAGAAAAGTTCCTAAAAGTATGAGCCTTAACATAAGAATATTGGAAGTATTATCCATTTGATGCAGATTTTTCTTAATTTTCTAATTTTAAGAGATTTTGTTTCAGTTGTTTTTATTCTTGTAAGTGGATGCATAGTTGATTTGAAGCTATCACTTTTCCATTGCGATCTTTGTTGCACAAACATCATTTCATAAATGGCCTATCAATTGACCTCATGTACGACACAAATGCATGCAAATCAAAGACCAATTTTTTTTCTAATTGAATTTCCCTAATTGACCTTCCACGCTTTTTCAACTACCCATTGTACACCAAGATGCGATTACTAGTAATAAAATTTATAAAATATAAATATGAAAAGATAAATGCAAATAAATGATTTTTTACAAGTAGAATCATCAAAATAATAAATCATGAATTTTTCAAAAATAAAACTAAACAAATATATTAAAAAAAAACAAAATTTATGCGCTCATATATATAATAAATAAAATAACTCCAAATTAACTTTCTTCAATTTTATTTATTAAAATGAATATAAATATAAAAATAATAAAAAAGTCAATAATCTAATCCAAACTAATAAATAATAAATAATAAATAATAAATATAAAAATGAAAATGAAAATATAAAAGTCAATAGTAAAAATATCAACGTATATCTTAAACGGGATCAGACAAAATTCCACTTATAAACATCCTTTAAAAATAAACAAAACCAGATCCAAGCCATTGCAAGGCTCTTTCTTATCTTGTCGAGTTGAATTATCTTTTCTATGATCGAAGAGGTTAGGTATTACCCTAAGATTCTTCGTAGGCCCCGTACAAAGAAGAAAAAAGGATCATTTCTGGTAGATTCCATCAAAAATTTGTGACAGGGCGAAACCTAGGCTTTAGGTTGCGATATGGGGAAACCTAGGCTTCAGTCAACAAGCCCTAAAAATTATCTTTTTATAATCATCGCTACATATATAGCACCAAATGAGTTGAAGAGATTGAAGAGAAGCCTGGTGGGTTTAGAGAAGGATCATCTGTAGCAGGAGGACACTAGGCCTGGGACGAACGGAAAGACTTTGCACAAGCAATAGCAAGAAAGAGTGCTATGTATAGTCTTTCCGGATCCTCCCATGCCTATAGCCCTCCCTACATATCCTTCTTACTTCCATCTGCTCCGACAGATCTACTCCACAGGTATACGTACGGAAGTACTTCTTTCTGTCTTAGATTCTTTGCTTTCTAAAAGGGCCTGCTTATGGGAATTAGTTATGTAATGGGTATGATTCATTTCTTGGTCTTTGCGAGAATAAAAATAAGAAAATATAGATGGGTGTAGATCTGAGATTCTTGAGACGTGGTTTAGCACAGTAGGCTACTATTAGTGCTGAAACCCTTTTATCCAGAAACCAGTGCTATATCAACAATATGATCGTTAACGATTATCAAAATTATGATAGTTAACGATTATCAAAATTAACCCTCTCTTTGATCTGATAACATTTTTACATCCATACATTAAAACTGTGTTTTGATCTGCTCCCTAGCTATCTATGGTGATGATTTCTGTATAAGTTGTCTGCTGGGCTGTTTTGCAAGCTTTCTGATGTAGGCGTTTCATAGCTTTTCTGATGTATGCTTTATGTTCTAATCGAATGATGCCATCTGAACTGTGGCCTTCTGATCTGGTTTGCATCTGTCTATTGGGATGGCTTCTGTACAATAAGATGAGGGTTTGATTGTTTCACAAACTTTCTACTGTATTAGTTGGAGGCTCTTCATTGATTTTCTCCAGTATATTTTGTCTTACAACCGAAGGATGCCATCAGATGAATCTGATAGCATTTGGGAATAGAGATCATTGTTTTTGACCACGTTGTTTACTTTTTGTCAACTCTAGATGATGAATCTGATATGTCTTTCTTGTCAAGGAAACCTCAATGTTTATTTATTCTTTAGTAGAGACATTATAAGCAGATATCATCAGATTCATAATATAACCGAGTGACAAATTCCTTACATTAAAACTTCCTTATTTCCAGTGATATTTTATTATTATTATTATTATTAAATTTATGTTATTTATTAGCTTGTTATATTTCTAGATGTGATTATGTAATACCGACAATGTTTGGAAGATCCATTATTAGAATGAGATAACAAGAAAAGAAATGAGATACTAAATTAATATATGAACTCGGGAAATTTATATCTTTGATTTTGTCATTTGTTCTTCATTCACCTTATTTTTGATGGATTCAACACATACCAGATAAACATAGAATAGGCACACCTCCAACCTCAGCCTATTCCGTTTATATCATTAGAAGCTCTGTTTCGCAGGTTTTTTCGAAAGAAATAGGGTTTGGCTTTACAAAGCGATGTAAACGCTTTTTCTTCTTTTGGACATTTGAAGAGAGAGATTGGTTTTCTGCGCCAAAGACATGTTGGATGTAAAATAGCTTTAGGGGGAAGATCATCAATTACTCTACACTAATCACGATCCACATTTTTTGGGCTGTTTCTTTTAATTTTTCAAGAAGTGGTTAGGGTCAGCTGTTTAAGTCTCATGGATTTTTTTAATTAGCATCTTTGTAATGCTTGGCATCTATTTTCTTATCTACAACAATATATTTGATTTGACATTTTTTTATCTTGTTCTCAGTTTATTAAATTTGTTATTTTTATTTTTTTCTAATTTCAGACTTTGTAAAACTAATATAATTAATTTTAGTTCATTTCAGTACCGATGTATTGGTGTACTGTGCATATATCATTAGAGCTAATGGCTAAGTGGAGATCAAGGTGCATGCTTAAATGTTGATACATCTCAAGCGGCCATTCTATATGGGTTTTACGGGTGTATTTATGCTTTCTAAATCATTAAATAGTTATAGATACCTTTAGTGGGTCTGTTAGGGGACATTATGCATCATCTTTAGGGTACTATAGTAAACATGATTATCATTCCACCCTCTTTGTATCCCGTCTTCCCAATGCTGTCACTATTTCAGATGATAAAATTATTTAAGGAAAATAGTGTAAATTGGAATGCTACTGTGGTTTATGGTCTGATGTATTGCAAAAGTGCTAGATCTTCCGTGTACCAGAGTTATTTAGCATTTCGAGTATATATTTGGGCACCAGATCTCTTCCCCTTTAATTAAGAGCATGTTATTTACTTTTTTTTTAATGTTTAGATTGGATTCTAAATCCTTTGTGAGAAAAACAAGATGATGCTTTTTGGCTTTAGTTTTTAAATATTTTTTTCTCCTAATCAAGGCACTCCACTAAGATAGGGATTTTCTTTGTAAATACTAGAGTTCTCTTCTATATAAGAGAAATCTAGGGCACACTAGTGAAATAAGCAATAGAGAGTAAACAAAGTGCACATTTGAGTTTTTAATAGGTGGTGTAATTCTTTTTAGTTTTTATAAAAAGAGATGTAATTTCAACAGTTAACGATTTGTGAGTGCTTGCTATTCATATTTTTAGCAGTGAGAGGGAGCCATGGAAGGATTTTAGCAGGTGTGATGCCTTTGCTTAAGCAATTGAAGTGATTTGAACTCATGAGAGGTTGTGGGGTGGGTGCTCTAGTGATTGAAGTGTTGTTCTACCTCTGTGATTAGTTATTAGTTTGAGTTATTCCCAGTTGATCTGTTTGGTTTTAGCTTGTTTCAGAAGTTGAATTTATGACTAGTCTCAGTCTAGAGGGTGCTTCCAACTTTACTTCTTAGAAGTGTAGATTGCAGATGCTAATCAAGGAACTTGATCTTTGGAGTTTTGGGCAGAAGTCTGCTACTCCTATCAATTTTGTTTAGTTGGCTGAACATAACTAATTGCTGGCCAAAGTGAAGTGAAGCATCCTAGATTTAGTGAAAGATCAGTTAATCTCTCACATTGTAGAGAAGACAATAAAAGAGATGTCAGGCTGTGAACATTTCTTGCAATATGCTGCTAAAGAACAAGCTCTATGTCACATGCGTTAGTTATATATACACAATGGCTACTTACCTTATGAAAATGATTGAACTTCAAGATCAAAATGTTGCAACAAGGGTGAAGGTGGTATGATGAGATTGTACACATAGCTCTAAATAGGCTCTTTTCATCTTGAACTAATTTGTTTGAGGTGATTTTATCTAGGAGACTTCACTAGAAACTATTTCTTCCTAAGTGGAAGAGAATCTTCTAGACCTAAAATTCTAGAAGATGAGGAAAGGTAGAAAGAAAGGAAAGAAAGGAAAGGATTGGGCAAGATGAGAAGGGAAAGGAGGACCTAAAATTTTCTTAATAGGGGAAGAAAGACATGGAGCATATCAAGTGTTTAAAATGTCACAAGAATGATCACATTGCTTCTCAATGCCCTAAGAAGAAGGAGAAGAAGTAGTAGCAGTAGCAAAAGCCATTTGCAAGGAGTGCAAAAGCTCCAAAAGTAGATGAGCTCCAATAGTAGATGAGCTTTCATCTATGCTCGAGACGACCTTCTCTATGATGTCATGTCTATCTAGTCACACTATTTTTGGTGTTGGGTGGTATGTTTCCTTCTAATACGACCCTAGTACATGTTTCCTTCTAACAATATTCTTGAGCTCCATGTTATGGTTTAATCAAGAACATACATTCAATGCCAACCATGACAAATCTTTAGTGATTTTTCAAGTTTGATAATCAACAAGTCATTATTAGAAATGGTAGCTAGAATCTTGGTTGTGTATTGGATAGAGGAATGCAAGAAAAGTATATGATCCAAGGATTGCCAAATTTAGAGATTGAGAAGACGAGAGTGTCTTGCACACTTGGCAAGAATGGCAAGACTACTTTCTCTAGTAGACCTTTGTTAGTAATTTTATTGGTTAACATTTATTATATTTTATTTAATGATGCTTCTTGTAGGAAGCTTTGGATTTACTTCATGAATACAAACTATGAAGTTTATAGAAAGTTTCCCAAGAGTTTAAAGCTCTTTCTGAAAATCAAATAGGTAGAAAGTTTAAGGTTTTGAGTTTAATGAAGCCAATTTCTTGAGTTCCCATGGGTTAATTGGTAAGGCAATGAGACTCCAAAGTTCTTGGAGGACGTAGTTTTAGAGTTACAAGGTTTTTATTTGGCAATGAGCTATGTGGGCAATATTGATTTGAATGACACTCTTTGAACTTCCCCACTGTGACTTCCTTACATTTGTGTTGTGATTTTCCTAGTTTGTTCATCACGATAAGATTTTTTCTTTTGTTTCCTTATGTTGTTTTTCTTGGTTGGTTTTAATTGTTTTTATTTGCTTTTTTAGGGGTTTGGTTTTTTATATAAAATTTATGAATTGCAATATAGTTTTTTATTTTTATATAATTATATTTATTAATAATATTATAAATGTATAATAATATAAATTATATAATATTAAAAAACTGTTATAACTTATATTTATTAATATATATTTAAAATTTTAATAATATAAATTTTAAAATTTTAAAATTAGTTGGTTTTAATTGTTTTTATTTGCCTTTTTAGAGTTTTGGTTTTTTATATAAAATTTATGAATTGCAATATAGTTTTTTATTTTTTATTTAATTATATTTATTAATAATGTTATAAATTTATAATAATATAAATTATGCTATATTAAAAAACTGTTATAACTTATATTTATTAATATATATATTTTAAAATGTTAAAAAAATGTTACAATTAATTAAAAATTCAAACCTTGTGACTTAGCTTGTAATTAAATTGGCTCCTATCATATTGGCATGGTCAAATTTGCTTCAAACTTCTTGGAGAGCATGTCTATTTATAGTAAATCATTAAGTTGGCTCCTAACATATTGGCATGGTCAAATTTGGAGCCCAATGTGTTTTGGAATTTTTTGTAATTTGGGATGGAATAATTTAATTATTCATTTAAGTTAAATGTTTTATTATTATTTTTGATGACTTAAGTGTAATTTCTTTTTGAAAAGGTATTTTAATTTTCCATTTGGATACCTAGGAGGAATAAGGGGTGCTTTGCTCATGTTGTTTTATTTTTTTAGAAAGGGAATTTGGTGGAAAAGTGAGGTATTTTAATTATTTTAAATTGAAGTTTTCCCCTCTCAAATTCTATATAAGGAGGCATTTGGGTTCATTGTTGGAGATGTTGAAGAATGATAATGTTATGCTCTAGGAATGGCTTTGGTTCTTTACAATCTTTGAAGATGAAATCCCCCATAGATTTTTAGTTTCAGAATTGTAAGATATTCCTTAGGTACGTGATTTCAGCTAGGAGTCACCATTGGAGCTGATTGAATGGCTTTGGTTCTTTACAATCTTTGAAGATGAAATCCCCCATAGATTTTTAGTTTCAGAATTGTAAGATATTCCTTAGGTACATGATTTCAGCTAGGAGTCACCATTGGAGCTGATTGAAGTTTTTAGTTTTGGCTTTCCATAATAGATTATTTTGATGTTTTTTAGTGTTGCAAAATGCTTTGTTGAGATTTCTTTTTAGTTGCATATTGTTAAGTGGATTTTTGAAGGTTTTTGGCTAAGTTACTGGTTCGGTTTTGGGTTTGGGTTCGGGTTCAAGAACTTGGTTCGCTTGTTTGGGAATTTTTTTTTTTTGGGATTTGGGTTCGTTTTGGTTTTGGGTTCGGTAATACAAAAACATATAAAAATCAGAAATATATACATATTTGCAACTCTAATTAAGTTTAGAGTATACCACCATATTAATAGTCAAATAACATAGCAAAAATGAAAAATACACCACCACTTTATACTTAAATCATCAAAGTTCAAACATAAAATTTAAAAATGTCAAGTGTTTACAATCAGCCATTAATAATTATTGATCATTGATCAATCTGAATCATATGGGTCATAAAAAAAAGTAGCATTATTAGCATCATTAGATGCTAGAATTTGTGTAGAACCACAAATAGCATTAGTGGCACTCGCACAAGCACTGACACTACCACTCTCATGCTTAGCTATTGCTTCAGGCTCATAGTCATCATCAATATCAAGTGCAACTAAGTGATTTGTGGAAGCATCCAAGTCAAGCTGCTCTGGCTCAATATCCCACCTCCTTGTGTCTCCTTCTTTGTAGGAACTTTGCTTGTGTGTAATGAGGCGCAAGTTTGAATGCACATACACCAAGTCTTCTGTCTTTTTTGAATGTAGCCTATTGCGTTTTACTGAGTGGATGAAGGAGTATGTGCTCCAATTCCTCTTAGAAGAAGATGAACTAGCAACCTAATAAGACCAAATTAAATAGTTAGGAGTTACAAAATTTAACTAAACAAAAATATTAATTAATATAAATTTAAAATTACAAAATATAAAACTTACGTAGGATAATTTTTTTATTGCAATAGGTTGGAGGTGCATGTATTCTTGCCCATGGAAGTACCACCAACTATGAGCATTCTAATCAACACTACCAGAGCATGCAAAAGCGATGAACTCGGCCCTCACTCGATCATGTTGGTCACGATCAGTGAAGAGTCTACGAATTGCTGCCTTGTACCCTTGAGCCACTTCAACATCCCTATATGGAGCAACTCTTGATTAAGCATAAAGTATCTCTGGACTATAATATTTGGGACTCAATGCAAAAGCGAAAAGATGCAATAGAGTGGTCATTTTGTTCCATCTATCAACAATGATTTCCTGTAGCTCTTTGAAGAACTTTTCTTCAGGATCTTCCTTTTTTGCATTGATGATGGTTTTCATCTTCTCAATCATTGAGTCGATACCATCATATACTTCACCCAAACAAGGTCTATCCATGTCAGTGTAACGGATCATGCTCAATATGGGCTCAGTGAAACTGACGAGATACTCAACAAGGTCCCACCAACTATCATCTAGGATCCTTTGCTTGACCCTATTTGCCCTTTCACTATTAGATTGCCTCCATATGGCCCAATTAGGGTTGATTACCATGGCAGAGAGTGTGTGATGAACCACCACTCTGATGATTTGTTTTCACTTAATTTGTAGGTCTGATTTTTTTGTTTTAGTTTGTGTTTCCTCTTATGCTTTGAGTTTGTTTGTTAAAAATACTAGAATGATACATAAAGAGCAGATGCATACCATGAAAGCTTCAAATAAACTAAGCTACTGAAATAAATTGAGTACATTGTTCATTTCTGTGTCCAAATATAGCTTCTTACATAATAATAGGCTTATAACATACTACTTACATCAGATTCGAAACTAGATATATCATAGACTATACTTTAACTTACAGCCATACATCACTGTGAATAGTGATTTGCTACAGTAGTAAACCCCAATGAAATGCTGATTACTCTTAATACGAACTTCTCCCACCAAAAACCGAAATAGAAAGCTTCCTAAGGTAAGGGCGCCCCCTTTAGGTGAAGTTGCAGCCTCTTAAGATAGGCGTTTCTTTCCCTTGTGCTGATATAAACCCTCAAGAAAGGGTGGCTGACTGTAGCTCTCCAAAATAGCTCCAAAACACCACAAAAAGTAAGCAGCTCCTATGCAATTGTGATTGGAGACAATGGCAACCGAAACCACTCAAAACCAAGTTCAAAACAATCTGCAAACATCAAGTAGATCTCCAAAAGAAGCAACAAATAACAGATCAGCAACCTTAAGGTGGTGTTTCACACCCTCAAACAGCTCCAAACGAAGAACCAAGCCCCACCAGGCTCACCCATTGCAAAAAATCAGGAAACCCTAGCCTCCTTTTTCCTCCAAGCTTCACTCCAAAGTTTTCTTCGAGCAAAATGATCTTCTAATCAGAAGGGTCGAACTTTCTCACTTGTTATTTATAATTTAACAAAGGAAACACTATTCATTAAAGTGATCACTATTCATTTAAGTTATAACTTTTTCCACTTTAGTAATGAATAGTAACTTTAAAATATAAAGTGACCTCTTCATTTTAAAGACACATGGTCCTTAGGTTGAGGATGGTGAAATAAAAGGTGACTATCATTAAATTAAGCATCGGTATCATGCCAAACCCAACAATTCACCCTAGCACCATACTTCGGAGATGAACACTGAAGTTTGGGGACCAAGTGACCCTCTATCCAAAACCATTAGCCTATGAGGGTTGACATGATAGGCTAATCTACTGATGTCTGAGTGCCTAATTAGAAGGGGACATCATAGAGTGCCTCACGAACCTTTATATGTCGTCTTAACACAATTGTGCTGGAGGCAAAACGAGTCTCGACAACCTGTTTGAAAATCAAAATTAAAACTAAAATATAATTTAAATTTACAAAATCAAAATTTAAAATTAACAAAAAATTCAAAAATATTGAAAATTAACTTACCTTCAACAACTCCAATTTTGAGAATTCTCTAAATATTCCTTGTGTCATATGGTGGTTGGTGACAAACATTTGGATGTCTTCGCTCTCAGCATACACCTGTTTGATCCACTCAATTTTGGATCCAATTTTTGTAGCATTAGATTAAGGGAGTGGACAGCACAAGGGGTCCAAAAAATGTGTGGATACTTCTCCTCGACCAATAACCCAACATCCCTACAATTTTTGGCATTGTCAGTTACAACTTGCACAACATTTTGATGGCCCACTTCTTCAATAGCTTGGCAAATGATGTTAGCAATAAATGGATCATCCTTCACCTGTCCTTCACAATCCACTGCTCTCAAAAACATTGTCCCTTAGGGGACACAACAATAACATTGATCAATGGATGATCTTTTGCATTTTTCCATCCATCAAAAACGATGGTCACCCTTGTTTCGATCCACGAATCCCTTATGGGCTTCAAAGAGTCTGCTACATGTTTCACCTTTTTCTCCAATAAAGTGCAACAAACCTTCTCAAAACCTAGGCCCTTAAACCCTTTTGGAGCCTCATTAATAGATTTCACCATTTTTTGCCAATATGGTGAACGAACAACATTGAATGGCAATCCATTGGCATAGATACATCTTGCTATGTCTTGATCAACAATCTCTCTTGCCTCATTCTGAAATGAAGCTTCCAATGGTCCCTTAGATCTTTTATTTGAAGAGGGCGTGGTTTGCTCTTGAGGGATGTACATAAATGGATGGCTTTCTGTAAGTGGAAAATAAGAAGGCGGTGTAGGGGGTTTCATGGATCGAGATCCTTTCTTCAAAGGATGGCTTGTTTTACCACTGGCTGCTTTTTGGTTTGCCTTTTCTTGCTCAGCAATATATTTCAACAGTATATGTTTTGGAATGCTTTCCTCGTTTTCACTTGGACAAACTTTTATGCCTGTTTCAGGGATCTTGCACAAGTGCTCTTTCACTTGACTGTATGAGCTCGAATATTGAACATGGCAATGACTACAAATCCAAACATATCCTCCACCACCTGGAAGTTGCTGGCGGAGAAGTCGGACTTTCTCACTTCAACCAGAAATAGCGATAGACGGGACCACCGGTAATCTGTTGCAAGAACAAATTGAAAGAAAGAAACATAGCTACGCTTAACAGAAATACACTAGTTCCTGTTAATTCATGGTTGGAACAGCATGAACCATTTCTACATATTTCCAAAAGGGAGAGTTTGGGTTTGTTTTGAAATGAGATTGGATTGAGCTTGAGGAGGTACCGGTTGCCATTGTAATATGGAATACCTAAGGCACAACGCATTGAAATTTTGGTATTGATTGATTGAATTTAAAAGTAACAGACTTAATTAATTTCAAAAAAATGAAAAAATTGAACATGTGTTATAGATATTTAGAGGAATGAAAAGTAAAACAAAACAAAAACTAAAAAACAAAACAAAAGAGTTGAAGTCAATTTGTTAAAAAAAAATGTAAAAAAAAAATGTAAAAAGAAAATCAAAAAACTTCAAAAAATCTACCTCTTTTGAAGAAATCTTGCTCTATGACCTTCTTGGCAACAAATAGGCACTTGCAAGTGCTTAGGAATAGCACAACAACCGACTTCGAACAATCTACAATCAACCTTCAAGTCTATTCAAGCTTGTGCAAGCAAAAGAGAAAGTTCAGCAATGGAGGCAAAAAATCCTTTTTTTTCATTCACAAATTGGTAAATGACTATCACTTTACCTATTTCATGTTTTAGAGGCACATATTAGAGTTAGAAGGAATAGAGAAATATTAAAAAGTCAACAAAGACAAAAAAATATAAAAAAATTGCAAAAAAACGCTTTTATGTCTGCTTGGGCATGAAATTCTACCCGGGTTCGAATTTTGGTCGGACCCACAGTTCGGGTTCCGAACCCGGTTCGAACCCACAGTTGGTTTTTCAAACCCTGGGCGAATTTGGGCGAACCGAACCCAAATTCCGAACCTGGATCAAACCCGGATTGAACCCAAGCCTCCCAGGGCCGAACCCAATAACTTAGGTTTTTGGTAGTTGGCCGTACCATTTCTCCCTTGCAGGTCATACCTCTCAAGTGGGCATTGGAGGTTGTGCTGAAGAGTTTGGGGTATGAGATTGATCGCAACATATTCCTTAGTGTTGGGTGACTCCCTTTGAGGCCTTTGGCAAGAGTTTAATTGCTGGCACAGATCCCAAGGCAGGCCGTACAATTGTACCTGGCTGTACTATTGCATTGGAGCTGGGTGTGAGCCTCTTCTCACAAGTTGCTGCTCATAGTGGACTGCCATACTGCTGGAAAAAAGCGAAATGGTATCTAGTGACCTTGGCTAGCTGTTTGGCAACGATTTTATGCATTGTAGAGTGATTCGAAGGGGTCGTGTAGTTCTTGACATGACTGATTTTGACCATCATACCTGTGTGTTGTTTGTTCCTTGCTCTGTTTATTGTTGTTAATGATTGCTGAATGTGTTGGAGTTGCATAACTTCAATTAGGAGAAGTCAGTCTTAGAAGAAGGTGCCTAGATGATGTTCAGCACTGATTGTGGGTTGCTGGTTGCAACAGTAGGTTTGTAGCAGCATTGTTTCCAGTGAATTAAAGTCCTATCTCAGTTTCCACCTTCAACTCTTTATGAGGTATTATGTTGTAGCTTAAAGTTGGGTAACTCACTTCATCATTTAGAAATATTTTGAGTGATTCCAATTAGTTTCTTTTCATATCATCAATTTGTAACAGCAAATGTATATCTTGAATTGGGAGATTTGAATGAGCTAACATTGTAACACTGAGTGGGTATCACCAGTGATCTGCTCTTGATATTTTGTTGTTATTTACCCCACTACATTAGTGGCTTTTGTACTTACCCCACTACATAAGTGGCCCTTGTTACTCGCCCAACTCAATAAGTAGTTCTTTGGTATTCACTCACCATTGAAAAGTGGAAGAGTTGCTTTATTTGTTGTACTCACTCACCACTGGAAAGTGGAAGAGTTGCTTATTTGTTGTACTCACTCACCATTGGAAAGTGGAAGAGCTTGCTTTACATTTCATTATTGTATATGCTTTCCCATTGCAAAGTGGAAGTGTTTGGCTAACCCCATTGGATAAGTGGATGTTACTTTCAGCTGCTTCTCTTCAAGTTAATTTGTAATCCCATACACTATATGCTGTCACCTTGCCCACGTAGGGAATTTGGTGATACAAAAGTGGAGAGGAAAGTTGCTTAGCATTTCATTCTGTTTGAGCTAACAAGTTTCAATTTTTTTTTTTTGAGGTGATTATTACATTGATATTTGAGAATAGAGGTGAGCGCACCTCCAAGGGCTTTGATGTCTTTTATAGAGATGCGGGGATCAAGAGAGAGCTAACTATGACTTACAACACTCAACAAAATCGGATACAACACTCGAGGTTCTACAACATGTCCACTATAGAGACATCAAAGGCCATGATACATGACTTAGATTTGCTTGTGTTTCTATGGGCAGAGTCATGCAGTTTTATTGTTTACATTTTGAATAGGTGACCTCATAGGTCATTTAAGGACAAGACTATAGAGCAAGCTTTCATAGAATTGAAACCCACTGTTTTGTATTTTTGGGTGTTTAGAAGTTGCTGCATTCATATGCTAGAACAAAAGAGGATGAAGTTGAAACTCTCTAGCTTGAAGGGTGTTTTTATGGGAGATAATTTCATGTGCCAGAGAAGAGGATGAAGCTTGAACTCTCCAACATGAAGGATGTGTTTGTGGGATACAACAAGTCCTCCAAGACTTACAAGGCTTATGTTTCTCATTTTAGGTTGTTTGGGAGTTTTTGCATTTGTGTGCAAGAGGAGAAGAGGATGAAGCTTGAACTCTCAAGTTTGAAGGATGTGTTTGTGAGACATAATGAGTCCTCTAGGGCTTACATGGTCTATGTTTCATCACAACAAAAGAAACTAGTGAACCAAGATATGAAGTTTGATGAGGATGCTCCCTCTAATTCTCTAGAGCCTCCTATGGAGCCTGGTGAAAATGAATATCAACTATAGTTCAGCCAAGTTCTAGTTTAATAGTAGATACTTCAAAACCATCTAGTATAGCTAGAAAGCCTAGATGGCTTACGACGACACTTAGGAGGCACAAGAATAAGTAGGAGTATTGAAAACTTATTTTTGAGCGAGTAGTCATCAACTATAGTTCAGCCAAGTTCTAGTTTAATAGTAGATACTTCAAAACCACCTAGTATAGCTAGAAAGCCTAGATGGCTTACGACGACACTTAGGAGGCACATGATCAAATAGGAGTATTGAAAACTTTTTTTTGAGCGAGTAGTCATCTCAACAAGAAGTTTCCAAATTATGCTACTTTGATGTCTTCCATCATTTGAAGAGGTAAGATGCCATGATAGAGGAGTATAACTCCATTATACATAATGATTTTTGGGAGATTCTTTCAAGATTAAATGATTAATTACAAGTGGTTGTACAAGGTGAACTATACAGTAGATGAAAGCATAGAGAAGTACAAAGCTAGATTTGTTGTTTGGAGGTTCCCCTAAAGAGAGGAAGCTGACTACGACATAACCTTTGCTTTAGTTGCAAGTTACACTTTATAAAGGTAATAATAATTATGTCTTTCCATCTTATTTCAATTGGTTTTTGTATCAGATGGTTGTAAAGACTTTTTTGAATGACAAGATAGATGAATATTTGTATATCAATTAGCTGAAGGGGTTTGATGTGCATGGGAAAAACATCATTTATGGATGTTGAAGAAGGCCATATATGGACTAAAGTGTGCGCTACATGCTTGGTACTCAAGGCTTCACCAATTTTTTTGCAGATCATGACCTTTACCATGTATTTGATAAAGCACTATTAGATTTGATCTGTGTGTGGACGACTTCAAGAAGCAATGAGAAGCTCATAGCATGGGTCAAGGATGATTTGGCCTTTGAGTTTGATATGAAAGACATAGGCTTGTGCATTGCTTTTTGGATTTTGGGGCATGGGAAGATTCAGGGAAGGTTTTCCTTGATCAGAGAAATTACACAATAGAGATTTTAAAGAGATTTAAGATGATGGATTATAAAAGCACCTAGCTACTTCCATGGTTCTAAATTTGAAGTTGATTGTAGACTTAGAAAAAAAATGGTGGATCCTTTGATGTACAAGTATTTGATAGGTTCCCTTGTGTATTTGCTGAATTCCTAACTTGATTTTTATTTTGTAGTGAATATAGTGAGCCAGTTCATGGTTGACACAAGGTAGATTCCTTGGACTGTTGCAAAGCATGTGCTTCAATATTTAAAGGGCAGAGTTCATTATGGGTTAATTATCTTGGATATGGAGAGGTAATGTTGTATGGCTTTGTGTATTTGATTGAGTAGGTGATGCTATTGTTAAGAAGAGCGCTTTAGGATTTTGTTTTAGTTTGGGTTTAAGTTATGTTATTGGATCCTACCGGATCTCAGTCCGGTTCACCTGTGGGTCCGGGTTGGGGGCTGCAAAAGGCCACCTGCTTGGGATGAATCCAGTTGGATCTAGGCGAACCCATGGGGAATCTGTCCTTGTAGCGTCCAAGTTTGATGCTTATTTATTTATTTATTTTCTTTTTTTTATCATTTTAGTCAATTGATTTGATTGTGCACCCAAATGAACCCTAATATAGACTTGCAAAACACATTAAACACCAAAACAAGTCCATTTTGTTCATTTCTTTTGCAAACTGCAAATATCATTCCAAGAGGTTGAATTTTTTTTTTTTTCCTTGTTGGATCAAAAAAGAGAGTTGAAGATTGATCTTTGAAGGTTCTACATCAATTGCCTTGTCATTCCTACACATTTACAAGTGTTTATTGGCTGCCAAGAAGATCATAGAAGGAATTTTTTGGAAAGAGGTAAGTTTCTTTTAACTTTTTTCCTCCATTTTTGTTTTACAAACAAGGAACAATTTTTTTGCTTTGTTTATCTATGTTTTTTTCTTTCTTCTAGGAATGTGTCAAAGATTCAAAAGAACTAGGTTTTGTATATTTGTTTTTTGTGTTCAATTTTTTGTTTTTTTTAATGTGTCTACAAAATTTCTTGTCATAGGTATCACAATTGCAACTATATCTAGTTCCACAACTCAATGTAAATTCAAAACAGATTCAAATTCTCTATGGAAATATGTTCAAATGACACAATAGGTTCCGGGTGGTGGGGGTTACGTTTGGATTTGCAATGAGTGTGATGTTAGATATTCTAGTTCATATAGTTGAGTGAAAGCTCATTTGTGTGGAATACTTGAACAAGGCTTCAAACCTTGTCTTGGAAAGGATGGTGTAGTTGTGCCATTAGAGACAATAATATGATATATTATGGAGCAAGAACATGTAGATGAATGGGTAGGCCATAAATCAAGTTACCCCTTAATAAAAAAAGGAACAAAGGGAATGGAACCCACATCTAGTCCTCAAAGTGAACAACTCATTACAAGAAAAAAACCAAAAGAACCTTTGGAAAGTGCATTTCAAAATGAGAGTTGAGATTTTGCCAACCATGTAGCAAGATGTATTTATGCAAATGGATTGTCTTCTAATGTGTTCGCTCTCCATATTGGAAAGAAATGTTGAAAACAATTAATGAAGCTTCAAAAGGGTACAAGGGCCCAGGTTATGTGAAGGTGCATGGCACCTTATTGGAAAAAGAGGTCAAGAACATTGAAGATGCGTTGCAGCCCATAAGCGATTCATGGGTTGAGACAAGTGTATTCATTGTTTCAGATGGGTGGAAAAATGCAAAAAATCAGCCCTTGATCAATGTCATACTGGTGTCCGCTAAAAGGGCAATGTTTTTGAAAGTTGTTGATTATGAGGGGCAGGTGAAAGATGGCCAATTTATTATTGATATTCTCATTGCAGCCATTGAGGAAGTGGGTCCCCATAATGTTGTTCAAATAGTAACGGACAATGTAAAGAATTGTAGAGCTATTAATTTGTTGGTTGAAGAACGATATTCACATATCTTTTGGACACTTTGTATGGTCCATTCTCTCAATCTTATGCTACAAAAGGTTGGGAATAAAATCGATTAGATCAAAGAGTTGTATGTAGAGGTTGAGGACATCCAAATGTTCATCGCCAACCACCACATGTCTCAAGGCATTTAGATCATTTTCAAAATTGGAGCTATTGAAGGTAAGGGAAGTATCATAAAATTTTACATTTTCATAATTTGATTGTGTATTCTAATTCTCCTTTAGAGTTTGTTTTCAAATTTTAATTATCTTATTTTGTATTTTTAATAGGGTGTAGAGACCTGTTTCGCCTTTAACACAATTGTCTTGAGACGACTTGTGGAAGTTAGAGAGGCACTTTCTAACATGGTGATTAGCCAAAAAATGGTCTATATGGGACAAAGCAACTCTAATAGGGCAACAAAAATTAAGCAAATGATATTAGATGACTTATGATGGGATCACATGGAGTATCTCCTTAGCTTCATCGAGCCCATTTTGAGCACAATTCGCTATACTAATATGGACAAGCCTTGCATTGGATAAATATACAATGGCATTGACTCAATGATTGATAAGATGAAGAGCTTCATAAATGCGAGAGAGTAAGACCCTGAAGAGACTTTCTTCAAACAAGTGCATGCAATTGCTGAAGAAAGATGGAACAAAATGACCACTCCATTACATATTCTTGCCTTCGCATTGACTCCAAAATATTACAATGCTGAGATTCTTTTTGTGCTAGGAAGGCTTCCCCCATATAGAGATTTTGAAGTGGCTGAAGGGTACAAGGCAACATTCCATAGACCCTTCTTTTGAAATAGAATTGCGAGATGTAGTCACGAATAAGTTCATTGATTTTGTGCACTCAAATGGTCAAAGTGTTGAGGCTTTTTGTAATGGGTTTAAGAAGGGTGCTCATAGTTGGTGGTAATTCCATGGTCAGTTCTTCCAACACTTGCAACCCCTCACAATCAAAGTTTTATCACAAGTAAGTTTAATAAATTTTTAGTTTTTAGTCCTAATAAATATAATGTATAACTTTAATTGTTTACTTTGTCTTCATAGGTTGCTAGTTCATCTGCATCTGAGAGGAATTGGAACACATATTCTTTCATCCACTAAGTAAAGTGCAATAGATTACACTCCAAAAGAGCAGAGAACTTAGTATACATGCATTCCAACTTGCATCTCCTTTCATACAAACAACATGATTACAAGGAAAGGGACACAAAGTTATGGGATATAGAGTTAGAGCATATGGATTTGGATGCTTCCACTTCCTAGCATATTGCATATGAGGATTTCGAAAGCCAACACACTTTTAGTGCAAGTGGCACTGGCGTTGCTTGTGGTTCATCTAATGTTCCTACATCATCTAATGTCAATGATAATGATGATGTTGATGATTTAGAAAATCCATTTGATGATTAAAACTAAAAGTGTTGAACTTGATATTATTATTTTAATATTGAACTTGAAGTTTGAACGATGAATATTTATAATTTTATCATGCATGTTTTAAATGACATTTAAGTTTATGGTTGTTTTGTTTTTTAGTCTTTTATATGATGTTATGTGATATTCTAATCTTAATTATGCTTCAAGGTTGCATATATCTATATGATTTTTACATGTTTTTTGTATGGACAAACTCAAAATGAACCCAACCCAAAATATTTTTATAGCCAGATCCACCAACCGGGTCTGTGAATCCAAACCAGGACAGTACCAGAACCAACAACATAGGGTTTAAGAGTGATATCTTGGTTCAATAGGAAGCAAGTTGTAGTAACATTAAGTGTAGCCAAGGAAAAATATATAGCAGCCTCTTTTGTTAGTTATGAGGCTATTTGGCTTCACAAATTTGATGGTACAAATTACCAATGAAATGTTGGAGTTGACAATTTTTTACTATGACAAGCAGAGTTGCACCAACTTCTCAGAGAATTTAGTGTTTCACGATCCTACAATCACCATCATGGACTCTACGATTTTTTTATTTTTTAATTTATTTTTATCATAGCACCTAAGGTACTATCTTATATGGCCAAGCAACCTCTATGCAATGTGGTACAAATTACCAATGAAATGTTCGAGTTGACAATTGTTTACTATGACAAGCAGAGTTGCACCAACTTCTTAGAGAATTTAGTGTTTCACGATCCTACAATAATCATCATGGACACTACGATTTTGTTATTTTTTAATTTATTTTTATCATAGCACCTAAGGTACTATCTTATATGGCCAAGCAACCTCTATGCAATGTAGAATAGGTGGTGTCATAATCTTACCAACCATAGTCATGGAAGCAACTTTATGCAGCAATCTTAGATACTTGCACTAAATATGGTAAACTCCCAATCTCATGGTCATCCATAAATCTAGACCTAAACCTCAAGGGTTCATTCATATTGTCTCTACTTGTGTATCCCTTTTGGAAGTTAGAGGCTGCATAATTTGCACACAAATAATAGTGGATGCATTCTCTCCATTGATATAAGATCCCTAAACTAACTTTTATACATAGCCATTAATTGAGCTTAGCTTCTAATTCAATTCAAATAGTGTTAGAGTAAAGCCAACATTAGTGTACAAACATACATCAATCCATATAGCGATCAGCTCATACAAACTTTACATGTTCACCCAGTAGCTAGCTCAAGAATACATCATATATACATCATTTTATTAATTGTCATTGATGTCAAAGGAAATCGAAGGACAAGTGAGATCATTGAGGAAGGAGATGTCAAATCATCAAATTCCGATGAAGGTTGGCACCCATGTTGGTAATTTCAACTCATTTAAATTGTCCATGTTTGTGAAATCGACCCTCATGTTTGGCCATGTTACACCCCGTGTGTTATTACCTATTTACTATTAACTTGTTTTAAAATGCTTTAATATATTTATGATTGTGTTTTGTAAATGAATCTTGATGGGAATACGATGAATGAATGTTTAATTCAATTTGATGCTTTATAATGATTCTAAAGATGAAATGTACTAAGTTGGATGCAAAACAGATTCAAATCTCCGCAAGAGAGGGGGGGTATCACTCAGGAGAAGAACTTATAATATGGCAAACTAATAGTGATGTCAAAACAAGGGAGAGGTATTTATCTTGGTGTAGTATAGTTGTGTTTCATATTATCAAACATGTCCTGGTATAAATGTGATGTATGCTTGAACTAGTCACTATATGTACCTATGATGTGTTTATGAGCTAGTCACTATGTATACCAATTATGTGTATGAGGAGTCACTCAATTACACATGTGTTGTATATAGACACTGTCAATAATTCACACATGCATTATATACACACAATGCATTGACTCTCGCTTTTATCAAATATACATAATGTGATTAGCATGCACCCAACACCTATACACAAATGAATAACTTATGCATGCATCACATATACACATTGTGACTAACTTGGGCATAAATAAACACATATACACCATGGAAATAACTTAACAATCTCACAGGTACATATTCACTAGTTAGCAAAAAGGAAGTAGTTGGAACCTTACTACAAGCATCTTCATATTCCCCTTCTCTTGGTTTACTGACACATAAGCCCTTAAGCACATCCCAACTAGAAAAAGGAACGTCCATGTATCCCATCTTTTTTCCTAGATCACTATTAATTGTGATGACAAGACGTGCACCCATTTTGCTTCTTGCTATCATCGACAAGGGCACAAGTGTAACAACACAAATTTTGAGAGTATTAATATACATGTACACATATTTATTGACTCACACATACAAGGTGACCAATTAGCAATAGAAAGTGGATATGACCCCACTGCATGCATCTTCCCATAACTTGACTCACCAACACTTACCTTGTAAGTACATCCCAACCAAAAAAAGAAATGTTGGTGCATCCCATACTATATTGTTTGTCTCATTCTTTTTTCTTGTTCATTGCTAGTGATGAGCAAGCATCTCATACTATTTATAGTCATCATTGGCTAAGGTGTAACGACACATCATATAAGATCATTAATGATATTTTCACAACTCGTTCAATTGTGGACCCTGACATCTATCACCTCCATGCCATTGGAAAAATTCCTACTTGGTATGGGGTAGATCTTGGCATCTATCACTTGCATGGTAATGGGAAAGCTGGCTAAGCCCTATCATACCATGGGTAGCTCCTAGCATCCATCACCTTTGTGCTATTGGTGATAGCTAGCTCAACCATAAGATACAACTTTTAGTTTTAGCATCCTTCACTTGCATGGTATTGATAACAACCAGCTAAATTGTGCATGTGTCATAACATGGATAGCTCCTAGCATCTTCACCTCCATGCTATTGGTGGAAGCCAAGTAATCCTTAAGATATAACGAATAACATTTGGATTTGTTATGTGCATGGTACTGGTGACAATTGGCTACCGAGATTTGTATCACACTCAATTTTGAAATGTGAGGTCATCTTATAGGCAAGTACACACAATCCAAATATCACAATCATTCACAAATATTGGTCAAGTTGACCTAATTATATGCCATGTAAAGTGATTCATAAACCTATACAAAAGGTCCTATACTTGAGGTCAGATTACCAACACACACATAACACATTGAATACACATGAGTTGGCCTTTACCCAAACACATATGCACAAACAAATACATATGATAAAGTAAGCAAGTCCATTCACTTCATTCAATTGCTGCTCGGAAACACCCCAATTATTAGACATAAATTAAACCCACCATAGTAAACAATATCCTATTATGAGTACTTAACCTTTTTGTATAATAACCAACCATAAAACTTAGCATACTGTTATCCACCCAACAAATATGAAATTAAACGCCATACCATATTTGGTAATACTTATTGTTAGTTGCCCACATTTGGCAAAGACAATCAATGGAATTCCATCCTAAACTCAACAGTGATCCAAACACATTTATAGCAGGAAAATCATTCATAAAGATTAAGCATTGTTCACACCATTAAATCATACTATCTTAATTTGGCATCATTAGATACAAAGCAAGATTCCTTAACTCATTCATAGCCATGTCATGGCCAAATTACCCTTATTTCTTGGAAGAATAGACCTCACTAGTGCCTTGAGGCTAACCTATATCTTCTTGTACTAATTATTAGGCCAAGACACAACACTATTGTGCTCAACACACAAAATTCTGATTATATTAGTTTCAACAAATCTAGAGGCATTCTCATACATTCACATCAAAGACAAACCATGATGATACTGTCTATAAAAGTTCATCCAAGATTGGAGTAGATTTTGGAATGGCAAATACCACAAACCTCATAGTAGGTAAGCTTGATGATGATGGATTACCTTTTATTAGCTCAAACCTATATAGTGGGGACATATAAATTGGAAGGTGAGATCACTGCTATCTAATCCAAGTTCAGCCTCAAGCTGAAGCATACTGAAAAGAGAGAGATAATCAATTTTAAGAATAACCGCAAACCTTAGAACTATTCTTTAAACCCTTTTCTACAAACTTGGGTCACCCTTTGCCCAAGGATTGCCTACACACTTGCTTCCAAATGGGATTGAAGTCCCATGTAGTTCTCTCAGGATTTTAATCACCAAGATGAGGACATGCATTTTCCCAGATTAAGATGACCTATATAGATACTAGAGATAGTGCCACCATGTGTCTCCTACCATAGTTGGAAAACTCGGCATTTGCAAGTACTCGACAAGCCCGAAAAACTCGGCCCGGCAAAAACTCGGGAACTTAAAAAATTGCTTAAACTTCACTAAAAATGCATTTTTTTTTGCAAAATTCAAAGATAAGATGCATCCAATGAGTCAAAAATGAGTACATATAAGAAACAAGCTATATTTGATTGATTTGAAAGAAATTGGATACAAAATGACATCCTCATGTGGAATTTTCAATGCGTTGATATGATAATAGTCTGAAACAAAATGAAAATAGCAAATTGTTTTTGTAAAACTGAAAGTAAATACTATATTAATATATTTTACAAATTTATATCTTCCTCTTCCCATGTCTAATGAAAACTAGGGAGAGGTAGAACTAGATGATATTATAGATAAAGACTTGTAGGAAAACTTGGAAACTTGGACTTGGAGAGTACCTAGAAAACCAAATGAATTCAATCTGAGTTTGAGGGCAATGACCCTAATGGGGTCAAGGGGCAGCAACCCTCATGGGGGTTTGGGGGCAACGTCCCTAGCAGAGTTGAGGGGCAGTGCTCCTCGTGGGGGTCTGGGGGCAACGCCCCTAGTGGGGTCGAGGGGCAGTGCCCCTCATGGGGGTCTGGGGGCAATGTCCCCAGCGGGGTCAAGGGGCAACGCCCCTTGTGGGGGTCTGGGGGCAACGCCCCTAGTGGGGTCGAGGGGTAGCGCCCCTCGCAGGGTCCTGGGGTAGCGCCCTGGGCGCGCTCCCTGTCGCGATACAGGGCGGGGTTGAGGGGTGGAGCCCCCGCCACCAAGCCCAAATTAAGACCTCCAAAACCACAAAACCTTCATGGGAGAGTGTTTTTGCTAAGGAAGAGCAACTGGTGGAGGCAAAAAATGAATGAAAATTGCCTTTATTCTGACAACGGGGGTCTTTTTGTTGAGCAACCGAGTTTTTTTTAAAAACTCATCGAGTTTTTGTGAAAAGTACATCCGTACTTTTTGGCGAGTAAAATGTGCAAAAACTCGCGAGTTTTTGGCGAGTGTGCTAACTATGTCTACATCAGCAAGGTATGGCCCTCTAGGGTTCTCAACCTTAATAGATAATTTCCCTAGAGAAGTTAGGAATTACTTAACCAAGGATGATCATGAAAACTATTAAAAAATCAACTATCTATGATTTTACTCAAATGAACAAGAGTAATATGTTAAAATGGGACATTACTAAGAACAAGGTTCTTGAACCACCTCCATCTACAATGGTCCCACTTATCAACTATTATATACTAAGCTAGACATTAAAATATCACCCATCATAAACAACACCTTAGACGATAGTATCATATAAGGACAAGTTATTAGAATTAATCCAAGCCCTGTAATTAGGCATAACAACTTACTCAATACAAAATAAACCAGCCAATAATAGAGCATAAGGTAGCAGCAGTCAGAATATCATCATCACATTCAACAATTATGCAAAAGCCCCTATAGGGTTCCCAATGATGGCCTGCTATAAATGATTCAATTAGATCAAGTATCGTAATCATATATGACATCCTCCTGGATGGAACACAACATGCATGAACAAGGCAACATAGAAATCCTCTGAACTTTGAAAGACCTGCCACAACAGTTATAAACTTGCTTTAAGCATGATCAATACCTGAGTCATACTAAAGACAATTGGCAACACCACATCCATTAGATCTTCAAATATATATATATATATATATATATACTCTTATCATATTAGTGATAATATTCTTAACCTTCCGATTTCATTCACCTTATGGGGCAGCCCCACATTCTTATAATAGTCCAGTTCAAGGACTAGATAATATTCACACTTTCCATTTATACTAAATATGACTTTAATGGTCAACAATAAGTGATTCCACATGGCAGCAATAGGTTTGCAAACCAACCCTTATAGTCATATTTTGGTGGTCATAAGATGTAGAAACATCACAATTCATGACCCATCTTTCAATATCCTACATAATGTGACAAACAGCAACTAGACACATCACAACATAGATGCAATGTCTTTAAATTCAATCAACAGTCATCACAATTTAGTACTCAATAATGGTATGATCATTTCTTTGTTCAAGCATTTTAGAAGGATAGAAGCCATAAGGGGATCAGGCCCCAAATCAATAAATAATTAATGGCAAGTTAAATCCATCACAAGCTTTCCCAAATTCCTAAAGCTACAAATTAGTAATTACCCTTAATGTTCTCTTGCAATCGTCTTGAACCATAGTGTAGAGTCTAGACATTCTAACTCAGCGCCATCATTATTCTAAGCACATCCTACTAATATCATACCCATGACTAAGATATTACACTTACAACCTTACAAAACCCACACTGTTCTTGCCTTCCATACTAGTAGTTTAACTTTAAACAAGATTTTTATCACACCATTCATTTACTAAAGTTGACAGTTCAAGTCAAAAGCTGGAGGCTGGCTACTCCATTTCCTAGTGTAGTTCCACTTAGCTTTTGTTTTGTCATATTAATTTAAATAAAATATGCAATGATGTTTGATTTCCATTTCACCTAAGCATATGCTGCCTATGACATGCCATGAGGATGATAGCATATATATGTCCTTTAAATATTGTCTTTTTGTCAAAGACTAATCACTTTATATAAAATTTAACAGTATACATTAGCCATGCATCTCCCTCCATCAAACTATTTGCCATATCTTTAAATAGAGAACACCCAATATAAGGTATGAAGGGAATTAATCACAGTTTAAAATCATTCAAAGAGAACTTGTGCATAAACTTTTATTAAATTCTGTGCATAAGTTTGTAAAAAGTCAAGACTGTGGTGCAATGTGACCTTTCAACTACAACGGTTGAAAAAATTTCATTCTAGTTGGCTTCACTGGGCATCCTTACCCTTTTTCCAAGCTCCAATTTGGATGCAGGTAGGCGGGATGAGCTATTTTGAACTAAAAGTTTCTAAAGCCTTTTTAACAAACCCATTTTGAACAATCCTGCAATCAGGGCAGTGCCTTGGGCTGAATTTCTTTGAGGTATTGTCAAACAGCTTTGTACCTTGTCTAAGCTTCTACATTTTACATACATATTTACCATATGTTTATAGGGGAAGAGATTTACTATTTCATTATTTGAGCTATCATTTAAGATTCCCTTACTGGCAACAGCTACAGGTAAACTATCATCTAATTCTACATGTCCCATATGAGTGTAGCTTAATTACTTTTCAGCTGCAGGAGTGGATATCTCTGAACTCAATACTACTTTACGAGAGTAGTGTGAAGGATGAGTATACTTAGCTCTAGGAATGATGAAGATATTTCTGATTTAGGCATGAAATCTGCCTTCCATTGCCTTGGATGCCCTTTTTATCTGCAGAATCATCATCTTCCTTTTCCTTGTAATTTAGAGATTGTGCTAGCCCTGACAGAGCCACTAGAGGGGCTGGCCATGAATGTGGGCTTCTTGTTATGAGCAAGGTGCTTTTCTCCTTCTGAAACTGGTAGCCATATTGGCTGAACAGAAAAATGGTACATTGTCCTCCAGCTTGCCCAGCTTTCCTGTCCTCAGTCATGTGCCATTCCTCAGTCCCTTTCTGCAAAAATAACAAATGAGGAGTGGGGGACACCATTCCTCCATAATGGCATGGTGAATGGACCTCCCCCTTCTCTTCTTCAGGTGCCCATGCCTGCGCCTTAACTCTCTGTCCCCCTTCTGTGGCGTTTTGGCATTCAAGTTTTGCCTTTCTATTCTTATTATTTGGTTTTTCTTCCTTTTCTTTTTTCCTTTTTTTTCCTTTTATTATATTGCCTTATGCAATATTTAGTAGTAAAGTGGCTGTCATGTCCCCTTTTTGTCATTTTGAACAGTCAAAATAATTTAATAATTTAAATTATTAATTTAAGTTACCCAAACAAGTTAATTTAATTTATTAAAAGACAACTTGTATTTTATTATTAAATTAACAAAGCTCCTCAAAATAATATTATAAAGTGATTTTTGTTAAAAGGACATTTTGGGGACTTGAGTGGAAAATAGAAGAAAAAAGAAAAGAAAATTACTTTTCCCTCAAAAAGATATAAAAGAAGGTTTCAAGAAGAGAAAGGATATTTGGAACATTTATTGAACTTTATTTTCTCTATGAGATTGAACTTCGTTACATCTCAAACACCTTTAGACAAAACCCCAAGGTAAGATTGGTTTCAGGAGTGAAATATCTTCCCTAGCCAATTTGGCATGTTTCACTCAAAGTCGTCGATTATGCTGAAAGGATATAGTTTTGAGATTTGTTTGTGTTGAAGCAGAATAATCATCTTCTAGATTGGTAATGTGTTGTAAGGTAAATCTATTGTGATTTGTAAACAATAATAAATTTCTAGAGATTGTGTGCTTTAATCTGGCTGGAGCATAATGGTTAGGATTTCTCAGTTTTTAATAGCTGGTTGCCCTATATTCTGGTCACTTCTTTGAGGGTTTTGAAGATATTCCGTGAATACCCTAGCCACACCAATGAAGATGGAAAGAGGCGTAGCAATCTTTGGAGCTGTTTTTGAAGGTAATACATCAAGGAAGAGAGTCACACCAATCTGGAGATAAAAAATCACAGATAGAGGCAAGTGTGAGGTTTCATTGAAGGAACATGTTGATGTAAGGGTTTGTGGGTCAACATTCCAGCTGCACCTCTTGTTGTGTGGAAGAAGGATTGCTACTTCTGAGAAGACTTTGTCATACATGCTTGTAGCTTCTGCTAGTTGGCCGCCCTAGGCAATAATGTTCTGTTCTGTGTGCAAGGCGTGAGGAATCTAACAACATTCACTTCCCAGATTTGAATATTCAGAAACTTATTCATCAGAAACTCTTTTCTAGCAGACTTGTGTTCATTTCTGAGTATGTTACAGTCGTCTGAGGAGTAGGTAGAACTGAGCAATCAGCTACAGCAGTTTTGGGACAATTACAATCAGTAAAGAAGAATTTCTGAGCAGTACAAACATCACAGCAACCTTATTAGGTCAGAAAATTGTTTGTTTGTGGTCTGAAACAATACATATATATCTGATTTGTACTCAACTGTATAAATCATAAATTGATAACTGATTTGTACTCAACTGTATAAATCATAAATTGATAACCAGTTTCATAATTTAATATATGATAGCTATAACAGTTTAAATGCCGCTGTCATATATTTTATTGTGAATGAATCAGTTGATGAATTGTGATCAATAGTTTCATTCTTGTTGAACATTGGCAAATATTTCATTTGTGTTTTGGTAATTCATCACATCATTGTGGAAATATACATACATTCAGCTATCACACCAATTGTTTGATGGAATGCCTGTGTGCTTAAATTGAGGAAATTGCAAATTTATTTGAGAAATTTTGATAAGTGCAATACAATGATATCAGGGCATGCATGATTATTTATGACAATTACAAAATTTTAGAAAGTATTCTAGTGTGGGGTATTATAGTGGTATCAGAGTGTGTATCCTGCCAGCCGGTGGGGGTTTAAATAAACTTTTGCAAGCAGAAATTTCTTATGTAGCCTGAAGGGACACAGATATTATTTTAGAAGAGCAAATGATCCATCAGAGAATTCTGAGATTGCAAGTAAAGTTCACATCACAGATTTATTTGAAGAGGAGTTTCTAGGAAACATTGGGGATAGGGATGAAGGTAGTAAAATACAAATTCTTAATGATCTTGTCAGAGGACAACAATAATTAGTTCAATTGATGTCTCAGATGATGCAAAAATATGAATACAAATAGGGCAGATCAGAACAATGCAGGTCACAAAGGTAACCAAGGAAATAACAGGGAAGCTATCAACACAAATATTCTAACTAACAATAACACTAGAGTAGCTAGTGCAGCATTTTCTAGACCTATGATGCCTATATTTTTGCAGAATGATGTTGCAACAAGAGGTAATCAGCAAAATGCAGAGGAAGGTCTGTGGATTGGTTACATGAGTATCAGTCATTAGATGAGGAATTTCATGCTGCCATATCTCTTCCAGACTTTGTCAATTCAAATTGAGAAATATACCCAAGAGGGAGAGGGCATAATCAGGAATTATAGCATAAGGTGGGTAAGGTGACCATACCTACTTTTGATGTATCTAGTAAATGCATTGCTAGATCATGGATTCAAAAACTTTGACATGTATTCTTCATTAAACCCTATGTTTGTGTTAACTAGGTTTTCGTCAACCCTTTGTGAGCCTCGTTAAATTCTTAAAAAGCTTCATCACTGGTCATTGGTTTCCAGCATAGTTTTCAGAACCTTGTTGGATTCCAACAAAGTTATCATAACCATGTGTTATCTTGCTGCTTTCAAATTAAACTTTATCACATCTTTTATATATCAGTTTTAACTTGAGTTCTGCCAAACTCTATTGGCTCTCATAGAGGTATTCAAAACTTTGTTGGAACCCAACGAGGTTTTCACAACCTAGTCTAAAGCGGACAAATAAATAAAACAAGTTATGTATTTAATCGGAATTGGAGAAATCGCAGTCGCAAATGTTTCAGATTTTTTCAAAGGTTTCAAAACCTTTGTCGAATTCTGACAAAGTTTCGAAAACCTCATCAGCTTTTGACTGGGTACTCACAACTAATCCCAAAGCTCACACAATTGGAGAATTTTGGTTTTGATATGCATTATTGAGAAGATTTGAAGAATTTGAAAATAATGGAAAAGCATCTTGGAATTTCCTTGAGGTTTCAAAACCTTTGTCGGAACCCAATTAAGTTTCCACAACCTTAATTAAGGTTGACGAAGCTACTTTTATAAGACTATTCTTCAAGGGGCGGTCTTAATAAAGTCCTATGGGTGATTGTAGAGGTTTTGAAGGAGTTTGACGAGGATTTCGAAACCAATGATTTTTTCCTGACACATTCTCATAGCCGTTCTTTTTCAAACTTTCAAAAGTGCCAAAAGTAAATGTTGGACAAGAAAGCTTACATGCGCCAAATTTAAGGCATGCCATTAATGCTCCTTCCTCAAATTAAATGCTCTAAGTTATAAATACATTGTTAAGAGCCATTTCAATAAGTAATCAACAATGACTTGTTGAAGAAGGAAGGAGCCGTGAGGAGTACCATCAGTCAATCAAGTATTGGAAGAAGAAGAAAATTTGGGGGAATAAATTAGGAGGCTTTGTCCTGAACAACAGCTGCGTATGTGAGAGAATCGTTGCTATTCCCAAGGCCAATATCAGAAGAAATCAAGGCCAACAACATCAAGGTAACTGAATTGTAAAATTATTTCCGCAATTTGTTAACAATCATGCTAGATCATAGGAGATATACTAGAGGCGAATGCAGTAGAGGTATAGTGGGTCCTGTCTTTGAAAGCCTACAGAAAGGGATTTTTTAAATTCATCACCACCAACCAGAAGGGTTAAGTCTTGAAGTAGACCTTCTTCTCCACCAAAGAATATCAATCACTCTCCAATCTGCCAAGTGCTTGTATTACACGGTATTGTTGTTCCTTTAACTATAATTTTTATTGATATTATGTCACACCAGCAACCAATACCTTGGGGGGCGACTATAGGACCTTTAAATTTGGGGAATCAATTACATGATCCTAAAGGATCTAGAAAGAATCTCCCTAAGTTTAGGGGAGATGGAAAAATCTCTGCAAACAAGCATATTAACACCTTTGCTGCTTGATCTATAATTAGAGGTTTACAATTCAAATGTATTTAAACTTAATTAAAATTATTCCCGTCCAGATAGAATTGCGTGACTATGTTGTTTAACCGTTGAAATTACAGACTAGGTTCACCTATATCTAAATTAATGAAATTACTAACTACTAAAATGTTGTAATTATAAATCACATAGTGAATTGAAAAATAAATTGAAATGAAATTAGAGAGAATGTAAGACAGGAGATAGAAGAAGAATGAGACGGAAGATAGAAAGATCAAACACGGGTTGATAACGGAGTTCGTCCTTCAAAGGACTGCATCTCCGGGTCTGCTTCTCAATGTTGGACCGCTTTCACTAATATTGCCAAGCACCTAAAAATGCCTTCTTACAATATTCAAGCTTCAAAAACCCGCACAAAATTCCTCACAATCTCTCTCACTATTACAATTTTGGTTTATAATAACACCTTGTAATTCTTCTCCAAAAATTCTCACCCCTGGAATTATTTCTCCAAGTGAACTTGATTAATTCCCAAGCCAAAACATCCCCTTTATATAACAATTTATTTGCTAATATGGGCTAAAACCATATTATTTTGCAAATATACCCATATCTCCTTTAAAAAGTAAAAATATTTGCAAACTCCCCCCTTTACAATAAAATCTCCATAATAATCTCCTTAATATTTTCCCCGGATGGCCCTTATAATTTGGGCTTACAAAAATAATTTCCCGGAAGCCTAAAAAAACTCCCTTAAGTCATATAAGCCATTAATTTATTTTAAGCCTCCTTAACTATCATGTAACAGGCTTCTAAAATTAAAATCCTCATTTATAGGGATTATTATATTATTTGCCTTTTAAAAAGGTTTTATATAACCCATCCCCTTTTTAATTGGTGCTCCTCCACTTTTGAGGGGTTAATCCCTTATTTAGAAGGTTATTGTTTTAAAACCCCTATAAATATTATTTTAAGGTTGACATTATATTTAGGAGAATTAAATCTTATTTAAAGATTTATGTATACGGAGGGATTTTCCTTTTCATGAGGAGTGGGAAGGAAAGAGGATTTTAAAGCATGGGTTATGGGATCAAATCCCACTAAATCCTCCTTATTACTTATTTTTATTTTTATTTTGAAACCATACACTTTTTTTCTTTTAATAATTATGGTTATTATTTATGCCAACTCACTACTCCTGCCACGTCACATGCCATGTGTCCTGCCAAGTGTCAAGTTTTGGTGATGCCACATCATCATTTTGACCAAAACTTTGACTAGCTGTATCTTGCTCGTTCGGACTCTATTTTCAACGAAACGAACGGTGTTGGACTCGTGGCGACAAGACCTTCGTCATGACATTGACTTTGACCAATTTGGAGATGATGAATTTTTTTCCTTTCTGAACGCCCGATTCGCCTATTTGACCGAACCTTTGATTGAGCATAACTTCTGCATACGGACTCTTTTTCGGCCCGTTCAAGTTGAGTCAGGATGGTGTTAGCAAGCTCTATCCAATGATGTTGGTTTCATGAGATTCTGAGATTGTGAAATTTTCAGATTTCTTGGATCCACCTGGATCACTGCTTGTGGAGTATTGGGAGTACAACATGAAGATGTGGCCATTAGATTATTCATGGAATCACTTTCAGAAGCTGCCATTGAATGGTTTTACCATCTACCGAATGGCTCTATCAATTCATGGGATGCGATGAGGAGTAAATTTGAAGATAGGTTTAAGAGTACTAAAGATGAGCATTCATTAGCAAAATTGACACAATTGAAGAAAGAGGTCCACGAACCTATGAGAGAATTTGTGGAAAAATTCAATTAGTTAGTAAATAAATTAGTAGGAGGCAAATGTTGTACGCCAGAAGAGAAGAATAAATTGATTGCCCTGTTAATCAAGTACAAAGAAGTTTTCACTTGGTGCTATGATGATTTGAAGAACTTCATGAATGGAAGACTTCAACATTATATTCCCCTCAAACCAAGGACTTATTTCTGGCAAAAACAACAAACATACAATTTGAAAGTAACTGATGCGATTTTCAGAGAGGTGGATAAAATGTTAAATGAAAGAATTATCTACCCCATACACCACTTGACTTGGGTAGCCAATATAGTTCCAGTTCGTAAGAAGAAAGGTGAAATTAGAATCTGCGTTGATTTCAGAAACTTGAGCCAATCATCCTTAAAGGATAATTATCTGCTACCAATAATGGATCATGTTCTGTAGACTATTGTTGGGTTTGAAATGATGTCTATGCTAGATGGGTTTTCAAGGTATAATCAGATAAGTGTTGCATAAAAAGATCAACATAAGACAACATTTACTACTCCATGGGGAACCTTTGCTTACAATCATATGCCTTTTGGTTTGATCAATGCAGGTGCAACCTTTTAGAGAGCCATGGATCTTTATTTTGGTGATCTTAAAAATAAAATCATTGTCATTTATCTTGATGATCTTATTGTGTTCTCAAAGAAAAGAGAAAATCATTTCAATGATCTGGAAAAGATCTTACATAGATGCAGAGAACATGGTATATCTTTGAACCTAAAGAAATCAATTTTTGGAGTCATAAAAGGAAAGCTCCTCGGTCATATTGTTTCAAAAGAAGGTATTAGAATCAATCTTGATAGAGTCAAGGCCATCCCACATTTAAGCTTACCCTCAATTAGGACTGGAATCAAGTCTTTCTTCAGGCAAGTTAATTTCTTAAGGAAATTTGTATCCGAGCTCTCCGAAAGTATGAAACACATTCTGGATATGATGAAGGAAAGACAAGGCTTTAAATGGAACGAATTGGGTAAGCAGACATTCAAAGATATTAATGAAGCCATCACATAGGCTCTTGTACTAGTTTATCTTGATTTTTAGAAAGACTTTATTATCTATTCCTATGCATTTGAACACACCATGTTAGTTATTTTGTTACAAATCTAGGAAGAGGGAATACAAGCATCCATAGCCTTTATGAGTGTTCCTCTTAAGAAGCATGAGCTAAATTATTCTCAAATTGAAAAGCATGCTTTTTTTGCGGTGAAGGCTGTTAAGGAATTTAGATTCTATATCTTGCATTTGCATTTTATTGTTTGCGTGCCTAATCGTGCAGTCAAAGGTATCTTGACACAGCAAGAGATTGGCTGCAACAAAAGAGGAGTTTGGGTGGCAAAGGTGCACGAATATGATCTGGACATAAGACCCACTAAATTGGTTCGAGGTCGAGGGCTATGCAAATTAATAGTAGAAAATGAGCTAGAAGTAGAAAATGATATGCCTATGGTATTGCTAGTTAGTCTCCAAGATGAATGGTTTTCAAATGTCACCTTTTATCTTACATATGGAGAATGCCCTGCTCACCTATCCCCAAGGGAGAAAAAGAACCTTAAACTCAAAGCGTCTAAATACATAATCTGGGGAGACACTATATAAAAGGGCATTGGATGGCACTTTCCTGAGATGCGTTGATAAAGATCAACAAAAGAAATTGCTTGAGCTATTTCATAATGAAGCTTGTGGTGGGCACTTCTCTTCATCAGCTATCGCTTTTAAGATATTAAGGTAGTGTTATTATTGGCTGGGCATGTTCAAAGACACATATCATTAGGCGACAAAATGTGAAAAATGCAAGAAGTTTGTTGGTAGGCCCCAATTAGCAACTCTTCCCTTGAAACCTATGGTAATTGAAGAACCATTTCAGTAGCGGGGTTTGGACTTCATTGGACCTATTAACCCACATTCAACTGCAAGACACACTCATATACTCACCTGAAATATCCCCCTTCGTTTTTTCCCATTTTTTGCACATAAAATTCACCCGTTAACATTAGCTTAAAGAAAGATAAGCAAATTGAAATGCAACCCTCCACTTTTTGAGCACCAAGATCCTTGAGTGGGCAAGGTGAGAGCATACGGTGAAAAGGGATCTGTTAACTAAACTGGGAAAGCTGGAAATACAATGATATTGGTGGCAAGCCAACCAATATAGAAATGAAAGTACCCAGGCGGCAAGCTAACCTCTTCCACTTTTCAGTGGGAATGAAATCTAAGAGCAGAAATAGAAAGAGCTGATCAGTACTAGTGAATCGACATTACAATAATAGGATCTTAAGCACTGAAATGAAGACATTCTTATCAACTTGATAGCCAAAATGTTAGACAATATCCTCCAAGGAAAATACAAAGATATCTAACATGAAAATATGACAAAATGAAGGAAATACGAGGTCTGTACAAAATTACAATGTTCTGATTTGTTAGACCAACAATCCCTAGAAACACCTAAATGCTCGTATCTCCCCCAAACTTCTCTGAGTGCCTCCAAACTGGAAGTAGAAGGTACCTAGAGGCTAGGCATCCAGTTTCCAATAGCCAAACCACTCCGACCAATCATTATTGGCACACATCCCAAGGCATGAACAGCAAATGGAATAACCTCCTTGAGAAAGGCGACCTCAACTAAAAATCCAATACACCTTGTAAAATCACCCAAATTGGAGCATAGAAGCGCCCAAGTGCTAGCAATCTAATGAGTCAATACCCACTAAAAATACTCTACTCTTTTGAAATATGTGAGTAAAAATGTGCTACAACTATACACCAACTAACAACATGAAACTGAAGAAAACATGCCAAAAGGGCAGATATTGAAAGCTAACTTGTTACCACACCAAAATCAAAAGATGTCAAAAGAAGCCATCTCCAGTGAAGCTCTATTTGTAACCTCTAAATGAAGAAGCAGTCTCAGATCAACTAGGTACTATCTCTCAAGTAGGAAACTGATGAAGCCTAGGAGGTATGCATTCCTCGAAGCAAGAGTTTTGAAACAATTTCAACAACACTTTGTTTTGATAAGAAATGGATAACAATTGAAGAGACAAGGCCCTGTATAAATAGCTTTTTAGACCTAGAAGTTTGAATCCTTTTCCCTCCAAAATGGGACGCCCAAGTTGAGGAAATAAAATAATATAAATTAAACTTATTCCATGTGAAATATGGAGTCCACCTTGCCTTAGCAAAAATTAACACTTAAAAACATTATAAACTTCCAAATGTGGTGTCCAACTTAAGCCCACCTTTTAAAACATCATCATTCATCCTAGACATGGGGGCCAAAAAGCACAATATTAAAATATAACTTAAGTTGCCAACTTTCCAAAATAGGCTCCAACAAAGCTAGAGACGCAACGACATATACTACCTTGCCAAAAATTGACACTGAGTGTTGAATTGTTGCCAAACTGCACTGCCAAAAATAACACTTACTAAAAATAGTATACCAGTGCTCCACAGGGACTCGTTGCCTACCCTAGTACCCCCGTCCCCATCCTGGAAAGGTTTCGGGGACTCAGGGACTCCTTGGAAACTTCCACCTACCATTGCATCTAACAATGATTCAAACTTGATCTCCAATTTTGATACTAACTTGCCAGTTGCATCTAACGGCGACTCAAACTTGAGCTCCAATTTTGATACTAACTTGCCAGTTGCATCTATTGATTAGGGACAACCATATATTTTTTATGTTTTTGTCATTTTATAGTTGAAACTTGGAGCCCTTGGGCATTTTGTTATAATTCTCATTTAATATGTATGCACATTGACAATGAAAGCATTTGAATTTTGTTAATTTGTTTGTCGTTCTCATGTGAAATCTCAATTCAAGTCTAATGTTATGTATTAATCTTTTACAATGTCTATAATGAAATCTTTATCAATGTTATGATATGAATTTGAAATTTCTCTATACTTTTAAAATTTCCCTATTTTTTTATCAGCCGTCCCCATCCCCCAAAAAATGGTCCAAAAGTACTCTTGTACCAAAAACTCTTTCCGCCTTCTCCTACCGTTCCCGTCCCCAAAACTCCGTGGAGCATAGTAGTATACTGCTAAAACTAGTAAGTGACTCCAATCTCCGTTTAAGCACGAATCGGGCGGCTATCATAACTTATTAAAAATAGTAAGCCCGAAAATGTCCTTAGAATGAATTGCATGTCACACCACTCTGAAGCTCTCTAAAAACCCAGAAAGACCCAAAAGGCATTCTACTAAACTCTTGCAAACACCCCTTGAAAACTCAAAAGGAATCCTCCTAGAGAATAATAAACCCTAATTCTGCCCCCGACTAGCCTACGGGCCTCTGAAAATAGGCTAAGAGTCACTAGAAAGTGTAGGGCTGAAAATGGGGACATTACAGTCCGCCCACCCCAAAGATTGCTTGTCCCCAAGCAATGCCACCAAAACTCTAGAAATAATATACTGATCCACAAGAAACCAAGTAAGATCTTAGGGTCCCACGTCCATCTTGAAGAGGACCCACCATGCCGACGCTGCACCATTTTGATCACAATTGTGTAACCTTCGTGCCAAATTTGCACTATCCTCTCTTGTAACCTCAAAATGTTACCATCCATGAGACTCATTTTGAAAAACTTGGAAGGTTTGACATCTACACCATGCAACATCTCTTGCCCAAACATCACCGAGAAGTCCATGTCTGCAATGCCACCGCCTAACACGATCCTAGGCAATAGGAAGGAAAATCTTCTCAACTCATAACCATACTCCTCAACATATCTCCTCATGGTGTCAAGCAAAGCCATGGCTGCAAAAGTGACTCCCTCCGATCTTCTTGCTAAGAGGAAAACCATCCTTAGCAAGAGTTCAACCAACTCATCATCATAATACCACACACAACCACGAAGACTTATGAAAACTCTGATTGTTCCAACTCCAAGAGTCTTGGAATGATGAGCCAAAGCATATGAAGGTTCACTATCTTGAACCGACACTGAGGTAACTATCAAAATTTGCTTCATAAACCTTCATGAGATGAACTCTATGAGTTTGAAAGGTTTGAAGAAACAAATAATCATTGCTATTCAGAGCTGGGATTAACAAGGTACAATCAGATTTATGCACTCTACTCAAGGGATAACAACAGTGCCAAAGGAATTCCCAAGTATGCGTATGAGAAACGAGCATTGTGTTGCACCCAAACAGCTCATAAGTGGCTGAAAAACACTCCAAAGTAGTCTCCAACTGAAAATTTTCACCTCTTTGACAAGAAATAATGAGCCAATTCTCCTGAATGAGAGTAATTCCCAAAGTAAGATGGCTGGTCTGCAACCAGTCAGCAAGCTCAAGACTCAAAATCTGCCCTTGCCCATGCCAAGGAACACTCCCAAGAGTAGTCATCTGTTCGTTTCTCCAACCCATACTTAAAATTTCTCTCCAATCCATTTGTTGATGAACAAATGGAACCATCAAGTGGCTGGTAAGGAAGGGAACAACACCATTAATTTTGAAATTTTGATCCTTATCCTTCCAAAGATCCTCCTTACCATACCAGATAAGCTTTGTCATACTCGGGGGATTACCACTCATCAAGTTTGACACGTCCTCATGGTATGAGATCATATCATTAATACGCTGGAAATCATACTCGGTCTTGTTGTGACCTTTTTCACACATCACCCCATCCAAGATGGGGACCCCCTAATTTTTGCTCCATTCTGGTCGTTTGGCTTTGGTTAGTGCGTCTCTCTCTCTATCTCTGGTCCTTCCGGGGATGTCTTGTCGTTTGACCTAGGTTGAAGTATTGGTTAAGTCTGTGTAATTAGGGTTTTCATCCTTCAGGCTTATTAAAGGTCAAACTGAGTTGTAAAATTGAAATCCAAGCTTAGTACAGCAGTCACGAGGCTTCCAACAGGGTCCCATTAAATTTTCACTGTATTCCGGCAACTTGCTATTTTTAGTAAGTATTCAATTTGGGACTATTTTATCGAAATTTCGGAATTCTGTCAGTTCCACCACATTCAGGTAACATCAAACTGCTTGCACGTAAATTTTGAGCCAGATTAGACAACTTGCTATTTTTAGCAGTTCAGGCTTCAGGAGCCATTTTCAGGGGTCAAACGTATGATTCTTCATTGCATGTCCGGAGATTACTTCTAGGTTTCTCGAAACCTTCGCAACGATATAACATGCAAACCGAGACGATCACTTTCAGAGTTCAGCCTTCAGAGGCTATTTTTAGGGTTTGCATGCGGAGTTTTTCAACGCATGTCCGGAGATACCTTCTGAGTTTTTCAAGAGCTTCGCAACAGTGTGACATGCAAGCGGAGAAGATCAAATTTCGAGGACTTACTATTTTTAGCCAGTACATGCATGCAGACCAGTTTTCTGGGTTTTTCTGGGTTTCTTGAGACCCCACGGGCAATATAACATGCAAAACCATCCGGCAGTGGATGAGTCACCTTTCAGATAGTTCCTATTTTTAGCAGGTACACTCTGGCAACCGCCTAACACTCCAGTTCAGCAAGCAGAATGACATGCAGAAGGAACGAAGTCAAATGGAGACCGTTCGGGATACATGCAAGTCAAATTAGGGTTTCCACTTTTATAGGGGGTGAAATCCAAAAATAGTCAAAACGGAGTACCCCACCCATGTCAGCATACTTCAAGGCACTTGCTGGCAAAATTTGAGCAGAATCGGAGGACTTACTATTTTTAGTAAGTCAGGGCACGGCTATAAATAGCAGGTCTGCACCCGAGGTTGGCATCAGAGCAACACTCAAGTTATCAGGATCAGGCGTTGCAAGTTTCAGGTCAAAAAGAGCTACTGAAGTCAAAGATCAAGAACTTACTATAAATAGCAGGTGGCTATAAATAGAAGGTCAGGGTAGATAACTGACAAAACAGGTTCACAAGGCGAAGAAGATCAGATGGTGAAATTTTCAGGCAAAACGGAATTGAGGAAGTCAAGGAAATCAGGGGCTTACTATAAATAGCAGGTGGCTATAAGTAGCAGGCTGACATGTGGGACTGGCAAAACGGGTTCACAAGGCAAAGAGGGTCATATGGTGAAATTTTCATGCCAAACGGAGCCATGGAAGTCAGAAAAGCAAAGACTTACTAAAAATAGAGTGTAAGATCAAGATCCGGCAGGGGCATGGAAACTTGTCTAAGTATGGAAAATGAAAGTTCACCCTCTCAAATGCCCCCACCTTGAAGTAAAGGAAGCAAGTCTGAAATAGTCTAAGTATGGAAAATAAAAGTAGCCTACCTCATTTGCGCCCAAGGTAAAATGAAGACCCTCGAAAAATTCTAAGTCATTGAAATGAAAGTTCAACATGGGAAATGCACCCTCACCTTGAAAGAATATTGAAAATGTTGGAAAAAAAATTCTAAGGCATGGAATAGGAGCCACACATGCTAAATGCGCCCAAGGTAAGTTGAGGGGTTGGCAAAAACACCTAAGGCAAAAATGAAAGCTTCCTAGGCAAAATGCGCCCATGATGAAAAATCAGTCTCACCTCTCAAATGCACCCTCAAGCAAAATTCTAAGTGTGTGAAAACTTCCGAGGCAAAAACAGAAGTGGCCATGTCTATTTGCGCCCTCAAGGTAAGAGGAAGGTAAAGATTGATGAAACGCCTAAGGCATTGAAATGGAAGTAGGGACATTGAAATGCGCCCATGTTGGAGGATGCTTAGCAATACGCCTAAGGCATGGAAAATAAAAATGTGAGCATGAGGTCTCAAATGCGCCCTCAAGTAGAAGTAGACCCCATCAAATGCGCCCTTGTGCTAGGAGTAGGTGGGCCGAAATTTTTCCAATTATAAAAATGAAAGTGGACATGGCAATTTGCGCCCTCAACTTGAAGGCTCATGTATGAAAATGCGCCCACCTCCAAGAAAAATCTAAGGCATTGAAACAAAAGCATGACACCCAATATGCGCCCATGGTGAAAAATGAAAGCTTGCCTATGTATTTGCGCCCTCAAGTCAAAGTGGCCCATGTGAAATGCGCCTAAGTAAGATGAGGAAAGGCTAGGGCGTGGAAAATGAAGGTTGCCTACCTCAAATGCGCCCTCACATGAGAGCTTCTCCCATCAAATGCGCCCACATATAAATGCGCCATCAAAAAACACCTAAGGCATAAGAGTAAAGTACGCCTAGTCAATTGCATCCAAGGCGGTGATGGGAAAATCAAAATTTTCTAAGTGTGGGAAAAGTGAAATGAAGACACATAATGTTTGCACCCCAAGTGAGAGTGGACCCTCTAAAATGCGCCTAGGGAGAAAAGAATTTTAACAAAATTTCTAAGGCATGGAGATTTTTTTTTTAAATAAAATAAAATAAAATGCCAAGGGGTTAAGTACGCCAGAAGTATGAAGATGTTCGAAATATTTTCTAAGTGAGATAAATATTTCACTGGAGAAAAGACGCCTTGATATGAATAAATTTTTTTTTTTCAGAGACATTTAAATGAAGTGGACACAGTGACGAAGTTTTATTTCCAAGGCGGAAGCAACTGATATATTTTTCCATGGGTCAAGTAAAGATTAAATGAACCCATTCAAAAGGCACCCATGGGTTGGGAAATTTTAAAATTAATTTCCTAAGGGAAATTTTAATATTTTCAGAAGAAATTCGTTTTGCCTAGATTATTTTCCTAACGGAAATTAAATCTCAGAGGATGAGTTATTTCGAACAGGCAAGTGATTTTAAATCACCCGGAGTTGAATATTTTAAAGAGAAAATTTAAAATGTCTAAGGCAAATTTTATGAAATTGAGGATTTAAATGACAGACATTTTAAAAGTTGGAAATGGATTTACAACTCCCACGAATTTTTTTCGAATCAAATTTATTTAAACACTACGAAGATTTTAAAATGGAGTTTTCAATCAAGTCAAGTGATTTTTTCTCGCGAGTTGTTTAAATCACCAAGAGTTAACTAGCAGACTAAGGGAAAAATTCGAAATTTGAAGAAGAAAAAATCTTCATTAATGGCAACTGCCATAATGACCGGCTGACGACTAGCCCACTACTGCGCCTGAATTAGAAGATGCCGAACGGAGAGAGTGGAGAATTGATGAAGGTACTAAAAATAGCCCCAGCACTACTCAGCAGGATTCTTCGCGAAGAGTTATTTAAACAACTTCATTTGTTTCATTTCTTCACACGTTTCAAAGAGCTTGGAATTGCTGCAGTGAAGAATTTTGTGAGAGATCAAAGTCTTTTTCGAAGTTGCTGAGAGTGAGGTTGGATTTTATTCTTCTAAGAGCGAAGTTGCTAAGGATTTTAATTCTTGAAGAGCTGAGAGGGTGTTGCTGCAAATTTCGAAATCATATACTGCAATTGCTGGAGAGATATTTTCAAACTGCTGAAAGTTGGGGTTGTTGAAATCATTTTCGAAGTTGCACAAGAGTTCTTGGAGTTGCTGCAGATTTTATTTATTCAAGCTGTTGAAAGCTAGTTGCTGTTGGAGTTGAGAAGAAATTGCAGCAATCTCTCTTCATTTCTTCATTCTTCAAGTTGCTGAGGTTGAAAGTTTCTGAAGTTGACGAAGTTGAGGTGAAAGATTTAATTTATTCTGTGCTGAGAAAATAGCCACATTGCTGAAAGTTGTTGGTTGGCTGTAATTTTCTTCGCCAGTCAGAGTGCAGTTGCTGGAAGCTTCTTTATAAGCTCAGAGTTTTTATACAGTTTGAGGTTTGGAGTTAGAAAATTATGCTGAAGAATTTTATTTTCAAAAACTAACTCCACATCCGTAGCCGTCTCGGAGGCCATTTTATTTTATTAAAAATCTACAAACTAACTTATTATTATTCTATCTTACTCTTGCAGATGGTTGGAGCAAAGGATGTTGCAGGAACAAGCAGAGCCGCAGGCAGAGCTGCAAACACTGAAATGGCCAAGGCTAGCTCATCCCGACAGGCAATGATCAAAAGGCTCGCCAAGTCTTTTCTCCCAAAATCGGCAATTGTCTCCAAATTGGCAGGATTAAGTGACACCAACCTCGGGTCATTTAATCTAAATGCACTCAAGTCTAGGATGTACGGACTGGGAGGCCATCAACCGTCAGTCACGACACATAACATTATGAAGAGTGGTATCTACGTAGCCGCTAGTTTTCCACCAGCAATTCAGTGCCCAGAGCTAATCATGGAGTGTGCAAACTACTACAAGCCGGAGCGTAGAACCATTGTCTCTCCGGATGGCAAATTGCTTGCCAACTTCACGCCAGATGCCATCGGAGAAGCATTTGGGATTCCTACTGCCGAAAAGATGCTATACGGATCAAAGGAGAGGGCGGATAAAATGTACTCCACCTCCTTCGAGAGGGTTGCTGCGGTCATCAACAGAGTTTGGATGCAAAAGCCAAAGCCACCTCGCACTAGACTCCCAAAGCAGATAATTGCCGAAGATGTAAAACAGGAATACTGCGACTTGATGATGATGTTGAGCCGAATAAATGGGAGTGCACAAGCCTACTTCTTCGAGCCATGGATGTTCTACTTCATTGAGATCATATTGGAGGGAAAGGAATGTGTTGACTGGGCAAGAATGATCAGTGATAACATAGATGAGCAGTTCAGGAGCCTGAGGGGGACGAAAACCTTTTACATGAGCTCGTATGTGATATATATGCTGGCAAGAATGACCAAGTACCGAGGGATTACATACAAGGAGCCAATAGGCTATGCACCTGATCAGTTCAAAATCCATGAGGCCTGCACACAGTTGCATCTAACTAACCCTGCCAGTTACAAACGGGCTAATGACGCATTCACAATGCACATCACGAGGACCCTTCAGCGGAGAACGCAGCAAAGAATATCCAAAGAGGCACAAGCATTGATAGAGGAATACGGATATTGGCTCTGTAGACATGCAAAACTAACATCGTGCATCAAATTCTCCTATTAATCAATTAAGACAATTTATTGATTAATTCACTAAGGTTCATTAAATAAATCAAAATTATTTAATCAAATCCTTAAAGTTCTTCTCATTTGATTTATCAAATGTCACTTCTTAATATCCCCTAAGTTAATTAATCTAAATTTAATTAACTTCTAATCATGATTATCATTCTCCACCTTTTGACTCAACTAGAGTTAAATCTAAACTCCTAACTAACCCACCCACTTGCACCAATAAATCATTTATTTGATTTATTATTTCTTCTAATTACATTCAAAATGGAATCAAAATGGAATATTCTTCCAATTTGAATCTTCCCCCCAAAAAGGGACTTGTCCCTTCCAACAAGGTTTTAAATGCTATTTGCACAAGTCAACATAGCATTTATTACACCTTTCATCCCCCCAAAACATGTCAAGTCATGTAAAATTCAAATTCAAATTGGCACATTGGCCAAGACTTGCACATTCCTCACCCTCTCACAACTTGACAAGTGGCACCTTGTCATTGGTTTGTGAATTATCCCACATTCATCTAAAATCACTCAATCTCCTACTTTTGAATCTATAAAATGCAAAGCATTTCAACACAAATCATCCACAACACACAACTCATGCTCATTGTAAGGTTACTCTCCACTTGTGAGAACTGATCTTGCTTATCATCACACCATTTGCTTAGCAATATTTTCTGATTGCAAGGTCACTCTCTTCATTTGAGAGGATATCTTGCTCATCATTTGG
>CM021101.1:635966284-636081745 GCA_007115665.2 Sequoiadendron giganteum
TATTTGGGTGCAAAAAATGACCATCCCTAGCATAAATGTACTTATACAGATGTGTTGGAATAGTCCATTTGGTCATACAAGCTGGAGAATGAAAGTTGCACCACTTTGGAAATTTACACTGCTTGCATTTGACAACTTTTCCCTCAACTGAAAATTCATCACCATGGGAAAACACCTCTGAGATAGAAAAAAATGAGAGAGGTTATTGTAGATGGTCCCAAAATGATCCTATAACCTCAAACAAAGAGTCTTTAAGCATCACATTTTCTGATAAATATCCCTTCAAAGATTGTTGCATTTAGCACTTTGGACTCTTAAGGGAAATTGTCGATCCAATGTAGCTCAGAGTGATTCGGAATATTTGGGTGCAAAAGAGGACCATGCTTAGTGTAAATGTACCCATTCAAACATGTTGGAATAGTCTGTTTGGTTGTACAAGTTGGAGAATGAAATTTGCACCACTTTGGAACTTTACATTGCTTCAATCGACAACTTTTCACTCAACTAAAAATTCATCACCACGGGAAAAAACCTATGAGATAGAAAAAACTAAGAGAGGTTATTGTAGATGGTTCCAACATAATCCCATATCCTCAGATAGAGATTCTGTAAGTCTCACGTTTTTTGAGAAATAACCTTTTAAAGATTGCTACCTTTTAGCACTTTGGACTCTTAAGGGATATTGTCGGTCCAATGTAGCTCGAAGTGATTTGGCATATTTGGGTGCAAAAGAGGACCATACCTAGCGTAAAAATACCCATATGGACATGTTGTGACAATCCATTTGGTCGTACGAGTTGGAGAATGAAAGTTGCACCACTTTGCAACTTTACACTACTTGCATCTAACAACTTTTTCTCAACTGAAAACTCATTACCATGGGAAAACACCTCCAAGATAGAAAAAAATAAGAGAGTTTATTGTAGATCAGCCCAACATGATCCCATACTCTCAAATAGAGAATCTGTAAGCACCATGGTTTTTGAGTAATAGTCCGTTAAAGATTGTTGCCCTTCTACACTTTGGACTCTTAAGGGATTTCTTCGATTCAACGTAGCCTAGACTGCTTCAGCCTATTTGGGTGTGAAAGAGAACCATAAATAACCTAAAATTACCCATCTAGATGTTATGGAACAATCAGTTTGGTCCTACAAGTTGTAGAACAAGATTTATTGATGCCCTTCCAAGTAGTTTTCAGCCTCCAACTGAACTCCAATGCTGATTTTTGTTCAAAAAAATCCATGAGACCATAGCTTGTTGTGAAAAACTAGTCAAACACCTTTATTTCAACCCTACCACAACTTCTAGACTCCTATATTTCACTTCCCTTTAGAATTTTAATAATTTTCCTTCAAAAGACTACATGGCAATTTTGACGATTTTGAAGCAAGAATGCATTTTTGGTATATTGGACCCCTAGACTCCAAACTTCAACTTAATACACCTTAAATGGTCTTTATTGACCTTATTTAGCATAAAAAAATCACACCTAACCTCTCAACCTATCAACCTTCAAATGTGTAATCTTGCATATAGTAGATTAGGTGGGAAACTAGATAGGAAGAGTTGATGGTGAGTGGCCTAGTGAAGGCTAGAGAAGAAGAGTTTGATGAATATGGTGTTAGGATAGGGGATTGTCCTTGGATGTCATATTTGGTTGTGTGGAATGTGTATTATACTATGGGGATGGTTCTAACCATAAATAACCCAAGAAATATTATGAAGAGAAGAGTTGAAGGGTAGAGATACATGTCTAGTTGGCAAAAGCTTATGGAAGAGCGTGAAATAAAGATACTAATGTATGGATGTTTAGATTTGTGTATTGAATTTTTGTGTGTAGGTGTCAAAGCTTGGGAAACACCATTTTCAGGTGTCAATCAAGACAAATAGCAGCAAGAAGATCCATTTGAGAAGGATCAAGCATTGCAAGAAAAAGACAACGCAAAGCATGAAGGGTACAAAATCCCTCAGATGAAGATTTTCATTCAAGTGACTTGGAGGGGGTTTGAAGGGATTGTGAATAAGATAGGAGTAGACCTATGGAGTGATTTATGGGGCATATATATTTTGTACCCGAAGAGTATGGTACAAGAGCACCTAAAACATGTAAGATTTCATGAATTGACAAGGCAATTCCTCCTTCGGTATAGGCTATACCTCAGAGGAATGGGTGTGAATTAGATAGGGGTAAGTGTAGGAAAAAAAAATTAGGGGTGATAAAGGGATTAGAGTGGTCTGAGAAGGCCTCCCTATTAAGAAACACAAATTTTGTGCCTTTTGAGTAAGTCTAGAGAGTGATTTTTTGAGAAGTTGAATGAAAATAGGTTGGAACTTGTTGGAAACTATTGGAACAGGTGTATTTAATGGTGTTTAAGAGGTCCGAGTGATTAAGAGTAACCCAAGAAGATTAAAAGTGTGAAACTCTAGTTGGAAGGGGCAAAAATAAGGGAAAATTGATGATTTTACAAAGAAAGTGTAAGCCAAATTATGGGGCAGCATAATACAATGATGTTTTAAGTTTAAGAAAACAAAATTAAGAGGGAATGAAGTGGTTTTAGGATTGAGTGAGGTCAGAGCATACATGTTCCAATAAGCCCTACCAACAAGCCAGTGAACTGTTTGATAAAAATCTTTGGTAGACATGTATAAAAAATGTGGTAGCATAGACAAGGTAGTGGACTATTTGAAAAAAATCCTCAAAGAAATGTGGTCTCATAGAATTCCATGACAAGAAAATGCAATTGACAACTGCTCCTAGTTATTAGTTATGCAATGTGAAGTAATGATTTGATTTTGAAATATGTGCAATGCAATGTAATCAGTGATATAAATATAAACTACATAATACAACCATTCTTTTTAATGCTATTGTACATTGATATTTAACCATTGCTCAAGATAAAATTTTCAAAGAGTTTAATCATGCACATGAGGAACAAATTAAATTTTGATTGTCAACTTCTATATATCAAATTATCCAATAATCAAGTGTATGTCCATATACAAAAATGGCATTGACGCCAATTCAAACAAAGTTTTACAACATGTGGCATATGCCATCTCAATATCTATTCAAAATTTACATCCCAAAATGTCTATCTCATCTTAAACTACTGGTGGATCATCAAAATGGAGCCTCTTTGAAGCACTCATTGGCTCTGAAGGTAGCTGCACAAGAAAAATTCAAACCACTATTGAGATTAGTTATACTATATAATTTGAAATCGAATATTTAACATCAAAATTAATATACATTGAATTTTAATTGAACTCTAAAATTGAAATCTTGATTGCCTGAAATATACATCTCTTCAAAGGGTCAGGAGTCCTAGAATATACCAAACCAACTTTTGAAATGCCAATCTATATATGTGAACAAAAACATAATTTTTATCCAAGTTTCCATACGATTATTGGTAATAGGAACATATTTACCAAACACAAAATAAAATAAACACATACCTCTTTAGGTTGATATTTTTCTTTATCTCCTTCAAGTGTTTCTACACCTCCTCCTTGAGGTGTTTCAAAACCTACTCCTTGAGGTTTTCCAATACCTACTCCTTCAGGCGTTTTGTCACTTGTCAATAACGATGTATAGCTCATAATCACCTATACATAAACATGACAAGTACATATGAAACTACCAATCTATGTCGATGTATGTATAATCAATATAAGATCTTAAAAATATTAACTCCATCCAATTTGAGTTAAATTACCTTCCCCTTATCTAAATTTGTGCATCCATAGTCTAGACAAGGCTGCACCTCACTCACACTAGGTATTTCCTACAAGAGGAAAATAAGATAAACATATAAGTTATTATATAATTTCATTCATGAAAAGCAATTATTTAATACAAAATTTAAAAGAGTGAGTGCGAAAATATATACTGTGTGCATGTCGAGGCCAAATGAAATGGCCCTAAGGGTTCTATCAGTCACCCGTGTGAGCTCCTCCTCAGACATCAACTGTTAAATAGAACATGTAAATAAATATTAGTACTTGATACTATCTCTTATTAATATTCATTTAAAAACAAATGCAAGTTATGAATTTACAACTTAAATCTTACATGTGTCACTATTCCAATGCCCCCCTCTCTAGCAGGAGAGGACTTTGTAGGGTGCGATCCACTCCCCTGTGATTGATGTATAATGTCCACATCATGGAGGTCATATTCAGAAGTGTCCAAGGGATGCTCAGTGGGTTGTACAAGAGGACCCAAGCATATCTGGTGGCACATAGTGTAAGTATGTGGCAAAAAATATGTGGATCTGAGGAGGATGATACATCAACACTCGAGCCATTGCCAACATCACTAGAATGTGGTTGAGCTACTGTAGAAGCATGCAAAACCAAATGAACACTCAAAGAGTGAATAGCTTGAATAGTCTGTGTGGCCGGATCTTGGATAATCTTTGGATGATATACTGGAGGTGGTGGAGGAAGGGGAGGAGGGGGAACATATGGGCGAGACTACTCTAACCACCTCTGGTCTATCCTAGGGCATACCTCCACCGACACCTTGGAAGGGTTTAATGTAAAATTAATTGACATGATGCCCTAACACAAACTCAACATATATTTTTTTAATATAGTAAAATGGTATATCATAATTTTTGTTTGGTGGTTTATCAACAACCATACACCAATGATCCCAAAATTTATCTACAATGTCCCTATTCATGCACCATTTTATAGAAATTTTTGGTTTATTAACATTAACTGGAAAAACCGATGCGGGGGTTAACAAATAAAGAGGCTATTTGGAGTTCTTTCACATTATCGTAAGAAAATCCACATGCATAATATTCCCTCATGTCTTCTCACCATGAATGAAAGGCATTATGTTGGGTGGAGAGGGTTTATGTATTTTTAATTATTTCCTTCAATGTGTTTGTCATCTTGGATAATCGAGGTATTGTCTTATAAACTTCACAAATGCCCCTCAATTGCACCAATTTTTCATCAATTAAGTCTCCAATTGGTGGTTGTGGAGGTGGTGGAGCATTTGACATTTGTGCATTTTTATTCTCAGCCACAATACCTGATTAAAGTTAAAAACTAATTAATCTAACTGAAAATACACAATATAAATGAAATTATTGTAAGAAAAACCTTAGTTTTTAATTAAAAAAAAAAAAACCCTACTTTTTCACAAAAATCCATAACAAACTCTAGTTTTTGATAAAAATACATCAACAACATTAGTTTTTAGTCAAAATCCATTGAAAAACATTAATTTTTATTTAAAACTCATTGTAAACTCTAGTTTTTAATAAAAATCAATAAAAAACCCTACTTTTGAATTTTTTTTCATAAAAACTACTTCAAATTATAAAAATCTAATTGAAAAATTGATTTAAACATAAAAAAACCAAAAAATTACCTTTTAAATCGGATATTTGATTAAAACGGATATATGATTTCGAGTTCTCATTGTGCGCTCGTGTTCAAAATGTCTAAAATGAGTTTAAAAGGCTGCTACTTTTTTATTTATATACGCAAATCAAATCGGATATCCAATTTGTAAATTTAGGTTTGGGCATTGCTTTGGAGCAATGTACTGACACCCAAACCTAAAAAAAAGTCAACTAGGGATTTCCGCATTTTTGAGTCGATGCAAAATGTAATTTTTTTCCCATTGCCACTTTTTGGCCCATCATGATCCTCAACATACCAAGTAGTGGATAAAATGGTGAATGTGGTGAATTGGGGAGGAGGAATAGAGGAAGTGAAAGGGAGAGAAGTTGGAGAATGGGATAAATCAATGGAGATGGGAGCAATGGAAATATTGGGAATAAAGGTGGTGATATCCATTGAGATATCAATAGGAGGGGTGAAGAAAGGATAGGAGGGATAGTGGATGTGAGAGAAGATCTAGATATGGGTGGATAAGATGAAGGTACAAAGGTACAGGGAGTAGGTGTAGGAGGAGAATCCTTCTGATCTTCTTTTATTAGCTCCAAAGATACTATCCTAGTCCTTTTAGTTCTTTTTGATTGGGGATTACTCCCTTCCAAGGTACTAGCCTTCCTCTTATACACTCTTTGCTTGTTAGTGGGTGTGCTTTCTTCTTTTGTCTTCTTAGCCTTACCTTTAGCCTTGGAAACAGTTTGCACTTCTTTCTCTATAGGTCCCTCACTTTTCTCAAATTTTTCTTCAATATTCTCCTCCTCACTAGAGGATTCCTTTACTTCAAAATTTTCATAGATATTCATTCATCCAACCATCTCATATGATCTACAAAAATATAGATCTACATTCATCTAAACATCACATTGTTCATCTAGGAGTACTTTGATTTTCATCCTAGATCCATAGATCTAAATTTTATTTAAGTACTATAGGTTTATAGAAACCCTTATTCTACTTGACAAAAAAGGCTCGAAATGCATGTCAATCTCAAGATAGGTATGTCAACTACTTATTTTAGTAATAAAGTTGAGTATGTACCATATGATCTGTATGTATCTGTACATATGTATGAATGAAAATGGTTATAGCCTGGGCAAAAAAAACCTCTAAAGGTAGTCTCCACTTTTTGATGTTTTGACAATCAATACTAGGGTTTTGGGGCCTTTTGGATGTGATATCAAGGCCTATTTTGGCACAAAATGCTCTCAAATATCAACTACCTCATGGATCTAACTACCTCCTCCCAAATTCAATCCCTTGTAGATTTGGCCTCACAAGTCCAATTTAGATAAAATGAAAGAGAAAATGGACTTTCTTAGGCTCTCTTAACTCAATCGTAAGATTTTATATGCACCAACATACACCAAAATTAACCTTCAATATAAAGACACAAAGAGAAAACACCAAAATTTGGTATTTCTATCTTTTTTTCTTATTCTCCATGTCATCATATAATGAAAGATAAGATAATACTTATATTTTCAATATCTACAAATAATTTCAATATAGAAATAGCAAATGCAAAAAATTACCCTCAAATAGGAGAAGCAATTTGTAGATCTAAAGCTCTAATACCATGTAGGAGTTAAAAATTAGCTCACACCCTAGAATAACTTGGAAAATAAAAGATATACTTCCACAAGATATTATGGAAAGATAATATCTTTCCTAATATATTATGATACAAATATAGACAAGCCTTTCCCAAATAAACAAGATGAGAGATATGATTAGACAAGATGAACACATGTGTCTTAATCTTATAGCATACAACAAATAAATTAATAATTATTAAATGACCTATGACTCAAGAATTAAATTAAATAATATAATATATATGATAACTAAGACCTCTAGAAATATTCCATGGACCTAAGTAAACTTAACATTTCAATAGGACCTACTAGTGAACAAGTTACATAAAACACTATATTCACACCAACATATTTCACCAATAAATACTTGGTCTATTATTCAATTTTGTGTCCACTAATTCATGTGGGTCCCAACCATTATAACAAAATCACTAATTCCTTCAGTTCCTAGGAAATGGGAAAATACCTTAAATGAATGTAAAGTCAAATGTTGCCACCATCGTAGTGCTAAACATTCATCATGAATGCATACAAAAACTAGCATCAACATTCTTAGGAGAATATAAATACATAAAAATATCTAATTATACAAAGTATCCAAGTACACCTTCCAAAAGTGTTGGAGACACATAAAATATAATTAAGATTTATGAGGTTAATGAAAACTTAATCCTAACATTTTCCCAATAATGTGTACTTTTCTATAAGAATGTGACTATACTAAACCCTTAAAAATTTATAAAATGATTGTTATGAAATCATGAACCAACTAACTTCTTTAAAAATCATGTCAAATGTACAACACATTCTTAACACTTTCCAAGTGGCCAACAATTCCTTAAACCAATGTAACTCATTATTTAATTCCTTATACAATTAAGTTACCAAGTTTCCAAAGCAATATTCCATTTCTCATGTGTCTCTAAGAAAATCAATTTTCTCATTAAATGATTTTTAAAGATACAAGCATGAAATATTATAAATATAAACATTTAATCATACCTAAAATTTGGATTACTAATTTTTTTACAAGGAATTGTAAGGAATAACACAACTAATTCTGACAATTTCCCAATTTCAATTATGAACAAAGATAAAGCATTTAAAAGAATTGTTGCATCAATATTTTAAAACTAATATTATTAGATGGTTTTAAAAAATGACCAAAAAATAACTTATTTAAAATGTAAGTATATTTTGTTTTATTAGATTAAAGATGGAAAGGGCTTGTACCAATTACAAAATGACCATAGAGGCCCAAAGAGGGGGATCATGAAAAGTGAGGCATCCAAAAAGAAAAAAAGAAACAACTAACAAACTACCAAGAAGAATAAACACAAAATGCAAGACAAAATCAAAAGGGAACTAGACTAGCTACTGGTCTCCCAGAAGTTGAAGGCCACTAATGGCATGCCACTCCTTAGCCAGGAAGTGGATTTTATCGTCAAAGGTTAGGGGCCCTTATGTGTAGTTAGAATCTCCTCGAAACTAGGTAGAGAAGGGTTGATTTATGTCTTACCTTTTTTATTTTAATGTCAAGCATCATGACCAGAATTTGTTGTCCTTTTACCCTAATTGTTGCATAGTTCTTGCTATAAAACTTGTAAGAAAAACCCCAACCACTTCTTCTTGGCTCTTATTGTAGGGGATAAGTTACTGCACAATAACATGATAGATTGATGGGCCAATACTAAAATCATGCCCAAGCTAGTGGTTGATGCCCTTAATTTGAAATATGAACCCCTAAAGAAGGGAATTATGTAGTTGGAAGAAAAGAGGGTCCCAACCATAGATCATATTAGGAATATTCCTTTGAACTTATACTACTGTCCAAGCGAAATAGTTACCAAGGAAGTGGTCATAATCAACATTCCCCCTATTTTCAAGATGTTCTTGTCAAGGGACTTCACAGTAAATATAGGTCGATACCTAGTGCTTGACTGGTCTGACTTAATACTAAGGACCAAGCATGGAGCAAAGATGAAAATCATGTCCAAACTTTTGCATCTTTAACACATTGTAGAGGATGTAGTGATGAGATTTGAGGCCACACACACATTCATTTCCAAGAACTACATGGAGATGTTAGAAGAAGAAGAGGCCACAAATGATCAAAGCCCGAAAGAAGTCCTATTGAATCAATTTATTGATTTTGATCCTTTTGGAAATTTTCATGCCAAGGAATGTGCAAGATCATGGGGGTCTAAAAGTGGAAATGAGGAAAAAAAACATGTTTTTGACTCGCCAAAATCGTTAAAAAAAAATGTTGACTTTTTGTATGGGTTGGGTACAATATCTGTTTATAACGAATATCTGTTTCGAAACAGATATCCATTTTTAATGGATATCCATTTTGAAATAGATATTTGTTTATAACGGATATCCGTTTTGAAACAGATATCCATTTATAACGGATATCCATTTCCCAAAAATAATTTTCATTGATTCATGCAAACAAAATGGATGAAATAAATGAATATCCTATTTTGAAACAAATATCCATTTTGAAAAGTACAAACAACACACTTCAGTAATATGGGCATAAATTTTGTGTTTCTTATCAAAATTTTGACTTTTTAAAAGGCATTGGAAAGGTGATTAAGAGCTCTACACAATGGACTAAGTGGTGTTTCTATATTATACACAAAAATAATTATAATCATTTGAACTTAATATTTCATTTTTGAAACATCAACTGCTCACTATTTCACATGCAAAGTCTTTTTTACATGATTTTTTTGTAACAATCATTCTAAAAATACTTGAAACATTAGAAAAAGTAATGAATAATGAAATATTTATATTGTTTTTAGTAAGGAGATGAAAAAATCTTCATAAATCATCATATCTCTTTGTCCCTTTCTCTACTTCTCTATATATCACTATGTCTCCCTTAAGCTCTAGACCTATCCCTCCCTCCTTTCTTCTCTCTTTATCCCTCTTTATACCTATCTTTCGAACTCTCTTTCCTTGAGCTCTAGACCTATATCTCCATCCTTCCTTCCTTCCTTCTCTCTCTCTCCCTCTCATGTCTCTCCCACTCCCTCTCTCTCCCTCTCCCTCTCCATCTCCCTCTCACTCTCCCTCTCCCCTCTCCCTCTCTCTATCTCTCTCTACCTCCTTGTGAAGTATATCTTCCTCTTAAGTCCCTCCCCCTCTTGGGTATCTCTCTCAAGTCTCTCCAACTTCCTCTCCATCTTTTTTCTCTCACTCCATCTCTCTCTCAATGTCTCACTCACACTCACACTCTCTCCCTCTCAGGTCTCTCTCTCCCTCTAAGGTCTCTCTCTCCCACTATCTCTCTCTCTCTCCCTCTTAATTATCTCTCTCTAGTCCCTACCGCTCCCTCTCCATCTCCCTATCTCCCTATCTCTCTCTCTCCATACCTTCAAAGTCTCTCCCTCTTAGGTATCTCTCTCTCCCACTCTCTCTCTCCTATCTTCCTTCCTCTCTCCCTCTCCCTCCCTCCCTCCATATATCTCTCTCTCTCTCTTAGGTCCCTCCCAATCCCTCTCCCTCTCACTCTTCATCTCCCTCTCTCCCTCTCTCCCCCCTCCCTTTGAAGTCTCTCTCTCTTAAGTATCTTCCACTTCCTCTCTCCCTCTTAGGTCTCTCTCACTCCCTCTCCCTCTCCCTCTCCCTCTCCCTCTCTCTCTTTCTCTCTCTTAGGCCTCTCTCTCTCATCTCTCTCTCACTCTCCCTCTCTCTTACTCGCATCTCCATCTCCCTCTTTGGTCTCTCTCCCTCTCAAGTCTCTCTCTCACAAACACACACTCTATCTCTCTCTCTATATATCTATCTCTTCATCTCCCTCTCTCCTTCCCTCTCTCTCTCCCTCCATTTTAAGTTACTTCTAAGGGAGAGAGAGAGAGGGAGAGAGAGAGATAGAGGGAGGGAGGGAGGGAGGGAGGGAGAGAGATACTTGAGAGGGAGAGAGGGAGATATAGATAGAGGGATACTGAATTGAGAGGGATACAGAGAGAGGGAGGGAGGGAGGAAAATGGAGAGAGAGGGGTAGAGAGAGTTATCTAGTTAGGGTGGGAAGGAGACACCTGAGAGATAGACGGAGTGGCAGAAAGAGAGACCTGAGAGGGAGGTGGAAAGTGAGTGAGAGAGAGAGGGGTAGTGGGAGAGAGGGGAGAGGGAGTGGGAGGGACCAGAGAGAGGGGGAGGGAGGGAGGGAGGAGGGACAAGGAGAGAGGAGGAGGGAGGAGGAGGAGGGAGGAGACAGGGGAGAGAGAGAGAGGAGGAGGGATAGAGGAGAGAGAGATCTGACACAGAGCAAGAGAGAGAGAGAGAGAGAGAGAGAGAGAGAGAGAGAGAGAGAGAGAGAGAGAGAGAGAGAGAGAGAGAGAGAGAGAGAGATAGGGAGAGGGAGAGGGATAAAGATAGAGGGAGGTAGAGGGAGAGGGAGAGAGAATTGAGAGAGAGAGAGAGGAATGAGAGAGGGGGAGAGAGACCTATGAGGGAGATGAATAGAGAGAGAGAGAGAGAAAAAAAGTGAGTCTTTGTGAGAGAGAGAGAGACCTGAGAGGGAGATGGAGAGTGTGAGTGTGAGTAAGAGAGAGAGAGACATGAGAGAAGAGAGTGAAGGAGTGGGATAGAGCTAAGAGAGAAAGAGAGAGAGGGAGAGAGAGAGGGAGTGGGAGAGACTATAGAGAGAGAGACCTAAGAGGTAGAGAAACTTCAAAGGGAGGGTGAGAGAGAGGGGGAGAGAGATAGAGGGAGAGACGGAGAGAGAGATAGAGGGAGAGAGAGATAGAGGGAGGGAGGGAGAGGGAGAGAGATACTTGAGAGGGAGAGAAAGAGAGAGAGAGATAAAGGGAGGGAGAGGGACTTAAGAGGGAGAGAGGGAGGGAGAGTAGGAGAGAGATACCTAAGAGGGAGATGAAGCATGTGTGTGTGTGTGAGAGAGAGAGAGAATGATAGGGAGAGATAGAGTGGGAGAGAGATACCTGAGAGGGAGATGAAGAGAGAGAGAGAGAGAGTGGGAGAGAGATAGAGATAGAGTGTGTGCGAGAGAGAGAGAGGGAGAAAGAGACCTGAGAAGGAGATGGAGAGTGTGAGTAAGAGAGAGAATGTGAAAGAGAGAGACATGAGAGAAGAGAGAGGAGGGAGTGGGAGAGACCTCAAAGAGATAGAAAGAGAGAGAGGGAGAGAGGGAGTCAGAGAGACCTAAGAGAGAGACCTAAGAGGGAGAGAGGCTTAAGAGGAAGAGAGACTTCAAAGGGAAGGAGAGAGAGAGGAATAGGGGAGATGGAGAGTGAGAGGAATATGGAGAGGGAGTGGGAGGGACCTAAGAGAGAGACAAGGAGAGAGAGAGAGCTCAAGGAGAGAGAGAGTGAGAAAAATAGGTATAAAGAGGGACAAAGAGAGAAGAAAGGAGGGAGGGATAGGTCTAGAGCTTAAGGGGAGACATAGTGATATATAGAGAGGTAGAGAAAGGGACAAAGAGATATGCTAATTTATGAAGGATTTTTCATCTCCTTACTACAAAAAATATAAATAGTTTATTATTCATTACTTTTTATAATGTTTCAAGTATTTCAAGATGAGTGTTACAAAAAAATCATGAAAAAGAGACTTTGCATGCAAAAGTAGTGAGCATTTGATGTTTCAAAAATGAAATGTGAAGTTCAAATTATTATATTTATCTTTTGTGTAAAATATAGAAATTCCACCTAGTCCATTGTGTTGATCTCTCAATCACCTTTCCAACGCCTATAAAAAGTTGAAATTTTGATAAGAAACACAAAAATTATGCCCATTTTACTAAAGAGGGTGTTTTAGGTCTTTAAAACAGATATCCATTTCAAATGGATATCTGTTCTATTTTAAAAAAAAATAAGTTCTCGCTTCAAACGGATATCCATTTTGAAAAATAAAATGGATATTTGTTTTGAAAAACAAAATGGATATCCATTTCAAACAGATATCTATTTTGTCTGAAAAAATTTGCAGCCTTGGCATTTCCCTCAGGTTTTCCTTGGGATTTCCCTTAGGTTTTCCTTGGTTTTTGTCTTGGGATTGCCTAACCTAGAAAGTCAACCAAAAAAATGTGTTTACAAAATTTTCTTAGTTTTCCAAAGTTTTCCCTTGTGGCCGACGACTTTGTTTTTATCCAAATTTTATGAAACGAAAAGGGTTTATAGAAAAAATTATCAAATTTCCACCAATATAAGTTATGCCTTATTTTGAATTTAATAAATAAATATTATGGATTTTCTACATACATTACGAATAAAGTCCGGATTGATAGGTTGATTGAAAAATTTCTATAATTTTCAAACTACTTAACATTTTTCAAACCTACAAGATGTGTCACATTCTATGTTTCACATACTATAGAACAAAAAAAAAATGAATTTCATAAAGTTAAGACCAAGTTATGGTAGTCAGACACATCCATTTTAATAATTTTGAAAATTTCTAATAAAAAAATCATAACTAGTTATTTACATGGAAAAAAATTACAAAAAAAAAATCTAGCACATCCAGGCATGTGTCCTTTACTTATATTAAAAAAATTAGATTTTTTTTTTCTTGTACTTAGGGTGGTCAGACATACACCTTCTTCTATCTTTTTCTTGAAATTTAGTACCAGTACATTGAAACTTCAAATTTTCGCAAAACAGATTTATTTTTTTCGAAAAAAGGACTAGTAGCCTAGAATCTACATTCAATTTGCTACAACTTTTGTTCTTACATATTTTTCAAATTATGTTAATAACCTATTCAAAATTTTATGTCAAGTTGCCTAACTCTGATTTTCTTATTCATCTCCACTTAGAGGCCTAGTTTGGACCCCTATGATCCTGCACTGACTTGCCACTAGTTTGGGAACATATGCAATCTTTCATGAGGATGAGGCCCTCCCAAAATTGTTCAAGGAGCAAGAGAGACCAAACGAATTTGCTGACAAAAGCTTATGGAATTTTCACTTTGACGGTGCTAAGTGTAATACTAGCTCTGGAACCAACATCTATCTTGTATCCCCAGTTGGTTCAGAGACCCTCGGGGCTTTCTAATTTCAGTTCCCATGTTCAAATAATGATGTGGAATATGAAGGACAGGTTCATGGTTTGACTCTAGTGGAATGGATGTGCATAAAGGGGATACAAGTGTCCAAAGATTCTAAGTTAGTGGTAAGAGAGGTCTAAGGATAGGTGACTATGAAGAACATAAGAATGCGGTCCTACCGACCTAGAGTATGAGACCTAATCGATAGGTTTGAGGTTTTCAATATCTAGGTCATTTCAAGATCTTAAAACTTTCTTGTAGATAGAATGAATTCAATCAGCTCATAATTTGGGGCTGCCTCTAAGTCAGCCAAAAACCAACATGCAATATGCATCATCGTCTGACTATCTATCCTCGATAATGATCAAAATTGGTAGGTCTTCAAAGATGATGCCTAGATTGTTACTTTTCTACAACAGTTAGGAGAGTTTTTCAATCAAGCACAACCTAGATCCGAAGAGGTTGGTGAGGAGAAAATAATCCAACTCAAAATCAATAATCTCTTACAAAGCCTAATCACTTTAGAGAACCTCTTTGAATATTAATATGTAAGAAATAATAAAAGAAGATTCATGACAGACAAGGAGGACTATGAGGACCTTGAGGTCGAAGATGGAAAGAAGCTTAAATTTAGGAGGAATGTGCTGCAAAAAGATAAAGAGAGGTTGAGATCCTTTTGTGCTAAGTACAATAGAGTTGTGGCTTGGAAATATTATGATCTTAACACACCATTGACTTGGTTGAAGGATCCAAGCCCATCTAACAAAAGAAAAGGTTGGGCAAGCCAATGATGGAAGCCCTAATGGCACAAGAGCTCATGAAGCTAATTGAGTTAAAAATCATATACTTCATTAAGAAATCCACTTGGGTGTCTAATCTGGTCCTTGTCCAAAAAAATAATGGTGACATTCAACTTTGCGTGGATTTTTGAGACTTGAACAAGGCTTCTTTAAAGGATCACTACCCTTTATCTTTGATGGAGCAGATCTTACAAACCATAGCAGGGTGAGAGATGTTATCATTACTCAATGGATTTTTAGGTTACAATAAATTCTACATGAAGGAGGAGGATCAACACAAGAAAACGTTCACCACTAATTGGGGAACATTCACATATGCGAAAATGCCCTTTAGCCTCTCAAACACAGGTGCCACCTTTCAATGTGCGATGGAAATCACATTTAAGAAATTTATCGACAAGATCATCCTTATATATCTAGATGACTTAACCATATTTTCAAAATCCAAGGGTGATCATTTTGACCACCTCGAAATGGTTTTCCAAAAGTGACAACAATTGGATTTCTTCAAATCCCAAATAATGTGTATTCAAAGTACCGCAAGGAAAATTTCTTGGCTTTGTGGTATCTAAGGAACGGATAGCCATTGATCCCGAAAGTGTGAAGGCTATAACATAATTACTACTACCTGTTAATCAAATGGGATTGTAGTATTTCTTGGGGAAGATTAACTTCATTAGTATATTCATCTCATATTTCACAAGCATTACGAGACCTATAACACTAATGTTAAAGAAAGGCTTAGCATTCAAATGGACTCAAGAAGGCAAGCCTACCTTTGAGAAGATCAAGGTAACCATCTCCATAGCTCCAGTGTTAGCGAACCTAAACTTTTCAAAATATTTCATATTGTATTTCTATAGTAGTGAATATAGCATAGACTCCATGCTCACATATAAGGATGAGGAGGGAAGTGGGGAACACCACATTGCTTTGCATTCAAGGACCCTAAAAGGGTATGAAACCAAGTATAATTTTGTAGAAAAGGAAGCCTTTTCTATAGTCAAAAGCCTCAAAAAAATATAATACTTGGTTTCATCCAATAGAATTATAGTCCTTGTCAACCATCCTAGTGTGAGGGAGAATATCACACTTGGAAAAATCAACAAGAAAAGAGAAAATTGGATCGCTAAGATCCTAGATTATGATGTTGATATTCAACCAGCAAAGTTGGTCAAAAGAAGAGGCCTATGCAAGTATCTTGCTCAAGAGCTCGATCCCAAGGAAAAAGAGGAGGCTGACTAGGTCCTTTCAAATTAATTCAAGTCATATGAGTTTTAGGTGGTTGATCAGACAAGATTCATGCAAGCCGATATATACCCACCTGATTTCCTGACACAAAAGAGAAGAAACTACAAGCTTCAAGGTGTCGAATATGTACTTATTGAAGCCCTTCTATTTAAAAGGAATTATGATGGAGTTATCCTCCATTGTATGGATAAATTACAGGTGGAAAGGATCTTGGGTGAATTCCATAATAGCTCAGAAGGGGGGCATTTCTCCACCAAAACCATTTCCTTGAAAATCATGCGGGCAGGTTACTACTAGCCCACGTTATTCTTCAAAGCTCATAATTTTGTGAAGTGCTATGAGTGCCAATTTTTTGTTGGCTGTCAGAAGAACTTTGTTGTGCCCTTTAACCTGATTGTGGTAGAGGATCCCTTTGCATAGTGGGGGCTAGATTTCATTGGAATGATCAATCCCGTATATAACTCGAGACACAAGTGGATATTAATGACCACTTATTATTTTACCAGGTGGATGGAGGCAATCCCTTTGAAAAATTTCATTGAAGCTGAGATCTTCAACTTCCTAGAAGAGATAGTGGCAAGTTTTAGATCCCCGAAGACCATCATTACAAACAGTGTGTGATCCTTTGTGGGGATAGGGATGTTTGACTTCACTCTCAAGCATGGGGTCTACCTAAAGACATCATCAAACTATTACTCGTAGGGGAATGTACAAGCAGAATATACTGACAAAAACCTAATTAGGCTGATCAAACGCATTGGGTCCAAGCACCAAAAGGAATCGCACAGGCATCTATCGGCAACCTTATGGGTAGACCACATTACCTCAAAGTATTTTTTAAAGGTCTCTCCCTACGAGTTGGTATACAAGAAGGAAATAGTCATTACCCATTTCAATGGAAATACTAGCACTACAATTGCTAAAGTCTTTAGAGGCTGAAGAAAGTGGTGGGATGGAAATGAGGCTTACTGAGCTACTAAGCCTTCAAGAGAAACAAGATAAGGTGTTTGACACCATGATAAAGCTCTAGTAGGTAGTCAAGTGGTGGTTCAATAAGAAGGCCTCTGACCCAAGTTTTAGGGAGGGGAGCCTTGTCCTAAAATTCAACAAACAAGCTGCAAAACCAGGCCAACACAACAAATTTGATTCTTTATGGAAGGGTCCATTTCCAATTTCTAAATGCAAGGCTAGCAACATATATGAGATTGAAGATTTAGACATAATTTTTTTGTGAATACTAGTGAATGGTATTCACCTAAAATTATTCAATTAGAGGCTCGTAGTAGTTTAAATTTTCACTTTATGTACCATATGTAAAAAAAAATTATAAATACGTTTTGCAATAAGACAAGTGCTAAAACATAAAGAAACTATATTATATTTGTAAAGAAAATTTTTGCATATAGTTTGGGGTACAAATGCCTATATTTATTGGAGCCCATATGCAAAGAGTAAAGTATAATAAATCTTCTTTTAGAGGTGGCCAAAAAGTGATATTCATCATATGAGAGGTAGTGGTATAAAAAAGTGTGAATTATTGACCTCCACTCCGTGACAAGGAAAAATTTAATAATATTTTCAAGTCTCAAGACTAACATCAATAAGCATATCATCAAATAGCTCTACAAAGACTAACTGAGGTCAGTCATCGACATTTACTACCACTCCACCAAGGTTGTACACTAACTGCTCGAAAGAAGTAATATATTTGATGTTGTAGACCGGTTCAACATTGTTCACACGAAGGAGGTAGGAGTTGGCATGCCTCGCCTACTGGCGGTGTCATTCAGAGTCATCATGCAACCATCTCAAAATTTTCCCTATGTTGTTGGATGTCCATAGCAGAGGGCATGCCAAGACCAGGAACAACAATGATAATTTCATCAAGGCCCTCTAAGTAGTCTCTACAGAACATGCTCCTACATAGTTGCACAATCCATCACTTCACAATGTTTGGGTCCAAAAATGAGGTGACAATCTAGGAAACAACATATGTATTCAAATTGTAGTGGTTTTCATCTATGATGAAATACCTACCCAACACCCATTTGAACACAGTGATGGCCAGTCCATCCTTCATCTATAGCAACCTCTTAATTCTCTAATTAGTGACTTCCCCCATGAAAGAAATCTGCTTCTTCCAACTCAAAATCCTAATTAGAGTACCCATGCTTTACGAAAAACAAAATAAGAAAGTGCAAAATTAATGAATATTTTTGTGAAGGCGAAACTCTATTTATAGAAAAAAGTGAACCAAATATACTATAAATTGAAATCCTTTTGCCCTATTGGAATGACAATGAGAATATCAAATTAACGTCACTTGAGCTAGAGGTAAGTCACAGGTCAAGGATTTGACAGGGCTTAGAAATTTAATGCAGGTGCTATTATTAATAACTAGATGTATGACATATCAGCATGTGTTCGTCACCTTTGAGATCATCAACCAAATCCATCACTTGAAAAGACCATCGTTAAATTTCATTTCTTTTTGAATTAATGTAAACATATTTTCCAATTATGTCTCCCATTTCTCAAGGCTTTCCTTCATCAAAAAACTAAGGAATGTACCTAAATCCCTTTCCCAAAGTAGAGGTCATGTTTCCCAAGAATGCAGTAATTTATACCACATGTATTACCCTTCACTAACAATACTCAAAAAGCTAGCATTAACGATCATGCATTTATTATTTAATGCATGAGTGAATTGATTACCAATTTTTTTTTTTAAGTGTAAGATCTTGGAAGAGGTAAATTTATCTAGGTTTAGAAGTGAGTGCTGCAATTTTTTTTCAAGAAATTATGATAATGGTTGTTGAAGTGTCATCCTCTAGTAGGGGTGTTGAAATTTCTTTCTCCCAGCTAGGATATGTTGACATATTTTTGGATATCTCCTTTGCTAATGCAATAATTCCAAAAGAATGGGACTTTCCCCATACCAAAAGCATAACTCCTAAAGACCACATTAATCCAAAGGTGATCAAGGATTTCATAGATGATATCTTCGATCCAAAGCTGCATACCAACACCAAGAATTTGTGGGAAGAGGCCTTTCATAGGATGGTCACCAAGTCACCACCAGGAATTATAGGCCTAGGAGAAAGGCTCTAGAATTTGGTTTACCATGGTGCATGCTTCCCTTCATGCATTCATTCCCAGAGTTGGTTCATATTTCTGTTAAAAAGCTATATAAGGAGAGAAAAATCATCAGAGGTGGGGAGCTCAAAATCACCATCAGTTCCATGGAAATTGGGTATATGTTATGTATCCCCACTAATATGGAGGTTGAGGTTTTCTCACAGGACAATATGAAGAAATTATGGAGAGTAATAAGAGATAAGGTGCCTTTCTACAAGGATGAAACAAGTAAGGGAATTAAGGATGAAGGGCCCAAATCCCCTCTGTCATTTAGTCTATTTAAATCAGACTTGAAAGATGTGTTTATGATGTTGGATTTCGTGTATGGACTAGACCATGATGATACTGTCCATGAATACCAGATGGGTCTGGCCTTTAAGCTCACAAAAGAAAATGGAAAACTCTTGTACGACTTCACCAAAATGATTGTAGATAGGATGCTCAATCGTTTGACCAAGTACAACCATTTTTCAAAGTTTAGGTATTCATCCTTCTTGGTACATTTGATTATGCACCAGAACCCTAATTTTTTTGGCCATTTTGGGATTACCACTCAATAGGTTTAGCAGGTCACAGTTGTTGAAAATAGTTTCATTATGGACCCATGTGCTTTCAAGCACATGCAATTATTATTTGTTTATCAAATATTTTCTAAATCCCATGCTTCAAGATTTATCCCAATAGACTCTACAAAGGTTTTCTCTTGGGTATCTAGAATCGATGTAGAAGAACATGACCCCACTAGACTAGTTCATGGGGTTCGATTTCAATTTTATCAAATTTCATGGGTTTATAGGTGATCCTTTTTGGCTGCCTAAAAATGTAATGACCAGGACTCTTTCCCTAAAAATATGTCAACAGTTGTTGATTGCAGATTTTGACTACGATGACGAAAAGAAAAAGAAGTGCCTTTATGAAATCCCCCTTGTTTTTGGCAAGAGCCAAGTAAAACTTGTGAAGAGAGATGAAATAAAAGTATTGATGAGAAAATTATCCTATCTCAGCCTTATGCTCATCTATGAAAAATGAAGGTGTAATCTGAATAGGCACCTGAGCTTGCGACATGTCATAGACATACTGGGAGGAAAGACGAAATCCATATCTAGAAAACGAAGATGCCTATGTCAAATTGGATGCTATACTTTTCGTGCACTTCCATGGCTAACCTTTTAACAAATCATACCAGAATTCAACTGAGGCCTTCAAATGAATAAGTCTCTCAAGATAGAGTTGAGGAAGAAGGGGTGGTCTGAAAGGAAAGCAGTTGATTTCTAGAGATATTGACAAGATATCAAGTAGAAAACCCCTTGTGTGGCACCATCCACACAGATGAAGTATTTGACGAAGTTTATGATAAATAGGTTGGGTCCAATTCAGATGAAGAAGCCGAGTGAAACCCTAAAAAAGAGAATGTCAAGGGCATCAACCCACCACCTCTGGCGGTCAAAGATGGGAAAGGGAAAGATAAACAAGTAGTGCAAAAAAAAGGAGTTGTAGGTCTCATCTTCAGCTAGTATTCAAATAAAATAAAAATTGACCTAACGATCCACGATAGTTGACCAGATAGGTCTAGAAGGAGAGAAATAAGAAGCAATTGGCAAAGACCATGGTTGATTAAGCTTCCAAAAAAATGGAGACTTATTTTGACGAGGAGCAGAGGTCCTTGATGATTTTGGCTATGAAGCCATTAGTCTCCAAGCACAAGGGAGAAATGCAATATGAAGATTATGAGATTTACACTCTACATCTGAACATGAATGAGGTCCTTCCCTAAGAAAAAATTGGCTTTACCAAAGCTACACAAAAGGTGGTGTATACCAAATTCACAAGGTTGGAGAAGAAATTGAAGAAGTGTGAGACAAAGTTGGATAATTTAAAATCCACAAATGATAAACACTAGGTAGATAAAAGAGAAAAATATATGGAGATTTCCCACGTTAGGTAGGCACAAGACATACAAGGAGAAGTGACCACATCACTTCAGACCACTTAGACTAAAAAGGATTGGATTTTAGCCGAGGTTGAGAAGATGATGAGCAAGGTTGAAACTGAGTGCAAAATCACTAAAGAAGTAAAGGCCCAAATGCAAAATATTGCAAAGGAATGCACCAAAAGCATAAAGAGTTCACTAACATTTTGGGACAACAAAACAATATATGTGTGGAATTGCTAAGAGAGCTACTAGAAATGCAAGAGAAATGGTCTAAAGCCATGGACCAAACTAAGAAGATAAGTGAGTAGTTAAAGAAGGAGAAGAAATAGATAAAAAGTGAGTTGTACAGTGCTCAAGCTCAGTCAACAAAAGAGCTTCAATAGGCCCAGGTAGAGGTCAATTAATTGAAGGAGGAAATAATGGTTAACAAGTCTCAATTCTAGGAGGAATTGACTACAAGAAGAAGGTATGAGCTCCTCTCGGTAGTGCAAAGATTGTTATTTTCCCATTGGAAAATAATTAAAGGTGCAATAATGACCCTAAGGCCAAAATTGAGTTTTATAGTTGATGCACAGGAGTTGAATGCAAGGGTCAGATCAATTGTTGACCAAATCTTGAGTACAGTCACCCCCCGATCCGTTGAGTTGGGTAATTTCATAATTAAGCTATATAAGGAAACATAAGAGACTTTGGAAAGCACTAGGATTTTGGATTGAAGAGCATATTCCTGGAAGGAAAATAAATTCATCATGCATTGAGCTAGGCCACCCAAAGGGTTAAGAACTATTAGTTAGCGCTAACCAAGAAGGTTGGCAAATTAAAAGAGGATTTTGAAGCCTTAGTTATTTTGGGTTTCCCCTCTCTATTTTTTCTTGATGGAGTAATACTCATTGAAGAGAAACTCAAATAGGCCTCAAAGTCCAAGTAGTAGGACCAGCTGGAGCTCAAAAAACTAAGCTCACCATCTATAGTTGAAGAGATCAAAAATATGTTGCTCCTCTATGCATGACTCTTTTCCCTCATCAGAGCAACCCATGAAAAATGGGGAGCAATCTCCTTCAAGGAGATAATTGACCTCGATTATACTTCTAATATGCTACATGCACTAGTGCTACCTTCTAACAAAGACTGAGAGTTTCGACATTCTGCATTCCTCAAACTCTGAGCAATCATAGATTTTTCTATTTTTTATGCTTTTTTTTATATGTCATACCTCCACAGATGAAGGTCCTCTATGAGTCACTAGAAATATGGAGCATTTTTTTCTCTTTAAGTGTTTGTTTCTCTTTGATTTGTTCTTTTGGCCTTGAGACCTTCACTCTTTTGGCTTGCATTTTCATCCTGCCACTTGTCACTTTGGTGCATCTTTTTGGAGGTTGTGAGATGTTTATTGAAAGAAGGTGCACAATTATGCCACGTAGTGGCTGCACTACCTTTTAGGAATTTTCCTTCTCTTCGGTCCTAAATCTATACACGTGGCTTCCCCAAAGGTGTTTTTCTCCAAACTACTCTCCCATTTTTAAAAAATGCCCACCCTCCTACCATGTCATCCATTTTTGTTGGGAAATTTTCTCCACTATTAGAAAAATTATTTTACTATGTTGTTGGGTGGCAAAACCTTTTGTTCCTTTGCCACTCTTGGAGTTGGCCTCTTTTTTTATCACCATTATCACCTATGGTGGATCAAATCAGATTTAGGAAAGCATTTACAAATGTATTTTCCTTCTAATAAGGAGTCCTACATGAAGTTCTAGTGGAGATCTGGGATATTGAGTTATCACACCTATTGCCATTATTGAAGCAACTCAATTTTTATTATCAAATCATATTAATTTTTTTTATCAAATTTTGAGGACTTGGTGATGACACCTATTAAGGTTTCTGCTTTGGTAGTGGAGAAGTGATTGGTGCTTGCGTGCATCTCTTTTCTTATAAAAAGGAAATTCGCTTGGAGCATAAAGAGGGAGATAGATAGATAGATTATTTGTAGCAGTAGAATAGGATATAACATATTTCATATAGATCTTTAATCACTCTTTTTTAATTGATGTCAAGACAATTGTTCATTTTATTATTTGACCTTATCATTTTTTCTTATTCAACAATATATCAAGAACAAATTTGTATCAAATTGTGCTCATGTGGCCTTTTTTTTATGGTTTATTCTCAATCTCATATATATCAATTGATCTGTGTTTTTTTTATTTCTATATATAATTCTTGATTGTCAATTTCCAATTGTTAAGCTTCTTTGATCTTTGAACCTCACCTTACAAGAATTGAATCATGTTATAATTCTCTTTGAATCTCCTAACAAAGTTTTCTGGTGATTTCATATTATGTTGTTGAGTGAAATAACTCTATAAGAATCTAAAGTACCTTGTTTGACTTTGGGTTTCCTTTTTCTATTTGAACCTTAATGGGTTCTTCCTATAGGAGGATTTGAATGTCTACTTTGTGCCTACATTGGACTTAATTTGTTTTTTCTCCTTTGAACAATGAAGGTTTTGTGTCATGTTATGTTCACTTTATCAGAAATTGGAGTTGTTAAGGGTTTTTGAAATATTGTAAAATCTTTGCCGCATCGCCACATTTAATTTCCTTTTTTAATTTTCCTTATCCCTTTTCCCCAAACACCAAAGAAGAGTCAACTTCTTTCACAGTCCCAGAGGTTATTTAGTGAGGTGCAATTAGGTCCCCCACTCACTAAATTTATGATAAGGTTGTTTGGGAGAACTGCAAGCTTTTAAGATCAACACTAACTACTACTTAGTCATGGATAATTGTACTCTAACAACAACTATCCTCTAACAAGTCTTATTATTATTTTAAAATTAATATTTCCTATCATGTGAGAAAATATTTATTTGTCTACTTGCCTAATATAGAATATTCATGCACCCCTAAGATCAGAATCATTTGACAGGCTTAGACCATATATGGTGTATTTTCTATTTCAAGCAAGGTTTTGGCATTTAAATATAGCCAAACTTTGGATGCCATAAATTCAAACTATTCCTTGCAAAAAATCAAGTCTCCACAAGATCAAGAAAATTTTTCTCAACTTGCTTGTTTTTACAAAAAATAATCTATCCAATCCAACCCTAAAACCAAACTTTGTTAGTTTTTTTGCACAAGTTTCTTTGTGAAATGCATATTTAGATTCAATCATTTCCCATTATATGTCCTGGGGTATATTTAGATTTTATCATTATTTTCCATGGAGTATATATTGTCATCTCTCATTATACATCATCGACTATATTTAGCCACCTCATTATTTTTCATGCATTGAGTGATTCATAGTTTAAGGATCATTATCATGGAGAGGGATTCAAAGGTCTATAATTATTGAGGGATCCTTTATTTTCATGCTTGGGCATGATGGAGGATGAGAGTGTTGTGGTTAGCATAGTAGTCACATAATGGATATTGTAGATATTTGGTTGATCTCATGAACACATATTAGTTTGATTGTGTGGCATGGTTATACCTTTTCAAATTAGCTCATTAATTTTTGGCATTCCCTATTGATTTTGAAGGTATATGACAAGTGGAAGAACGTTGGTATTAGTTATATCACACATCTTACAAATCCTAGTGTTTATATTATTTAATTATTTATTAGTTTATCTTTCCTTGTGAAATGAGACATCCGACTTTATGCCTTGGTCATTATGTTATGTGTTACTTCTAGTATTATGTGTGTAAAATTACATATTGTCATAAAAAATATGTAAAATTATCAATGACAAAGATAACAATGTAAAAGATATTATGACACATAACAACATTAATGTGGGGTTACATAAAGGACTTGTAAGATCATTTTCTATTATTAGGTGGATATCTAGTGTAATTAGTGTTAAGACTTGCATCCAAGATCATAACATAAAGAACCTTGTACTTCCACAAAAAACACTTGCACTTAGTGAGCCTAATTCACATTATCAAAGAGATTGATAAAAGAGTTAAGAGTTTATAGGATATGATCTATCCTTTAAATAGGAAAGGTAGTGAAGGTAGTCATGTCAAATATAATGAATGACCAACCCTTCAAAGTTGGAACACTAATTAACACACATGGAATGTGTTCTAGTGAGTTGCAAGTGACCATGCAAGAGGTGTCTCACAAAGTGAGAATACTTGTCTCAATCACATTAGGCGAGACAAAATTCTACAAGTCTTTCAAGTGAGCTTAAGTGTAGTTTGAATAGTAATCTACTAAGTAGGCTAAAATCTAACTAATTTTACAATACCTCTTTTTACACTAACATCCCCCCCTTAAACGATACTTAGGGAGTAAGCTAAACATTGAAAAGATGAGTCTTGGAGAAAAGGCCCGGTAAGGTAATCATGTACAATAATGATCTCTCATAAATGAAGAAAAGGGAGAAAACACAGTGGGAACAAAACTCCTCTCCAAAAAAGAGAAAGAGGAGGATTTAAGACATCCTAAAAATATGTCCCATGATGATAGGAACATAACGATGAAGAAATCCTAAAGCATGCTAAAGTTGTAAACTCTGTGATGAGGTAAAAATAACCTCATCATAATGAAATCAGAAAAGCTTATTTTTACAAGCTCAATCCTAAGTTTGTGCCAATTTATTAAAATTTAGGAGGAATAATTGCTTATCTTTAAGGAAAATTATGTAAACTTTATTTCTTATGATCAATTGAGGAAATTTGCCAGTATAGGTTTAATGAGTTGAATTGAGTGTTTCTGTAGGGAATAATCAGTCATCTAGCATCTATTACAAAACATTGAGCCAACACATGCCTTAAATATGGTTGAAGATAGATGATGAAAACCTTCTCCTGAATATCAGACCGATGAATCGAAGATTTAATTTATGTTACCAAAAACTTCATTGCTCGTCTCAAGCCTTCTTTATGTTTATGAGTTTTAAAGACATGGAAGTTAGTTAAATTTGTTAAAGACTTTTTCAATGGCTATCCATGCCATCTGGAATCTAGGATTTAGTTATAATTTTTTCTATAAGAATGTAATTTCAAAAAGGATGAATAAGACTGAATAGTAACATTATGTTGTTTACATGATCTCTGAATACTGATGAATGAAAGAAATATCTTATGTCAATCACTAAATTGTTGAACTATGGATGATAACTATTTTTAATGGAAGGACTCCAGAACCTGTAGTTTATTTGATTTGAGAACAAAGTGATAACCCGCAAGCTGGCCACTCGAGGGAAGCTAGTTTAAATAGATAAGTAATTACTGTTATGTTTTTTTATTTGTTACATAGATAATTGTTCAGTAGGAACTCACTAAAGTCTATCAATTGTTGAGTCTGAAGTTCTAGAGCAATTTTTTTTTTAATTAGTATGAGTTATTCGTTGTAGTTGTTAGAATCTTTTACTGTTTAAGAAAATGTTTTATGGTTTGGTTTACTTATTTTTCCACTTCCGTAGTTTATCAGTTATTCAGTTTTCTTATTTCCATGCTTTCTAATTTAGTTGTGATGCTCTCTAAGTTATTTATCTTATGCTTTTTAGTTTAGTATTTCCAGTTTTCTTAGAATAAATTTTTTTCTAGCTAAGAAGTTAAAAGGCTTTAGATTAAAATTAATTTCAGTAGTTTCATGAAAATTATAAAATCTAAAATGAGTTATCGAAATCATCTTCTTTTGGAAACTGCCTTGGACATTGCCCGATCGACTTACTGAAATTTTATATTCTAAAGTAATGGGACCTAACAACAACCTATCACTTTTTCACACCATTTTCGAGGACATAAAATAGCCTTTGTGCTTAAGTGTTACTAGGAGATGGTTTGAATACCAAGTTTTATACCAAAAATTCCCCAATCGGCTTCCTTTTCTGCATGGTCAGGAAAAGAGGTCCTCACAGACGATTTATACCAAAGACCCCCCCAAAATACGTACCAATCATACCTAGGGAGGCCCAAGGCTCAGAAGAAAATAATTTTGAAGAATTATTTGAGCCTATTCCACCAGAGGCTTTCCACTATTTTCCTAGAAATTAACTGGCAAAACAACCAGTAATAGAGGAAATTGTCTTTGAGGAACAAAATCCTCTGAACATCATGGGAGATTGTAGGGATGAACCTAACCACAATGAACCTCAACCTCCTAGAATTTTTACCTATCCTATTACCTTGGATGTAAATGATGATATTGTGATGAAGAACATTTCCCTAGCTTTTCTTCCAACCTTTCGTGGCTTGTCCTCGAAAGACCCAGACCAATTCCTCTTTGAATTTATAGTCCTGTGTCAAACTTATGACTACAAAAATGATAACTAGAAGTTGAAGCTCTTTCCTTCTACTTCGAAGGATTTAACAATGCGTTGGTTCATGGGATTGGGTTCTGGTAGTATAACATCTTGGGGGGAAATGGATAATGTTTTCTTGCAAAAATACCAGAGTTACTGTAGGGTGAGTGACCATAAGGAAGAGTTGTTTAAACTAAGACAAAACGAGGACAAGAGTTTAGAGGAATATCTTGATAGGTTCATTTTCCTCTCTAAAAGATGTGGAGAAGAGGCCATTAGCATTGAGATTCTCAAAAAAAAAATTCTTAAAGGACTTGATGATGATGCTAGAAGAAATCTTGATCTGATGGGGAAAGGTGACATATCTCAACTGACCCTTGAGGGAATATGTGAGTTATGTCAGAATTTTTCCCGTACTCGGGGAGAAATCCATAAAACTAATACTTTTAAAGGATCTAATGAGATAGTTAAGCTCCATGAAGAAATAACAAATCTGAAAACAAACATTCTCGGTCAATTAAACACTATATTAGATGGCATTCAAGCTAAAACTCGCAACCCAAAGACCTTGTCAATCTATTATCCCAGGTGTCGAAACAAACACCTGTTGCACGAGTGTCCTTTAGATAATGTCAATGTCTATAAAATCTATGAGAAAAACCATCCTACAAATTAGTGTGAGCTTCTGTTTGATATTAAGAATACTAAGAAAAAAACTATTCAGGTTGAAGAAGAGATAAACACATTAAACCAACGTCAAGGAGGTAACTTCTCTTATGTACATAATTCTAATCCTACATGGAGACCAAAAAATAATTGGATTCATAATCAATGGAATCCATCTTGGAATCAATCACCTCCAATGCAACCTAATTGGGGATCCCCTAAATGGGCCAATCAAACATGGGGAACTCAACAGTGGTCGAAACAACCACAACAAAAATGGTACCAACAACATGCTGCCCCCCAATGGAATAAGGGATAAAATCAATTTTATACTAGACCGAGGAGGAATGAACAACAAAATTTGTTACCTCCAACTCAAAACCTTCCTCAGAATGAGCAGGTAAACCAACCTCAGTTTCTAGCACAACCGCTTCCCAACCCTAAGAATAATCACCATAATACGTCAGTCTACTCTACTGAACATGAAAATGTTAGAGGAATTAATGCAATACATTACAGAAATGTACAGTTGCGCTTTGGTATAACTCTTCAATCCCCAAATATTGAAGAAATAGTGGGGGAACCTAAGCCTAAAATTCCAATAAAAGACAAGTCGCCTAATCGGGACACTTCCACCAAAGATAAAGAGCTTTTTTTAGCAGCGGGAGCTATTGATTTGTCTCAGGGGGAGTAAGGTCAGTACTTGAGTCAACATAAGGAAGATTCCATTCCAAAAGAGAAAATGATGGCACCATATTCAAAACTTTTAAAGTCAATGACTCTGGAAGATACTCCTAAAATTCCTATGGCTTCTGAAACTACATTAATTTCGGAGATTAAGCAACTGAAAATTGAGGTTCCTCTATTATAGGAAATAAAGGAAATTCTCGAGTTAAACCATTTAATCAAACAACTATGTATTAAAACATCGGGTAAGAAACCAAAAAAGATAAATACCGTTCATATTGATGGCTAATTAGCTGATTTTTTGTCTAGAAAGACTATTGCTCCAAAATACGATGATCCTGGGAGTCCACTTATAACCGTTACAATTAATGAGGTAGCAATATCAAACACATTAGTGTATCTTGGAGCAGCTATTAATGTGATGAATTTGGATGTAATGGAAAATTTAGGTCTAACTGATTTACGTCCTACAACCATAGTCTTACAAATGGAAAATCAGTCTATAGCCATCCCAAAGGGGTTTCATTAAAAAAATCCTCATCAAAGTTGATGGATGGGAATATCCAGTTGACTTCCAAGTAATCTAGTCACTTACACCCAAAGATAGTTGTCCAATAATTCTTGGGAGACCATGGTTGACCACGGTTGCTGCTAAGATTGATTACAGGGAAGGGGGAATTACCATTTCGCATGGTCAAGACAGTAAAATTTTTTTCTTATATCCCCCTACTAAGCCTACTGAGCATAAAAAGGTGTGGATTGATGATCCAGAGGAATCCAATGGTTTGAACAGTTTGGCCTCACTAGCCATGGTAGTAATTAAACAACACAGAGAAGAACTGGAGGAGGAATTAGTAAATGGCGTAGCACACCTTGCTATAACCCAGAATGAGGAAGAAATGATGGATTCTCCTAGAATTTTTGGGCAACCAATGGACATATGCGGGATGGAGAAAATATATGCTACAATGGGAATGCCTTTTCCCTTGGCTGACATGATCCCTAGAACAAGTCATTTCTTTGAAGATATCACAAGGTTTCACTGACTTTTACCTCATAGTTTTCCTCTTAAAACCTTGTTGCAACCAATTTATAGTGTCGCTTTGGCCCATCCTGGAACAAAATCAATTATGCTATTACTAGGAAAAACTTTAAACATCAATAGTTGGATGTCAAAAACATGGGAGGCTAAATTTTTCAATGTGTTGGTAAAAAGGTCTAAAGAGTTTGCTTGGGATTATAAGGACACGAGGGGAATTCACCCAAGTTTTTGTACTCATCACATATATATTGATCCTATTATAAGACATGTTCGCCAGCCTCAGAGGAGACTCAATCCTGCATTAAAGGATCTAGTCAAAATTGAGATTGAGAAACTCCTCCGTACAATATTTATTTATCCTATCTTTGATAGTAAGTGGGTGTCACCTATGGTGGTTGTACCAAATAAAAATGGGAAATGGAGAATCTATGTAGATTATAGAGAGCTCAAAAAAGCCACTCATCGAGATTATTTCCCCCTACCATTTTTTGATCAGGTTTTGGAGAACTTGGCTGGAAGGAAATATTTCTCCTTTCTAGATGGATTTAGTGGTTACAACTAGATTCAGGTTGCTCCATAAGACCAAGAAAAGAGCACGTTTACCTACCCTTGGGGCACATTTGCATACATAGTTCTTCCCTTCATACTTTGTAACGCTCCAACAACTTTCCAGAGAGCCATTCTTGTTATATTTGTTGCACTCATTAATGCCTGTGTAGAGGTCTATATGGATGACTTTACAGTCTATGGGTCAACATATGATGAAGATCTTCAGAACCTAGACTGAGTTTTTACAAGTTTGTGAGGAAAATAGACTATCCCTTAGCCACGAAAAAATGTTTAATAATGGTAGAACAAGGAATAGTCTTGGGTCATCATATTTCCTTTGAAGGAATAAAAGTTGATCCCAAGAAAATCAAAGTCATCCAACAATTGACTATTCCTAAAAAAAAAATAGATGTTTGAAGTTTTCTTGGACATGCTGACTACTAAAAAAGGTTCATAGAAGGCTTCAGTAAAATTGTGGCTCCTATGTTCTTTCTTTTACAGAAAGAATTAGAGTTCGTATGGATACCCAAGTGTCAACTATCATTCGAAACAATTAAGGAAAATTTGTCTTTTCCCTAGTACTACGACGGCCAAATTAGAGTATTCCCTTCCATATTTATGTAGATACTTTTGACGATTCTATTAGTGTAGTACTGGGACAAGAAGATGAGAATGGGGGTAAATATTCCATATATTTTATCAATAAGGTTACAGTTTATACAAACTATTTAGCTATAAATTAACTAATGAACAAACCTGTAGTTAATGGTTGGATTATGAGGTGGTTATTATTGCTTCATGAGTTAAGTGCTACAATCCTTGACAAGCCAAGGAAATATAACTTAGTAGCAGATTTCCTATTGTGAATCAAACAAGAAAAAGGTGATAGTATGCCTATACAGGACGAGTTTCCAAATGAGAATCTATTTTCTATTTTTGCAAAGTCACCATGGTTTGTGGACATCGCTAACTATTTGGTTGCCTCCCCGAGGTTCACAACAAATCAAAGGAAGCGACTCATCAGGGAAAGTGCCCCGTTCAAATGGATTAACGAAATGTTATTTCGTTGTGGACTTGATATGATCTTGAGAAGATGTGTCAGAGCTGATCAGGCATACAGTATTCTAAGGGCCTATCATGATGATCCTTCAGGAGGGCACTACTCTGTGAAGAGAACTTCCCATAAATTTTTAGGTAGTAGATACTATTGGCCCTCAATGCATAAGAATATTAATAACTATGCTCATCATTGTGATGAATTTCGGAGAGTAGGAAGACCAACTACTTCTTCGGAAATGCCTTTACTACCATAGGTAGTGCTTGAACCATTCAAGAAATAAGGTTTAGACTTTATCAGACCCATAGATCCTTCCTCTCAAGGGAAATAAGACATATTGGTTTTCACAGATTACCTAACAAAATGGGTAGAAGTTCAAGACTTACGAGTAGCTAGGGAAGAGAAAGTCGAAGACTTCCTCTATAGTAAAATCTTCTTTAGATTTGGAGCCCCTCGAAATATCATTACTAACCATGGACCCCAATTTATGTCCAAAGTGCTCTTGGAATTCACCAACCATTTTCAAGTAAGCCATAGAAAGTTGTCCCCTTACCACCCTCAAGAAAATGACCAAGTGGAAGTAACTAATAGAGAGCTTGAAAACATATTAACAAAAATAGTTTCTTCAGGAAGAAATATTGGGCCAGGAAACTCCCTGAAACTATTTGGGCATACAACACAACCTAGAAATCTGTGACTGGATTCAACCCCTATGAGGTTGTTTTTGGAAAGAGACCTCTTCTTCCCATTGAGTTTGAACTACAAACTCTATGATTAGCTATTGAACTAGGTCTGGATTTAAAACAAGCCCAAGTTGAATGAGTTCTGCAATTAAGCGAATTGGATGAGCTTCGCTTAGATGCTATCCATCAAACTGAACTAATTTAACATCAATGAAAAGTGTGGCACAAAAAAAATATTAAGGAGAGGGAGTTCCATAATGGAGACTGAGCCCTGCTATTCAATTTAAGCTACAAAGATCATAGAGGGAAGCTCAAGACTCATTGGTTGGGACCTTATGATATTTTTGAGGTCTTTTCGAATGGAACAGTTCAATTGAAACCAATTCATGGTGACACATGAACCCTCTTAGTCAATGGTCATCGCTTGTGTGTCTATCATAAGCCGGTTGATAGGAAAGAATTCTCAAAAATGGTGGAAATGCAGGGTGAGGTCCAATGTATTGACTCTGCCAAGGCAGAGTCTATTTGGTAAAAATGCTAAAATGTTGTTTAAAAAAAAAATTAAAAAATAAAAAATATATATTTCGAAAATGTGTAATAAAAAGACATGGATACCAAGATATTTTCCTTTCATGAATTTTTCTTAGCTAATTTTTGTTCCATTTTGCAAGACTTCTTAAAAAAGAAAATAACTTCCGGAGCACGCTCCGAAGATACTCCAGAATGTTATGGTCGTGATGCCAAATGCTCTAGAACCTGACGGTCCTTATACCCGATGCTCCAGAACTTGTACAACAGCTCGTCATGTCGAAAAGACGTTCCTGCACTAAATTTCAAAGCTCTTGAAGTTCACAATTCATAATTCTTGCCACTCCACCTTCATTCTATTTCTGCTCCAGCTGGATCTTTTAGCGATGCTCTAGAACCTTAATTTCATTTCCGTCCCGATTGCATCTTTTAGGGATTCTCTTGAACTTATCCGCCTTCTCTGTTGTGAATTCATACCTCTCGCATGCTTCAAAAATTTTGCACTAGTTTTGAGCATGATGTCAATTACGTGCTCCAGAACTTATTCATTGACATTCTGCCACCTTTTTCATAATTTCAAATTTGGCGATACTTCCATCATCATATCTTGTACACATGTCATCTTATCTATTTTTTTTTATCATAAATAAAGCCATCAAGTACCACAATCCTCATTGATGGCTCCGTCATTCATAAAATTTTGCATTCATGCCATAATAAGTCTTTCGTCACCTCATCTAATACCTTCATGTCATCCTATCAAATCTATAAAGGTACGAGATCTTCAAACGATCACAAAATGCAAGTAAGTACTAATTTTCACTTTAAGTAAGTAGTTATTTTTGAATAAAGAATAATTAATTGGAATGAACTTCACTCCGAATTTAGCAATTTGTGCCACTCAGGGATCAACTACTTGTATAACAAGCTTTTTGCATGCCTCCATGCAGATTAAAACTCATTGCATAGTAAGCTACGAAAGACAAATAAATAATTCAGTGGCTATATTTTCAGAAGTTGTTGTGTGCAAGCTTCGTGTCATGGTTGAAATCTTTATTAGAGTGGAAAATAAGAGAATGGGGGGTGGTAAAAAGAAGTTAGAGCTAGATTGTGCAGAAAAATTATTGGGGTTAAGTAATATCTCTAGTCTATTCGAAGAGGCAGGGTGGTTGAGCTTAATCAGAAAGTTCGAAGGTTATAATGAAAAGCTAGTGAGCACATTTTTTGAAAAATACTCAAATGGTGTAGTGGTACTCCATGAAAAGTGTTTTAAAGTGAGTCCGAAAATCATTTCTCATTTATTAGGGTTAGAGAATTTAGGCATAAAGTTAAAATAAACCTCTCAGATAACATACCAAAAATTGTTTGAATTATTTGTTAGAGAGGGAGATCCTCACCCCATGGTAGTAATTAGTACTAGAGGATAAATTAAAGGGTTCTAGAGGACCTCCATACTAGAACATTGGGGTACTATTGTAGCTTGGATCATAAAATATTTTACTTGTGAAGGTCAACTAACTGTTGTGGTAGGACCTGCTTTCCGTATGTTGATCCATTTGCGTCATGGGAAGGAGAATCCTGCTCTTAGGGTTAATTTTCCTGAATTTTTATGTGACTCTGTAAATTCCTCAGTAGAAAGATATAAAAATAGGGCTAGGGCCACTAAAACACCATGGATTAATTCAATTGATTTGAAAATACCATTTTCGCAAGAAATCCAAGGGTAAATGGGAGAATTTTTTGTGGAAAATTGAGAAGTCTTCAATCAAAAGGACAATAGAACCAGGGGAAACATCTCACCAAATTGCTTCACCTTCCAGAGTAGTTTCCCTTGAGGGATCTCCAGCTTTGGAAGCTTTGAATCCCACCACCCCTAGTGAGGAAGTGCTAAACTCTTTGAATAATGAATTGAAAACCCCTGATTTTCCAGAGCATGTTGAGCTCATCTATTATGATATGAGTAGTCCCAAAAAGAAAAAGGAAAGGGAAAATTAAAACACGTGTCACCTTCCAAGTTCTTCCTCCATTAAGGAGAAGTAAGCGTCTAGCCTCTGAATTCACCGAAACCCCAATGTAGGGTATGGAAGGAAGTTCAAAAAAGAAGAAGCCCAAACGACCATCAAAACCTATTGAAATTTTTGAGCCTGTCAATGAAGAGGAAATACCTCTAGCAAGAGAATATTCGGTTGAGGAAATTCCTTCCCACTTTGCATATGTGAAGCAAGTTATCACTGAAGAAATTCAAGAAAGAGAACATGAGGGGGATGATAGTATGCCAAGTCATTTGTCCCCCATTGTTGATAGAGTTGTTGAGACAGTTGAAATGAGGGATACCGCTGCGGAGATAGAGAAATTTATAATAGAAGTTGATGATTTAAAGAAACAATTGTACAAAAATAAAAATAAAAATTGAATTACAAAAAGAGGAGTTGATAGTGCATATTGCTGTAATAAATGAAAGAGATCTACAACTACAGGAAAAAGGACACATTGATTTATAAGTTAAAAGAGAAAATTCAAGAATTGAGTCAAGAACATAAAACTTATAATGATGACATTGCAGAAAAGAATAAACAAATTGAAATGATAAAGAAAAACTTTGTTCTTATGTTCTCGGCTTTTGAAGAAGACATAAAAACAAGAAATAAAGAATTAAACACTTCCATAAAGAAAGTTGTAGAGCTGGAACAACACTTGGGGGAATGTACTGTGAAACCAAATATGGAATCAAATGAAATTCAAATTGAGCTGGTTATAACTAATTGGTTCCAGGTTCGCATTCCCCCATTACTCATGAAATGGATGGAAAAATGTTATTTCTTAAGAAATGTGCAAGCTGAGAACTATAGGATTAGAAAGGAGCTGGTACTCCCGAAAGAATCATTTCATAGGGCATATAGAGGAAAACAAGATGCATGTCAACTAGTTTATTATCTATTATCCTGTAGAAGGCCATCCAAATTGTACTCCATGTTATTAAAAAAATAGTGGATAAGATGGAAATTATTTAGAATCTACAATGATCAACGTTATGAACCCAATGACAAATAATTTATTAAGATATTTGTGGAATAAATTGCTAAGGATAAAGATTTGATTTGTGAGTTATTTTTGAATGATCTGTTATTAGAGAATCACTTTGATTTCTTTATCAATTTGTTTGTTGGTGAAGTAGAATTAAGAGCCCTATTATCTACTATGAGAAACTAAATTCATTGGTAGGAGCGCACAAAAGAATTTGTACAGGAAGAAAAGACCACGAGTCTTCAAATAAGGTTACCAAATTCTAGCCCTGGAGGTTTCAAAGACACCATTTCATCTCTCTTGATTAATGATAAAATGAAAGAAAGGTATGACAACAGTCTCAGGCTCTGTTAAAATAATTTCATGGATCATGGGAAAAAATTGATTGCAAAGGCATGGCATGCTTGTGAAGAAATATTTACTCCATTACCTTCTTATCTCAAGATAAGAGAGGTCGTTTCCCCTCCTAATATCAGATGGTCTTTCATAAGGGTTGATGCTTTAGTTAAAATCCATGACCCTGTTGCTTTTGATGCAACAAGAGAAGAATACGAACTTAGTTCCAGATATGAGGAATGGAATAAAAATTAGGGTTATAATTATGGAGCAGGAGGACTTGCAAGGAACTAGGAGGGGAAGGAAATGATGAGGTAAAAATAACCTCATCATAATGAAATTAGAAAATCTTATCTTTACAAGCTCAATCCTAAGTCTATGCCAGTTTATTTAACTTTAGGAGGAATAATTGCTTATCTTTAAGGAAAATTATGCAAACTTTATTTCTTATGATCAATTGAGAAAATTTGCTAATACAGGTTTAATGGGTTGACTTGAGTGTTTTTGTAGGGAATAATCGGTCATCTAGCAGATGTTACAAAATGTTGATCCAACATGTGCCTTAAATATGGTTGAAGCTAGATGCTACGAACCTACTCCTGAATATGAGGTCGATGAATCGAAGATTTAATTACTATTTATTTAATTTTTGTTACCAAAAACTTCATGGCTCATCTTGAGCCTTCTTTATGTTTATGAGTTTTAAAGACCTGGAAGTTAGTTAAAGTTGTTAAAGAATTTTTCAATGGCTATCCACGCCATCTAGAATCTAGGATTTAGTTATAAGTTTTTCTATGAGAATGTAATTTCAAAAAGGATGAATAAGAATGAATAGTAACATTTTGTTGTTTACATGATCTCTGAATACTGATGGATGAAAGAACTATCTTATGTCAATTGCTAAATTGTTGAACTATGGATGATAACTTTTTTTAATGGAAGGACTCCAGAACCTATAGTTTATGTGATTTGAGAATGAAGTGTTAACCCGCGAGCTGGTCACTCGAGGGAAGTTAGTTTAAATAGATAAGTAATTACTGTTATGTTGTTTTATTTGTTACATAGATAAATGTTTAGTAGAGACACTTAAAAAATTTCAGTTGTTGAGTCTGAAGCTTTGGAGCACTTTTGTTTTTAATTAGTATGAGTTATTCGTTGTAGCTATTAGAATATTTTACTATTTCAGAAATTTGTTTATGGTTTGTTTACTTATTTTTCCACTTCCATACTTTATCAGTTATTTAGTTTGCTTATTTCCATGCTTTATAGTTTAGTTGTGATGCTTTCTAAATTAGTTATCTTATGATTTTTAGTTTAGTATTGCCAATTTTCTTAGAATAATTTTGTTTCTAGCTAAGAAGTTAAATGGCTTTAGATTAAAATTAATTTCAGTAGTTTCAAGAAAATCAAAAAATATAAAATGATTTAAATCCAAATCATATTCTTTTACAAACTGCCTTGGACACTGCCCAATCGACTTATTGACATTTTATATTCTAAAGTAATGGGACCTAACGATAGTCTATAACTTTGCAAAAATGAACTGGTGTTTGCTAGAATCAATGAACCTCCAGGAAATGTATATCAAGATAAGAGATACAAAACATTGTATGAGTGAATATATTAACACTACTTAACCATGAATATACAAAGGAAATCAAACTCCAAGAATTTGAAAATAAAAATAGTATTATGATTAGAAGTACTAGAATCTCACAAAATATGATCCACTGAAATAATCCCTCATACGAGAGATCAAGATAGAAGGTCATGTGCCCCCTGAAACTAGAAGGTTCATCTGTTGCTCCATTGAAAGAAGTATTAGCATAACACTGTCATAATCCCCCCTTACTTCTAAGAGATATAATAAGACCAACTGAAATCAAACACAAAATTGTGCAAGGAATTTAGACCCATAATTAGGTCCAAAAGAAGTATAAGAAATTGAAAAGGAGTGTACATCAAGGCACACATGCATGAAAAAATAATCACAAGGATCTATTGTTGTGATGGAAAATGAAGAAAACACACACAATGTGGTGAGAATCAAGAGGATCCATAGCTGTGATGCCAAATCTAGGCTCTATACAACCCCCATTACACTTTATAATTCAGAGTAAGTATAAAATTTTGTCCCTAATGAACATATATTCAGTTTTGTGGCACTTTATATGAGTGTATTTATAAATTTACTTGTTGTTTTGAGCTATTACAAGTTTATGTTATGAGGTAGATAATGAAGACATAAATTAAGTATGTCTTTCAAACCCCAAGAAAATAACAAAAAATGAAAAAGAAAACCCCCATTAAAATGACTCCTTTATTTTTTTGCCAATTTAAAACAAAAAAAAAGTTTCCCCTCTATGGTTGTGAATATTTGATAGTTTCCACAAAAAATACAAACACTAAATTAATAGTGAGTAATAAATGTGGGATTTTTTTTGGATGAATAGACAACTATCTATATTAAAAAAGAAAGATAAAGTTACATATCCACAAAAAAAGGTGGGTGGTAAAACGACACACAAAAAAACAAGAGTCACTTGGGCCTAGCCTAGAAATCCATACACATAACAAAAAGCATGAAATGCCATCAAGCAACCAAAGTAGTGCCAACAGAGCCAGGAGGGTCTATATCATCCATCTTTCTTCCCCATACATTAGCAGGGTCAATAATGGCATCAGGAGGAGGACCCTAGCCATCGTCGACTCCTTTTTCTTTCTCTTTATCTTCCTCATGCTGGGGCGAGATTGCAAGTGCTAGACATTGGAAACTTTTACTAGAATCTAGCCAACCAGAGCTACTACTAGGCCAACTAGAGCTACTACTAGGAGTAGTGTTAGAGGGCCACCTAGAACTGCCACCATTTCTCCCCATAGCTCCTCCAAAGGGCCACCCCTGGCCAACCCGTGGAGGGGGATAATGAGATCGCCAAGGAGGGTGGGAACCATGCCATGGAGGAGGCTGAGAGTGGGGGCAAGCAGAGCCACTCCATTGTTGGACCTAAGAGGATGATCGACCATGAGAGGAGGAGGTCGAGGTGGGCACCCGATCCATAGTACACAGGGCATTACCCCAATGATCTAGAAGCACCTAAGGTGAGCCACCTCAAGCACAACTTTGTTGGCTTGCACTTGAATCTACATAAGAACATTAGAGAAAATAGTAACTTTAGAATACAAAGAAACATGTTTATCCATTTGAGTGTGAGAAAATATGCAAGCATTTCTATCTTTCCAGATATTGAAGAGGATTTCCACCCTAAAAGTGTGCCAAAGCTGGGTATATTTAGTCGGAAGCATAGGAAAATCACCCAACATCTAACCATGTTCCAGGAGAAGGGTTTGGGCCTAAAAGGCTGAAAGAATTCATGAATCCAAGTCTAATACTACTAAGCTCTGGTGCAAAAATAGAAGAGATGCTTAAAATACTCATCTTGCCCACAAAAAGGACATCGAGGGTCCTGAACCCCCAAGTGAACAAGTTGAGACCCCACTAGAAAGCCTTGGAAAAGAATACACCAAGAAAATTGGGCGAGTTTTGACTCAACACTTGCAGCCCAAATGGAAGAGAATATTTTTTGCTAGACATGAGTGGAGGATTGGAGAAGACATCTTTGGCTAAGACTATCAATCATTAGAAAATGTGGCGATAGCCACATATAGCCAAGCCTAGGCTTTTAATTCCTAAAAGGGGTGTCTAGGTACAACTTCTAGTCCTTCCACTAGGGATTGGACCCATGAATTCCCACCTTATAAAAACAATCTGCAAGAATAAAATTCACTAGGCCATTGAATAAGTATCATGGTCTTGGTTTTGAAGTCTGTATAGCACAAAAAAATCTTCCCATGACATAATGCGCATTGTGGGTCTATGAAACACATGTTGCAAGGTTTGAATGCCTTTCTTGTGGAATCTTAGCACCTTCAGCCAAGGTGACTTGGACAAAGGTTGACCATTACTAGCAAAGAGAGGCGACCTTCAAAAATTCTATTGATTGAGCGAAATCCCATCACAGAAACCAGATTTGGCCCAATAGAGCCAAGGCTTAACCACCTCCCAAGCTTTCCAGATACTCTTGGCCATGAAAATCCCCATGATTTGGACTAGTTCCTTCATACCAAAAGGGTTTGAAATCCGATCCCCTTCCAAGGAGTTCTATGAATAGGAAATCCAGATTGAATCCAATGCTTGAGGAGAATTTTCTAGTCTTCATCTCTAGAAAGGGCTCTAATTATCCATTTCACACACAAGGAAGTCGCTTGTCACTGAGTGGAGAGCAGAAAAATCCCCCCAAAGTCTCTAGGAAGGCAAGAAAACTCCCAAGAAACATGGTGAAACCCTCTATGGGACTCCATAGAGGCCCTCAAAAAGTCTCAAATAAAATTTTCAAGCCTACCATAGGCAAATTTCATAGGGGACCAACAAGAGGAGTAATAAACATGAGTAGCCGCCAGAATCTTTGAGCACACTTGGAATTTTCCTGCTAGAGAGAGAGGCTTGGTTATCTAATAGGCCATATTTTGCTCAATCTTGGAGAGAATAGCTTGCCATAGCTCAGCTAGAGAAGCCTAGAAGGCGAAGGGAATGCCCAGAAACTAAAAGATTTCTCCTGCCCCAATCCATTTCCAACCATACTGCTAGAACTAGTGAGGAGTGCACAAAATAGATTTCCGGTAGCATAGAGTTTTATGCCATTGGATATAAAATCTAGACGCAGGAAAAAAAATGTTGAGACAATCAAGGTTCACTTTGATATTGTTTTCTTCCTCTAGAAGGGTGAGGAAGGAGTCATAAAAAAATGGCCATTCACAAGTTGAACCTAGGAGTCAGGTAGAGAAATGCCTCTAACCCACTGCTAAGAAAACACATTGGCCAAGAGATAACCAAAACCTTTGGCAACAAGCAAATAAAGAGAAGGATCAAGCAAACATCCTTGCCAAATAGAATGAAAGAGGCCAAAAGGTGAAGATTGGCAACCATTAAAGGTAATACAAGCATAGGCATCTAAGAATAACATTTGAATGGCCTGAATAAAGTTGGGGGCAAACCCCAAGGAATTCAACATGGCCAAAATGAAAGGCCACTAAATGTGCTCATAGGCTTTAGCAAAATCAATTTTCAAAAAAAATTCTCTCTGGGCCAAACGCCTAGCCCACTCCATTCCTTCCCACATAACAATAATGTTGTTAAGAATAATTATGGATTTAATAAATCCAATTTTCTCCAAGCACACAATTTGAGCCAAAATATGGTGAATCTTTAAAGCCAGAGCCTTAGCAATGATTTTTTAAGAGACATTGAGGAGCGTGATGGGCTGCTAGTTGTAGATATCCTCGGGATCTCCAGGTTTAGATATGAATTTAATGTTTCCCTTATTGGTTATATTGCCCAGAGTTTTCAAATGAAAAGCCTCAAGATAAAATTTGTGTACATCGTGGCCAACACAATCCCAAAGAGCCTAGTAAAACACACAAGGGAAGCCATCAACACTCGAAGCCTTGTCGTCTGCCATGGTAAAAGCAGCTTCCTTCAAGTCTTCAATAATGAGCAACTGCTCATAAAAAGCTTTCTAGGCTGATGAAACCCTATTTGGCATAGCCATGAGGCAATTTTGAAGGGCTTGTTGGCACTCTGGAGAATAATCATGGGCAGTGAAAACTTTCTTATAATGCCTGAAAAGGCTTGGAGAATATTAGGTAGCTCAAAAAGCACCTGGATTCCATCTTTGATGTTTTTTTATGCCTAGAGAAGAGTGTCTGGCACATAGGTCTAGGAAAAATTCCTTAGAGGCATGGCCACCAAATTTTAACCAAAGTAATATAGCTTTAATTTGTAGCCCTCAAGCAACATAATTATTTACAACTTGTATTTTGTGCATTAACTCCACCACCTTGACTTGCAATGATGGGGAGAAAGGGTTGGCCATAAGAGACTCTGTAGCCGAGCGCAAGTCAATAGTGGTAGCCTCATAAGACCTACAACGGAAAATGGACGACTGACACCCATAAATGTAGAGAAACCTTGTTGTGTGAGTGATACCATCATTCCATCAATTAATCCAGCTATTATTATGAGTTGGCCTACACTCCAAATTCCAGATTCTATGAATGTGGGCTAATATGGACTGATGAAAAAGCATAAATTTGTTAAAAAATAATTTTGTTCTGTAAGCTCGAGGTTGTCTTGTCTCTCACTCAATGTGAAAAGAAATGGAGAAATGATCTGACAGAGCCAACCCTGTAATTACACCAAGTGTTCCATAGGGAATGAGAATGGTGGCGACCAATATTGGCATCAAAAAGCCCCAATTTATTGTGCAGGTCAAACCACGCCTCTTGTTCACTAGCTTCCCATCTGAATGGTAGAGTTCCATCCTTATCATATGCCATGTCAACCATATTTAAATCCCCACATAATAACCAAGTAGCAGCTAGCAAGGAATCAACAATCCAATGCCAAAACAAGGAGCGTTCCATAGCATCATTAGAGGCATAAACATTAATAATCCAAAAAGAATAATTATTAATATTGAGAAGAATCCAGATGAGCTAATGTGTGGGGTCAAACCCATGATAAAAAAAAAAGAGTGCCATCATGGATACAAAAGAGTGACAACTTTGCCACGTCCAACATCATGAGTAGTACAATACATCTAGCTGGCTGGCCAAATAGAATGACATGTTGAAGAAAGCAAAAGACAAGAAATTTTAACTTCTTGGAGACAAAGCACTTCAATACCAACATATTTCTACAAAGTATCCCAAAAAAAATAATTTTCTAGAGAGGTCTGTCACATCTCGAACATTCCATGAGAGGAAATTCATGAATAAAACTTCTCCATATTGTTAGAGTCTAACTCCTCATTCAGAGTGGAGAAGTGATTCTGCAAAAGATTAGTTGAGATTGACCTGATTTGAATGGACGAGGAAGAAAATATTCATTTCTCCTACACATATTCTCCTTCTAATGACGGTGAAGGACTACAAGATCACCGTTGAGCTCTTGATATAGGAGAGGAAAATTTTGATTATGCTATTATAATGACATCAAGCTGAGGTGTAGCCTTTGGCCTAGGCCACACCAAAGTATTATTATCCCTTTCTTCCTCTTTCCCCTTCGTTGAAGGGTTTGAAATAGCTTTAGCTAGCTCAGGGCCTTTGGAAAATGACCCAAATCCATTGGGCTTATTCTTACTGTTTGTAACCGTGGTCCGTTTTTCATCAAGTTTGGTAGTAGAAGTATCTACCTAATGAGACTTATCAAATTCCCATGATAGAGAAGGAGTATGAGGCACTACCAAAGGGAAGCCCTTGATCTTGTGGTCTACAGACTGACATCTATAACATGTGTTTAGAAGATAAAAATAGGTAAGCTTCTGGGTATGCTAGAAATTACCAATTTTAATGTCAATGGATTCTTTCAAATCTTGAGAAATATCAACTTCAACTCAAATCCATTTTTGGGGTCGGGCCTGGAAAAATCTATCTGGCTCAATACAAACAACCTTCCCCATAGAGGGAGTAATATGGCTCAAAAAAGGCACACAAGGCAAGGGTAATCTTGGAAACTCAAACCAGACCGGGACCCACAACTTGGTGTCATCTAAGACAATGAAGTCCTAGGTCCATGACTAAAAAACCAATAGAGAAGACTTGACATACCAAGGAACATGTTCTAGGATTGCCTAGACATGACTGACCTCTACAAAACAAAATAGAAAAATCCCTTGGTTAGATTTTGGACCATATCAAGGCGAACCCCATGAGGGACCTAGAGCTTGTTGACCCATTCTTTGAGCACTCTTTCAGGGGGATTCCTCCCAACAAAATGTCCAACAAGGGTATGTTGTTCGAGCCATTGACAATCATAATCAAATTCAAGCAAAGGTAAAACCACATCAGTTGGGGAGTCAAAATATTTACCTCGTGAAACACTTTCAGAGAAAATTTCTAGGGCTATTTGTTTAGTGGAGGAGCCATTGAGCAAATTCATCGAACCTCCAACACTAGCATGAACTGCTAGGTTGGAGCCAGTTGAAGGCATATTAAAACAAAAAAACTATAGTAAATGTGATCGCACACATAGGAAAAGATGAAATCCCTATGCAAAGAGCACAATATGATGCAAGAGGGGACAATAATAACCACAAACACAAGAAAACCATAGTAAATTTCATGCACCCAAAACTATAACATCAACATGGATCATATTTTCAACAAATATGGTAAGTAAAAACGTAGAAAGAGTAGAAGGGGTTAGTTGACCAAATGCAAACGTATGAACTCACCAAATGTCCTGTAGTCGAATTCCCAAGTGCAAATGTATGGCACAAAAAATGGGAAAGAAACTGTAATAATTATACCTTTTACATCAAGTACAAATGACTCATCTAACTTTCTTGTTCCTCTCAAATAGGAAAAAAAATGGTATTGGTGGCCAACTAGAGCACACTATGCTCGATAAAAATCCCTTCACTATGGAGACTCATGCTTGTATCAACAAAGTGTCAAGTACTTGCAAAAGGAATAGTGCAAGGAGTGCAAGGAAAGTCACACAACATCTTTCTTGCCACGTTTATATGCGATAAATGCACCAAAAAGAAAATTGACTACAACGAATGCAACCGCTATCAATAATGACCTATCACACTATATGAATATTTTTTCTTATTTATATTTTGCTTCATGAAGACATGTTTGGGAGTTGCATATGCCAACTTTCATAATGGAGGTCATAGATGTTTGTATAAGAGTGATTTTTAGGATAGCTCCACTCATGTGAGGGTTGCGAGAAATTCTATCATACTATTTTGGGACCTCATTTCAGTCCATGGTATTATTCTTTGGTGGTATTTTGGACCTCTTTAAGTCTATACATTAGAGGCATGAGATAGACTTATAAAAGGTATTTTTGTAGCGTTATGCTATTAGGCTTTTACCAAAGAAAGAATGTGTTGATCTCCATTTTAAAAGAAGAGACCAATACTATATTGTGATTATTTATTGTTGTATAATACATTGGTTTGATAATTTAGAGGTTGAATTTTTCTCAAAAGATTTTTCCAAAGTATATTTGTGTCATTTGACAAGTCTTTTGGTTGTTTCTTTTCTTTTTATCTCATTATCTATTTTTTGAGTGTGGTTTACATGTTCAAATGTTGATAAGTAGGAGGTATCTTCCACAATGTGCCAAATTGTGATATTGTTATCAATATTCAATAGTGTAGTTTTACAAGTCAAACTCATTGACCCATGTTTCATGAGTAGTGGTTCACAAGAACTCGTCTCTCATGATAATGAATGATCCAATTAGCACTCATTGCATTTAGGTGATGGTCAAAGAGGTGAAGAACTAGGTCTTCCTAGGAGGTCACCCATCCCAGTACTACTCCAGCTCAAGTGTGCTTAACCATAGATTTTTTCCCCAAGGTTAAACCCACTTAGCTTGCAACCCCGTTTACAAAACCTTCATCCAATGTTGTGCCTTATGAACCATTCATTATAGAGACCCTTTAGCTCATCAATTGATAAGTAGGAGGTATCTTCCACAGTGTGTCAAATTGTGATATTGTTATTAGGAGTCAACCATGAAGTTTTACGAGTCAAACTCATTGACCCATGTTTCATGAGTAGTGGCTCACAAGAATGCATCTCTCATGATAATGAATGGTCCACAGTTTTTCATTGCACTAAAAGATCGAATTGTTAATTCCCAATAAAAATACTAGAGTTAACGGATCCACGAGAGGCTATTAGTCCATGTCACAAATCCCAAGGGGAGGGCTGACCATCTACCGAAAAACTCCCCCTCAACATTACCCGAGGGGATTCTAACTTGAAACCTTTGGTTCTGATACCACTTGTTGGCCCATAGTTGTTGTTGCACCAAAATATTGACATGTTAATGCCCGATACAACTACTAAAATTAACGGATCCACGAGAGGCAGTTATTCCATGTCATGAATCCCGAGGGGAGCCCTGACCATCTACCAACAAAAAATATTGGATGTTGTGGTCGAGTTGCTAATATGTGGTTTTCATTGATGTCAACACTATTACCATTAATGTCTTTAAGATTGTATATGTCGAGGATATTGAGAAAATTGTAATAAAATATGTTACAAGTTGTATGTGAAGCAGTGAAGATCAGTATGGTATAAATTTAAGTATGTTGATAACTAGATGTTGCGGATTAAAGGGTTTGTTCTCAAGCCTATCTAGTTTCTACTCTGAATTTTTTAGAGGTGTGCATGAAGATTTTATCAAGTTATAAGTTTATGTGTTCTAATAGCTATTTTGTTACTGCAAATGGTGTTCATGGAAGAAGATGATGTGATTTTGGTAATCTGAGTTGTTGTGTATGTTCCTGAAGTGTTCATGGATGTTTCTAGATCATGTTCTATATGTGTTGCATTTCCACATTGATCATTGTGCTTGTGATCTGAGATTTTCTCTTGCAACGTGTTCATGTTTTTCATGTTCATGACCGACAAGGTTTTGAAGCATGTTGTGGATCTTTGAGGAAGAATCTTTGAAGGTGTTTTGTATTTGAGAATATTGTTTTGGGTCTATACTATGTTGTGGCCAACCTTGGTTGATGCGTATTGATAATCTTTATTGTTTTGGGCCGACAGTTTGCACTCATTCTACTATTATGTTGAAGCCGACATAGAGCAATGTAATTTCTTATTATGGATATATATAAGTGGTTGTTTCTTGATTTGATGGATGTGAAGTGTGTGTGGAATACGAACTGTGTGAGTGCTATGTGCGAAAAAGGTTCAGATCATTCGAAGGTAGAGCACAGTGTGAAGAAGAGTGAAAGAAAGTAAATAAGTGTTCATGTGATTAACTGGAACTGTACTCGAGCATTAGCAGATGCTACTTTCTCAGTTCAAATTCTTCAGATGGATTTAATCTGAATGTTTTTTGTAAGAAAATGAGTCTTCCTTTGAGTAGTGAGCTTTAGGCAATCTGTATTCCTCATATATTTTTCTTATACTTTTAACAGGGTATAACTTGTGGATTAACCTCCACTGTGGTTTTTCCCCTAATAAGGTTTCCATGCAAAAATCTTGGTGTTATGTGTGTTTCTGATGTGCTGTTGATTCATGCTTTCACTGTTATTAATCAGATTTGAGATTAAAGGTTAATAAGTTTAATAAGTTTTAAATTCTAAGACAACTGATTCACCCCCCTTTCTCTGTTGTCTTCCTTTGTATTTCCAACACTCATTGCATCTAGGTGATGCTCAGAGAGGTAAAGCACTGGGCCTTCTTGGGAGGTCACCCATCCCAGTACTACTCTAGCTCAAGTATGCTTAACCACAAAAATTTTCCCCAAGGTTAAGCCCACTTAGCTTGCAACCCCATTTGCAAAACCTTCAGCAAGTGTTGTTCCTTATGAACCATTCATTATATAACCCCTTTAACTCATCAATTGATAAGTAGGAGGTATCTTCCACAAAGTGTCAAATTGTGATATTGTTATCAAGATTCAACCATGTAGTTTTACAAGTCAAAGTCATTGACCCATGTTTCATGAGTAGTGGTTCACAAGAACCATCTCTCATGATAATGAATGGTCCACTTAGAACTCATTGCATCTAGGTGATGCTCATTGAGGTGAAGCACTGGGCCTTCCCAAGAGATCACCTATCCTAATGCTACTCCAACTCAAGCACACTTAACCACAATGTTCTTCCCTAAGGTTAGGCCCACTTAGCTCGCAACCCCATTTGCAAAACTTTCAGCAAGTGTTGTGCCTTATGAACCATTAATTATAGAGCCCCTTTAGCTCATGAATTTATAAGTAGGAGGTATCTTCCAAACGTGTCAAATTGTGATATTGTTATCAAGATTTAATTGTGTAGTTTTACGAGTCAGACTCACTAACCTATGTTTCATGAGTAGTGGTTCAAATAACCAATCTCTCATGATAATGAATGGTCCATTTAGTACTCATTTAATCTAGGTAATGCTCACAAAGGTGAAGCATTGGGCCTTCCCGCGAGGTCACCCATCCCAGTACTACTCCAGCTCAAGTGTGCTTAACCACAAAGTTCTTCCCCAAGGTTAAGCTCAATTAGCTTGCAATCCCATTTGCCAAAACTTCAACAAGTGTTGTGCCTTATGAACCATTCATTATAGAGCCCCTTTAGCTCATCAATTGATAAGTAGGAGGTATCTTCCACAGCGTGTCAAATTGTGATATTTTTATTAGGATTCAACCGTGTAGTTTTATGAGTCAAACTCACTAACCCATGTTTAATGAGTAGTGGTTCACAAGAACCCCTCTCTCATGATAACGAATGATTCACTTAGCACTCATTGCATCTAGTTGATGCTCAGAGAGGTGAAGCACTAGGCCTTCCTAGGAGGTCACCCATGCTAGTACTACTCTAGCTCAAGCACATTTAAAATTTTGTTAAATTTCTTATAGATTTGATTATTGTGTTATTCTCTCAAAGGGTTCATGTGGAATACCTATACTTAATAATTATGTTTAGCTTTTGGCTTAATTGTTAAGGGTTTTGTGGATACTTTTCCTTAAAGGAAATTGTCTAAAATGAGCAAAAAATACTCATTGAATCTTCCAACATTATCATTTTATTTAATTATAGAAACAACTAAATTAGATTATCATCACCTAGATGCAATGAGTGCTAAGTGGACCATTCATTATCATGAGAGATGGGTTCTTATGAACCACTACTCATGAATCATGGGTCAATGAGTTTGACTTGAAAACTACACGGTTGAATCTTGATTGGAATATCATAATTTGACACGCTGTGGAAGAAACCTCTTAATTATCAATTGATGAGCTAAAGGGGCTCTATAATGAATGGTTCATAAGGCATAACACTTCTTGAAGGTTTTGCAAATGGGGTAGCAAACTAAGTGGGCTTAACCTTAGGGGAAACTCCATGGTTAAGTGCGCTTGAGCTGGAGCACTACTGAGATGTGTGACCTCCCGAGACGGACCAATGCTTCACCTCTGTGAGCATCACCTAGATGCAATGAGTGCTAAGTGGACCATTCATTATCATGAGAGATGGGTTCTTGTGAACCATGAGTACTCATGAATCATGGGTCAATGAGTTTGACTCGAAAACTGCACGGTTGAATCCTGATAGCAATATCATAATTTGACACGTTGTGGAAGAAACCTCCTACTTATAAATTAAATTTCACAAACTTTTCTTTCCTTGCACTAAAATAAAAATATGACATCAATATTAAGTATAATAGCCTATGATTTTTTTAATACTTACAAACAACCTATTAATATTTTTATTATTTAATAACATTTTTAAATATTATTACTAAAAATGTAAATATTATAATATTTTTTATTTTAAAATGTTTAGAAGGAAATTTTCACAATACACATAACAAAACATATATCTTTAATACTAGTTAATCATAGATGCTCTAAAAACAGAAATTTGAACATATTACTTCTAGATGAACTCTAACTTATCAACAATAAAATTAATAAAATTAGACTATAAAATAAAAATAATAATAAATTATTTTATGTTATCATCACATCATACCATAAATTATATAATTTTTTATCATTAATTAATATAAATTATTATTATTTATATTTAAATTTTAGTGAAAATATATATTAAAAATTAGTAAAAGAAAAAATATAAACATCATATATATAAATAATTTATTTGAATAGTTTAAAAATTCATATCTTTTCAATTGTTCTTTGATCATTTCTTAATTTTTTTTATTTTCCTTTCAATTGTTCTTGATCATTTTGATTTCCTTTTGACATTGCATATCATGATTAAAAAGAAGTGTATAAATTTACAAAAACTATAAAAAACTATCTAGCAAATTCGTAAATTTAAAATTACAAAATAATCAAATATCAAATTGTTCTGCTGAAGAGTGCAGCAAAGGTTGGACTGTGGTGCATTGAAGGAAGAACCTTTGTTTAGAACCTTTACACACTGTCTTTGCTGTCAATATGGATTGGTTGTTTTGTTGTAGCTGATATAATGCTTTGTACCAGTTTTTCCTTTTTCTTAGACTTTAAGTTTGCAAATCCAGTCAGCCTCCATGATAACTTAAATACATATGCCTCTTTATAACCAGCAATGTAAAAGGCCTTCAATTATTAGCTGATATCAAAACTTTAATTCTGAGCAAACACTTTTATTCTGGTTTCTCCCTTGCTTTCAAGCCATATCAACAAAGGTCTTAATTAGATTTATCAGATGCCCTGGACTGAATCTCCTTCCCTCTGCAATCTCTGCTTGCTGAATATCAAACAAAAGCAAATTCTGAGCCTAAATTTTATGACCTTATTCAGATGATATGGAATAAAAATAAAAATAATCAGATTGTGATACACCTTCACCAAGTGTATAAAGCTAAAACATTATTAACAGGTCCAATGGCTACAAAGACTTTCTCCAGATGCATAAAGTAAAAACAGTTGTAATATCCATGCCTACATCAATATTTTCTTGTCTTTCTACCATTTGTCCCTCTGAAAAACTTTTTGGTATTAAGGAATCACTGTAATACATGGTAACCTATTTTGATGTATCCAAACAAATACTATTGGAAAACAAAATAATGTACAGTTAATCACTAGCAAAAACAACCTGGAAAGAAAAGCATCAAATTATAAGGATGCTTTGGTTTACAAAGGCAGAAGAAATTGATAGAGCGTTAATTCTACAGGAGAAATTGAAATGACCTAAAATGAACTAAAATTCCTGATAGCATCGAGCAGTATAAGGCTATTTTATAGATTCCTATCAAACTTGTATGGATCTGAGGTTCATATAGAGTTCAAGTGCACTCTTTTAAAAAAGAAAAATCCTAAATAGATTCATGTATCATTGGTTATTTAAGATAAAAGTTACTGTTTAGACTCTCACTGGGCCTCATTTCATTATAGTTCTCAACATATCTAAGATGCTAGCAACAACAACCACTTCAGAGATTTTGTCATACCTAAGGTGTGTTTTTCAGTTCATCTATCATATGTAGAAACCATAACAGATGGCATAAATGAACCAAATGCATTCAACAGACATTTTGAATATTGTGTAGATCTAAAGCCTATCTTATTCCTTCAGTTTCTAACATCCAAAATTATGGAATACCACAAATTATCAAAAATCATTTTTCATTAAGTTCATATTTATAGTATGATATTAACATCAGAATTCAATTATATAGTTTTTTAGTTAAATTTATTGATTTATTTTTCATGAGTGGTGGTATGTATGAACCTATTTCTCATAAGAATGAATAGTTCACTTAGCACTCATTACATACATGGGTGAAACATCAAAACTTTTTGGAAGGTCATCTATTCTAGTACTACTCTGACTCAAGCATGCTAACCATGGAGCTTTCCCCAAAGAAAATCTAAATGAGCTTAACCTTGAGAGAAACTTCATTATTAAGCACACTTGAGTCGAAGTAGTACTGAGATGGGTGATCTTATGGGAAGTCACAATGCTTCACCCATGTACATGACCTAGAAGTAATGAATGCTAAGTGGATCATTCATTCATATAAGAGATGGGTCCATTCCAATTACTACTCATGAAATATGAGTCAATGAGTTTTGACTCAAACACTATAGAATTGAAGCTTGATGTTCATTGTTAATATCATAACTTGACATGCTGCAGAAAATTCCTCCTCATCAATTTCATATTGTCAAATTTCTTTAAGACAGAAAAATAAATATAGATAGAATTTATTTGTGCATTAATCAAACCATCTTAAATATAATCATCAAGATTATATCATTGACCAGATTCTTGTAAGACACAGATTACTTCTTAGACTCCCACCAAGGCTTGTCCCTTTATATGACACAGCCACAATACATTCTATTGTATAGTAAGGCTGATAGATGCAGCATACAGAAAAAAGACCACCCAAAAACTAAAGCCTATGAATCTTATAAATGTTGATTAGATTTACACTGAGCCACTATCCCTTAACAGTTATGAAGGCATCTTGTAATCTAAAAAGTTCAAAACTAAAGAATAATAAACTTGTAACAACACTTACCTCCAGCCATTAAAGGAGCATTTTCAAGAAGGGCAGTACTGACTGTATTTGGGAAAAAAGTATTCAATGGAGATGCACCCAAAGATGAACAGTGTCCTTTAGCCATTGCACGTCTAGTCAACGAAAGCTTTCCTGTGAAAGCTTTGATCATTAGACTCTCATTTAAAAAAAGTAAGATGCATTAATCAAACAATCTTAGACATAGTCATCAAGATTATATCATTGATCAGGTTCTTGTAAGATACGAGCTACTTCTTAGACTCCCACCAAGGCTCATCCTTTTATATGACACAACAACAGTACCTTCCATTCTATTGTCCTTTAGCCACTATTTTATAATTCTGCCTGCATAATATCTACCTGCATATTCTTTCAGAAATTTGAAATGCCAAAAACTACAAGATGCAGCATACAGAACAACACTTAAAAACTAAAGCCTACGAACCTTTTAAATGTTGATTAGATTCACACTAAGCCATTATCCCTTAACAGTCATAAAGGCATCTTATAATCTAAAAAGTTCAAAACTAAAGAATAATAAGCTTGTAACAACGCTTACCTCCAGCCATTTGAGGAGCATTTTCAAGAAGGGTAGCATTCATTATGTTCGGCAATGAAGTATTCATCGGAGATGCACCCAGAGATGAAACGTCTCCTTTAGCCATTGCACGTGGATGTTCAGAATTAGAGGGACGATCAGAAGTACAAATAATGTTGCTGCTACTTTCATCTTCACCATTAGAACTAATGTTAAGAAATGATGGATTGACATAAGGAGCAACAGTAATAGAAACAGAAGAACTTGCTATAAGCCGGCTACCAGAAAGGCTGCTGCCAACGAATCCTTGCTCAACTCTGAACTGAGAGCTACCAAGCACTACAGTCAAAGAACACAAGGAAGGAGAACAGTATCCAGACAAGGATATTATTTCAGTTTGATTATACAATAATTGAAGCTGCCTCCCATGCTGATAAATTGCTGCACACCCCAGAGTTCCAGATGCTCCAAAAACACCCACATCTATGCCATGCCTCTTGCAGTACTGAGTTAAGCACTCTAACACATCATAACCAGCTGTAACTTCCAAAAAAAAAGCATTCATTGGATTTTGATGATTTCTTGTTTTTTTACACTTATTTTTTGATCCACTAGGGCGACCTCGGCGACCCTTTGGTGGCTTGGGAGCAGAATTTTTCTCTATGCTTTGTGTATTACTATTACCTACTTCCTCTGTCTCCTTCATGATGTTACCTCTACTGCAATTGTTTTCAGAGGTTCCACATGCCCAGTTTTGTTGTCCAGTTTCCATCCCAACTTCACTTACAATCTTAAATACCTGAAAAGAAAAAAAATCAACTGCACTCAATCAAGAAGATATTAAAATAAATAATATTATATTAATTTTGGGGTCTGAAGGTGGTGCTCTAGGAAAAGAGCACATAGGCTCAAACTGGAAGGCATTAGCACATATTGCAGCAACAGATCACTTAGAAGAGTTTCAGTTAGATAATATATGTCACATTGACAATAACATAAAGAAGAAGCATTAAGACTTACATCATATTGAAAATCACAAAAAATTACATCTAAATTCAAAAGGTTATAGTCTATCTTTACAAAAATTACATCTAAATTCAAAAGATTATAGCATATCTTTACATGAAGTCATTAATAATGTCAAACTTTCTATGTAACTTTAATATCAAAATATAAAATTTTAAATCAAAATGATTAACCTTAAAACAATAAGTACAAATTTTTGTACTTACATTATAATAGATGTGAAAGAAAATCAACATAAAATATTTTGAAACTCATTGTTCATAATTACTATTTTCAATCTGATTAAAAAAAAAGGTGTACTTTTTTAACAAGTAAATATATGAATTGAAAACAAGATTGGACTTACATCATAATAGATGTAAACAAAATTACAATAATCTACAAAATCTAAAACTCAGTGTTCATACCCTAAAACAAAATGTGTAGATTTTTTAAATAAATATATATGAAATGAAAAGAGCATTGAACTTACACCATAATAGACGCAAAAGAAAATTACCATAAAACAAAATTAAAACTCAATTACCCTTTCAATTGATTAACCCTAAAACAAAAAGTGCAATTTTTTGAACAAATAATTATATGAATTGAGAAGTAGATTAGACTTACACCATAGTAGATGCAAATAAAAATTACGATAAAACAAAATACGAAACTCATTGTTCATAATTACCCTTTTCAATCTGATTAACCCTAAAACAACAATATGATTAACCCTAAAACAACAATCTGATTAACCCTAAAACAAAAAGTTCAATTTTTTTCTAACAAGTAAAATATATGAATTGAAAATAAGATTCGATTTACATCATAATATATGCAAAAGAAAATTAGATGAAACAAAATTTGAAACTCATTGTTTATAAATACCCTTTCAATCTGATTACTAAAAATATCTATTTGAAAAAAATTAAAAACTTATAAATACAACTTTGGATCTCTGTTATTTAGAAAAAAAATCTATAAGAAATTTACCTCTAAATCTTGATGAAGTAGCCCTGCTAGATTGGTTTGAAGCAATTGAGATGAAATAGAATGCACCCAAGTTCTATTTGATCTACTCTAGATTATGATATGATGTGGATTGCTAAACCAGCATGACCTTGATATGATTGCAAGAATGAAATAGAGAAACAACAACCCGAGGTTAAGAATAACAGACTTGCTTTATGATGAACGATGGGGCCTTTAGGTATAGAATTTTCAAGAGGAAAAATCAAAGGCTAGGATAGATTGATGATGGATGGCTAAGATTGATTGAGGATTATAGTTTAAGCTCAAAAATGTAGTCATGTGACAAATGTCACATGAGAGATAAGATGGATGGATTAGGGCAACATCTTTATTTGAATGGCTAGGATTAAGAGGTGTAATATAAAATGAATGGATGAGATGAAGAGTTAGTTTGACTTTTGGAAAGCTATCTAGGTTCAATGAATCTAGATTAGGAGTTAGAAATGTGAAAGAGACACTTGTCACATGATGAAAATTTTAGATTGTGATCCATGTGAACAAGTTTAAGGGCTAAGATTAAATGGACAAAGATAAAGATGAATGCAAAATTAGTTAAATAAATAATAATATTTATTTAATTACGTTGAAAGCGTTAACAGTGAAAGCAACAAAATGACAGGTCAGTGGAAGTCATGTAAAAATGAATTTGATTTTTCTATAAAGACATCTCTCCGTGATTAATTTTGGAAGCAATTTGTAAAAAGTGAAATAATTATGTTGCAAATAAAAATAATATAATTTTTAAAAGTGTCAAGAAATTGACATTTGTAGCTTGAGACTAAAAAGAAATAATTTAGGTTTAGGGTTTAGGGTAAGGGTTAGGGTTCTAATAAGGGTTCAAAAAAGCTTTAAAAAATATTTTACATTTAAAATTTAAGAACAATGTTAAGTAAAGAAAAAATATTAATTATAAAAAATAGAAATTCATATTTTTTAACATTTAACATTTATTTTTACAGAATTATTTTATTTTGAAAAGAAACAATGAAATCATATATATGACTTTTGAAATTAATGTTTTCGTCATATTTACAATAACTATCATTTTTTTATAGACCCTTAGGGAATATTAAAAATTTAAATATTATCTAAGAAATATTTGATAATTTGATTAGGAAGAAAATTTTAACCATCTCCTCTATTTACTATTTTTTTGGTGAGGGGTAAACTAGGAGTATCGAATGTAATTATTCACACTACAATCACACAAATATTTTGGTAAAACTACATTCACACTACAATCAATTATGAACTAAGTTTTTTTCTTTGATGTTTTAATGTAAAAAAAATCAAATATTTTTTATTTTAATCATACAAATATTGAATTGCAAAAATATATAATTTATTAAATGTTTTATAAATTATTATTTTATAGTATTGAACTGCAAAATTACATAATTTATTAAAAATTTTACAGGTTATTATTTTATAGTATTGAATTGCAAAATTACATAATTTATTAAATGTTTTACAAGTTATTATTTTATAGCTACAAACATACATAATTTATTTAATAAATAAAATGTTAAATGTGTTTTATATATCCTCCTTTTTACGTTTTACTTTCTAAAAAAAATAAAATTGTTTTTCTTATTCATAAACATATGCAAGTACAACCATACATAATTTATTAAACATTTCACAAGTTAAAATTTATTGCAAATACCAATACTAATTATTGCAAATTTCATAGTGTTTCAAATTATCTAAACACAACCTTTTATCCAAGTATTTATCTTCTCACACATTTGCAAATTCCATTAATTTATGCTTATTTGTACATTTCAAATGATTTAATTTTAAAATTAAATCATAGAAAAAAAAATAATAATAATTTGAAGAGTTTTTTTTAAATATTTTAAATTTGAAAAAAAATGTTAACATGAAACTTACACACAAACATTTTCATTCATTCAACAAATTTCCTTACAATCTCTATTGTCTAACTTACATTGTAATGATAAGTTAATATACTAGAAACATAACAGTGAAATATATTTTATATTGTGATTTAAGTCAATTAATATCCTAACTATCACAATTAAAACTTACTAATCAATGTTATATTTATATTTAAATGAGTTATCATAACCCTATTCCTAACCATAACCCTACCCTTAGCCCTATTCCTATTGAATATGAACCTCCTTGTGGAACTACTACCTACTATTATCTTTTTTCTACAAAGTTAATATATGGGTATGGCCTCGAAGGTCATTTTTACCTACAAAATATATCTATTTTATTTAAAAAATATATATTTTTCAAAGAAAATTGTTCAAATAGTTTTTATAAAATGTATATGTTGATTAAAAAATTTATTATAAAGACATTTGTATATATTTATGATAAATTATTTTCAGATTAAATGTTTTATGGAGATTGCTATATAAAATTTTAAATTTTAAATATATGAAAAGCATATTCTAGTTTAATCTATAATTTTTTTATAAAATTTTAAATATAATATTAAATTAAACAATAATCAATTAGAAATCTAATTCCAAAAATAATGAAGTATAATATTTTATAAATAAAATAATTTATAATGCCATGTAAACTTATATGATTGCACTTTCAATGAATTCATAAATATTTAGATGTAATGGAATGGGTTTTTTTATATTTTAAACTAACTTTTTAAATTTATAATTTGTACTTAAATAAAAACAATTTGCAATTATTTTACAAGGAACATAATTTTTAAAAATATATTAAATTTATCAATGCTTGAATTTTTTTTTTACATTTAAAAGAACAAAATGGTCTCACCTCTTTGGTGCAAGGGCACCATGGTTATGTTGATTTTAGTAATGCATTTAGGTGTTTAGGTTAGCAATGTGGGTGTTTTATCATCAAAATTATTTAATAAGGTCGACTCAAGACCAATTTTCCATGTTTAGTGTCATGTAGGGTCATTTTTAGGCATTGGAAAAATTTGGTGAAGAATGGAAAAGTTGCTTTGCAACTTGGAAAAATTGCATGTAGGAGGAATAGGAACAGTCACTTGAGTGTTTTCTTGCATGTAACTGATGAGCAATGTTTTTTCTGTAATTTTGTGTAATTTTTTGTGTTTGCTTGCTCTATACGTACCCATACTATAGTGTCATGAGCTGAGACTTATGGGAAAGGTTGATATAGTGTTCTAGATTTCATTTTAGCTTATTGTCGTAGAATATCATCAAGAATAAATCTTGTTTGAAGCATTTTATCGCAGACTGCTTAGAAATCCTCCTTTTCAAGGGTTTGGGTACAGAAATGTAATTTTCAACTCATTCCACCATTGTAGATTAGCCAAAATGAGTGGAATGGTAGTTTTAGGATGGATTTTAGTATTTTATTTGTTTTTTGGATTAGGGGATGCAGTTTGGAGGAGTTTTGACAAATCCCTAGCCTAACATCCTCAGGTGTTAGGCTTGGTAGGATAGAGAAAGAGTGGGACAACAACTTGGAAGAGTGTTTTATTGCAAAAACTTGTGATTGTGACCCTATGTGACTATTTTTTAACATTGGTGAAGTGTTTAGGTGTTTGAGAAGTGGTTTCTTGGTAGATGCTTTGTAAAAGTGGCCTAATTAGCCTAGTCTCAGGCATAGCAGACCAGATTTGTGTGATTTTTTCCAAAAAAACCTATATCTCTAGGAAAATATGTTAGAATGGGGCCTAATGGGTATCTAAAATGGTTTGGGTTTCATGGTGAGACGGCCTTCTCTAAAAGATATGCTTCAAAACACCATTTTGGAGACCTAGTTGGAAAGACTAGTGAGTTAGTGAAAAGAACCATTGCATGGGTCTAGAGACTTAAGTAGTGGTTATGTTTTACTAAGTAGTGTTAGGAAAAGCTAATCCACCCCCTCTTTACATTAGGTGGTATCCGAGCTAAGGCTTTTATTGGAAGTGGGAAGTGAATGAGAGTGGGCATAAGCAAAATGCCTCCAAAGAGTAATCCAATGGCCAAAGAGGTAAAATAATTGAAAGAGTAGTTACTTCAAAAGGAAAGGCTCTACAAGGAGTCACAAGAATCAACCCTTGAAAGAATAGAAGCTCTGGAAAAGAATTAGAGGAGAGGAATGGTTAGTGGTGACCAAAGTGAGAATGAAGATAAGGGTGAGAGTGAGAACCCTCCAATAGGAGTTCAAGAAGAGGATGAGGAATCAGATCCTAAAGAAAAGAGAATGGTCAGGATGCTAAATTTTTTCAAGGGTGACAATATTCCAAAAGTGAAAGTGGAAGTGCCTATGTATGGTGGAAAATTGGATAGTGAAGAAGTTTTGGCTTGGATAGACACTTTGGACAATTTTTTTGAGTATGAAGAGATAAAAGACAACAAGAAGGTGAAATTCGTAAAGACCAAGTTGAAGGGACCTACCCTAACATGGTGGAACAATTTCCAAGAAGAGAGAGTGAAGAAAGGAAAGGAAAAGATAAGATCATGGGACCAGATGGTAGCCGAAGTGAAGACACAATTCTTTCCTATAGACTATGCAATACAAACCTTTAGGAAGCTGCAATATTTGAAGCAAAATGAGCTATATGCAATGGCATATACTAAGGAATTTTATAAATTGAGCATAAGGGAAGGACATACTAAAGATGAGGTTGAGAAAGTGGTCAGGTACTTAAATGGCCTTAGATTTAATTTACAAGATGAGATTGGTCTTACAACTCCTAGGACAGTTGAGGAGTGTTTCCAATTGGCAACTAGAGTAGAGGAAATAATAAAAAGAGAGAAAGAGTAGCAAGGAAGAGGAATAGGGAAAATTTTCAAAGGTGGAGGAAACTTTGGTGTAAGAGGGCAGCTACAAGGTGAATCAAGCAACCAACAAGAACAAAGCAGAGAGTCAAATGGTAGAGCTAACTTCAGAGGAAGGAGATTTGGTGGTAAAGGAAAGTTTGGTGGACAAGGGAGAGGATCTGACACTTTCTTAGGCAGATGTTATAGCTAAAATCAATTTGGACATCTAGCTTGGAAGTGCCCAGACAAACAAGCATCTAGTTCTCATGTTGGAGAAAGGAGGACCCAAATAGTGCATGAGGAGGACAATGAAAGTATTAATTCACCTTCTCTACATGCTTCTCTAGAGGTAGGTGAGTCTTTGATGTTAAGGAGGACACTAATCAAGGTGCCAACCACTAAAGAACCCCCACAAAGGAAGGCATTATTCAAGGCAACTTGCAAAGCACAAGTAAAGTTTTGTAAAGTAGTGGTATATTCTAGTTCTACTGATAATCTTGTGTCTTTGGAGATGATAGAAAAATTGAAAAATGAAAAGGAACCCTCATCCAACACCCTACAAATTTTCATGGCTCAATAAGGGTCAACAAGTTTTGGTGAATGAGCAGGCTTGGGTTGAATTTAACATTGGTCCCTACAAGGATTAAATACTATATGACATCATCCCTATGGATATATGCCACGTACTCCTAGGAAGGCCATGGTAGTTCAATAGAAAATCCAAACATGATGGGGAGAAGAATATATATATGATAGAGAAGGATGGGAATTCATATACCCTTTCACCCATTCAAGAATATGTTAGTTCAGTTCATGAAGGACCAAGTGTGTTGGTGGTCAAGGAGAAAGTTTTTTGAATAGTTTGGATGAAGAAGATATTGGTTATGCCATCATTGGGAAGCCTACATTAGTTATGACAACAATAGATGGAGAGGAGAAACCTAAAGAGGTGTAGAACCTGTTGGATAGATATGAAGATATAGTGGAAAAGGAGATTCCTGGTTCGTTGCCTCCTGTAAGGGATGTCGGTCATCATATTGATCTCGTAGTGGGTGCAAGCTTGCCTAACAAAGGAGCATACAAGATGACACCTGATAAGAATGAAGAGATCAAAAATTAGATTCAAGATTTGTTGGATAAAGGTCTCATAAGGGAAAAATTGAGCCCTTGTGTTGTGCCTACTATCTTGGCACCCAAGAAGGATGGAACTTGGAGGTTATGTATTGATTCAATGGAATCAATAAGATCACGATTAGATATAGATTCCCTATATCCCAGATGGAGGATTTAATGGATAGTTTAGTACGTGCATGCTACTTCTCAAAAAATTATTTGAAAAGTGGATACCATTATATCAGAATAAGGGAAGGAGATGAGTGGAAGACCACCTTCAAGACCAATGAGGGTTTGTATGAGTGGTTAGTGATGCCATTTGGGTTTTCAAATACCCCAAGCACATTCATGAGGTTGATGAATCAGGTTCTAAAGCAGTTCATAGGCAAATTTTTTGTGGTATACTTGGATGAAATCCTTGTATATAGTAAGACAAAGGAGGAGAACTTGCAGTAGTTGGATTTGGTGTTGAGGAAATCGAATGAGGAGAAGGTAATGATCAACCTCAGGAAATTTGAGTTCAAGAAACAATTTTTTTTTTACCTTGGTTTTGTGGTCTCCAAAGGTACCTTGAAGATGGATCCCACAAAGGTAGAAGCCATACTTAGTTGGCCAACTCCTAAAATAGTAGCAGAGGTAAGGAGCTTTCATGCCTTAGCTAGTTTCTATAGGAATTTCATTAAGAAATTCAGTCACATTTGTTCACCTATCATTGATACCATCAAAGGAAATAAGAAGAATAAGTTTCAATGGAATGATGAAGCTAAGAGGAATTTTGAATACTTGAAGACAAGAGTGGAACAACTGTTGGAAAATGTGCCTCAACTTGTTGGCTTGAACCTTTGTTAAAGTAGTTGGTAGATCTCCCCTTTGTGTTCATGCCTTTACCTCCATACCGCTAGATTTTTGTGGAAGAGATCCGATAGCACAGTTACCACCATATCACGGGAGCCTTCTGGCTAAGGTGCGGTAGTGCGTTGTTACTATCGTACCACAGGAGTCTTCATACCGAGGAGCAGTACTGTAGTTACTACCATACCACGAGAGGCTTCTGGCTGAGGTGTGGTAGTGCAGTGATACCGCCATACTGTGGGAACCTTCAACCTAGCAAGTGATAGCACGAGGAACCATTATACCAAAAGGGTCTCTTGATTTCCTGGCATTAGTGCAACGCACAATCTTTCCTCAAGGGTTCTTTCATTGTTTGGCGGTTGTGTGGTGGTACCACCATACCACAGGTGTCTTCAAGATGAGATGCGGTAGTATTATGTATATCGCCATACTGTGAGGGCTTCGCATATGTCAAGCGGTAGCATGGTATACCGCCATACCTCGAGGGTCTTCTAGATGGCTAGTAGTGGTGCAGTGGAAGAACCACAAGGAACAACAGACAATTTGGTGTGATAGTCAAATGTGATGGACGAGTGATGTGTTGACACGTGCACAATTTCACTTTTTGATTTTACATTGTTGTTGTAAATCAACAATCATTGGCTGAAAGATTTATTTTCTGACTCAGGGTTGACAGAGTGAAAATATAGTAATATTCCCTGTAACCAAAATTTAATGTTGGGCAACTCGATGTGTGTTGCATGGTGGTGTGCGAAGGAAGCTTATCGGTGAAGTAATTAATAAAAACCCTAATGGTTGTTGGTCGGTACATCAAAAGAGAGAGATAGAGATTTCATTGTATTTTGAACAAGGATTATAACAGTGAGCGTGTGTAACAAACTAAAGTCTGTGATTTGAGGTTGACCAAGGTGATGCTATTGTGAGTTAATATCTTAAAGTGAAGCCTGTAACTTTGTATGTAATTGATTTACTGTAATACAAAGTGACATTACTTGGTGTGGTGGGTTTTTCTCTCGTAAGGGTTCTCCCATGTATATCTGATGTTATCTATGTGTGCGTGTTTATTTTTCTATCTCTCTTGTTGTTTTGTGTGCATCTCAAACACATGTAAATTGTTGAATGAAGTCAAAGTCTTTGTTTTTTGCACTTCTCTTCTGAGGATTTTGCATTAGGAAGGCATTTTCTGCATTGATTCTTTCCTTACAAGTGGTATCAAAGCCTGACCAGTTGTGTTATCCTTGTGAGTAGGGATAGTTTTTTGTGCTAATCTTGTTTTAGTGAGAGTCTTGCAAAGGAAGAATCAATTACTTAGTCTACTATTTGAGATGGCAAGTACATCAAGTAGAGTAGAAATTGAAAAATCCAATGGTGGCAATTTTGAGTTGTGGAAACTCAAAATGGAAGACTTGTTGGTGTATAGAAACCTCCAGGGAAAAGTTAAAGAAACACCCCCCCTTGGCTAAAGTGTAAAATCCTAGTGAATCTTGTATTATGCCCGATAAAAATATTAAATTTATTGGTGAATTTTTTTGTTTTTCGAGCAAAAAAAATTCCAATTGGTGAATCTTTTACAATCTCTGGAAGTCTATGGAAAATGGTGGTGAATTACAATTTATTTTAAATGAATAAAATATTTTTCATTGGCGATTAAAACCTTTTTTCAAACCAATTTTTTTTTTCTCTTGGCAAATTAACCCTGTTTTCAAAACAGAAAAAAAAATGTTGGTGAATAAAACCTTTTTTCAAAGCAAATAAACAGATATGTCAATAAAAATCAATGTGGTTGGAAAAAATATCAAATTCTAGGACATATTTTCCATACATTCAAATTCATTCAAAAAGCGTCTGAAATGCGAACAACTATCAACATATTTATTATATTTGAAGCCAGATGTTAATGAAAATTAATATAATCTATGACCATTCGATGAATTTTTTATGGACGACTGTAGTTGCATTCCAGAAGTAAATCTTTGAAGCAATAGGCTTGTGAATTGAAACCTCTAGAACAACACTAGAACCATTAGATTTCTAGAAATCAGTGGTTGAGATTTTATTACTTATTAAATCATTTAGTTATAACAACCAAAATAATATTAAGGAATATGATCAGAGCCATTGAAGGGACTATACCAAGGAGCAAAATATTAAGGAACTAGTGTTACTAAATCATTGATAAAAATTGGTGTGAAATATTAAGGAAATTCTAAAGGAGCCTCTTAAGTACATGTTTTTTTTATAGTTAAATAGTTGCTATATGGGGCAACACCCTGTATCAATCGAAAAGAGTTTGTAAATTCCATTTCCAGAAAACATTAAAAACCCAAATATTTAACAAACTGACATGGACACTTATAGAGTATGAACTACAAATATTTAACAAACCAATGACCATCACAAACCAAAATGAACTTCCACAGACACCAAATTATGCATTGCTACAATCAACCTCACTGGTCTTCTTGGCTTTGATTGCATTTTGAATCATTGGACAATCACCACCATAGGCACTATGGGCAAGATGGTTTTCTCATTCCTCCTAGCTTCTGGTGTCATTCACTACCCATTCTTCACCAGTGCCTAAATCCCAATCCTCCTCGTCCAAAGACCACCTTTCCCCATTGAGAGATTTAGCTAGCACAAATTCCTTCGCCCAACCCTTTGGACAGTCTTTGAGAATGTCAGCCACACACAGAAGAAAGTCAATACACCTATCAATTTCCCCCGACTGATTTTTGAGAGTTGCATGGTCCAACGAGCACACTAGGGGGAACTTTGGTACTGATCATTCATTCCCATGAGCCTTGTAGTAGTGCAATGATAGAGGAGTCATGAAATTTCCATCAATGTTGTCCAGTGCCTCATCAATATTTTACAACATAGAGTGTTGAAAAAACATTTGGCATAGCTTCTTCCCCTGAGCTTTCGAGACACCCATGTACACGAGCATTGCTAGAAACATGGTGGGTATTTCTGAATTCCCCCTGAGCTTGTGGGTAGCCAACAAAAATTATGGGCCCGAAACACCCTTCACCGCCTGAAGCACCAGTGGTTGCTTAGACACCATTATCCCTTTCAATCATTCACCACAGAAAGCATTTTGTTGCTTTGTGGAATTCATAAACAAAGGAGTCTCCATTGCCCCTTGGTGTTTCTCGAGAGCGTTAAACCAATTTGAGAAAAATGAGCACAACCCCTATTTGTAGCAAGATTCAAGTGGTGAATTAAATGTTTGTTTTAAAAGAGGGACTACCTAGGAAGAACATTTTACACAAAGGATGTATAGGCCAAACAAGGTTGAATTATCAACCTTATAAAATAATTTTTAATAGTTTGAAGGATATTCCATATCTATAGCTAGATTTTAGCGCAAATCAATCTAACCATGACTGTTCGATGAATTTTGGATGGATGCTTGTAGTTGCATTCTAAAAGTAAACCTCTGAAGCACTAGACTTGCATATTGAAACCTCCAGAATAACACTACAATCGTTAAATGTGGACATATGGCGAGATCAAGGCTCATTTCTCATCACTCATTCTGTATTTTTCAATGCCTAGATGTTGTACATTTCATTTAATTGAAATTCTCAATCTTTTTGAAGAAAGTGTGGTTGTCTTACTACTAGTGCTAGCAGTGGTGAAAATTAATTCCATATGTGATATGAACATCCGAAGAGATTTCTTGGACAACTCATAGCTTTAATGAAACAAGATTTTTAATGATTTCATATCGTATGAGTGGCACTGGTGATTTTGATAGCTTGTTAGCTTGAGTTACAGTTTTCATGTAGCTAGACATCAATCAAATTAAAGATTTTAATTATACACAAATTGCGATTAACATTATACCTAGGCTGGTAGCGGCACCGTTGTATGGTGGCCCATAAATGGGGATAGTGAATAGTGGATAGTGTCCTTAAGGGTTTTCATTTTCTAGGGTTAATAACGATTCAAGAAGAAGATGATGTGGTATTATTGGGGATACTGTAAATTCTCCTACCTATAGTTATATAGTTATAGAGTAATCAGTAAAAGACAAATTTCTTTCAATTTAGAATGGGTGGAATTGGAAAGAAGTTTATTTGGTTAACTTGACTTCTCAGATAGGTTTTGAACCAGGATGAGGAGCTCTGATAGAGATAAGTGCTATACCATTGAATGTAAGTTGTATGCAAAATATGGGAGAAGATTTGCTACTCCTCTTATATCTTCAAAACTCCTTATTCCCTAGTATGGTTTGCTTGGGGGGTTGGGGCCCTAGCTCGGTTGGCTAAATCTTTCCTGTTGCAGGAGGTTGGTCACGAGGTCTAGTCTCCCCCACCCCCGTGGTACTGGAGGGCATGTCACACTAGCGCTGCCAGTCACGTTAAAAAGTTTACCAAGCACACTGTAGTTTATAGGGGGTCGTGCTACCCGATTCTTGCAGTCTAATAAATAAAATAAAATAAAATAAAAAGTATGGTTTGCTTGGCAAGCCCCATGCATTTATTTTTAGACAAATTTGTATTACATCTTCTGCATGACTCTGGTTCTCAAAGGGGATAAGTACATTTTATATCTTCAGAGCTCCCATTTCCCCATAATGATTTGAACTTCCTTTCCCCCAACATGGTTAGAAAATCTAGCAGTAGAAGCTTGGAATCATACATTTATTTTCAGAGCCACATTTTTATTACGTTGTTAGTAGTAGAAGCTTGGAATCATGCATTTATTTTTAGAGTTACATTTGTAGTAAGTTGTTAGTAGCAGAAGCTTGGAAATTGGAATCAATTTGTAATCCATTGTAATGAGCAACAACTTGGAATAAATTATTAAATTGTGTCTATGTAAAGTGACACACTGACATATGTTATTTATACAAAACAAGAGATTGCCTACTCTACAACTACTCCTCTTTAAAAAGATATGTAATAATGTGACATTGTAACTTAGTTGGAATAAAATAAATGGTCGTGTTGTGTTATTCTTTGGTATTCATTTACACTTATAGTAAAGAGTTATTTTCTGAGTTTATAACTTCAGTATCTATTAATATATTTGTTATTGATTTCTAATTTTCCATCAAATTAAACAAAAACATTATAAACACTAAATTTTTTTCATTATTGATTTCTAATTTGTCATTGACCTTCTCCCCTAGTTCCCGATATCATTATTCAATTTTTTAATTCCTTTGCAACGTTAAGTTACCAGTCCCTTGGCCTTGATGTCAATCCTAGCGGACAAAATTTTAAAACAATTTTAAAACACATGTGTCATGTTTATTGTTTTAAGTTAATATCATAAGTTACTCAAGTTTCAACTGTTCGATGAACATTTGATGTATGGTTGTAGTTGCATTGTAGAATGAAATACACAAAGTGATAGGCTTGCGAACTTAAACCTCTGGAATCACCCTATAATTGTCAGATTTAGAAAGATTAATGCTTAAGAATATGCATTATGTAACTTGTAGACCTAAGACGTTTCATTCACTTTAATGTTTCAATTTTGAATTTTTGAGAAAAAAAGAATTTAAAGCACTTTGAACTGCTAATTGTCAAGTGATTTTGTTTCAAGTGAGAGGGTCAACACACGAGGAGATTTTTTTAAGTCATTTACAATGTTAAGTTACCAATCCCTTGGCCTTGATGGAAATCCTAACGCACAAAAGTTAAAACAACTTTAAAACACGTGTCATGTTTATTTTTTAGGTTAATATCATAAATTACTTTGGTTTCAACCGTTGGCTGAACATTTGATGTATGGACGTTGTAGTTGCATTCGTAATGAAATGCACAAAGCGATAGGCTTGCAAACTTAAACCTCTGGAATCACCCTATAACTGATAGATTTAGAAAGATTAATGGTTAAGAATTTGCAACTTGTAGACCTAAGATGTTTTAGTCACTTTAATTTTCCAATTTTGAACTTTTGAGAAAAAAAACATTTAAAGCACTTTGTACTACTAAGTGTCAAGTGATTTTTTTTAAAGTGAGAGGGTCAGCACATGGGGAGATTTCAGTCTTCACTCTTCAGATTGCTCCATGCAGTGCACCACCCTATATTGGATTCCACAGTTCCACCTCCAACAAAGCCATTCCAGTTTCCACGACTGTTAGCATTAATCTTTTCAAGATTCAAGACTCAAAATCCGGGTAAGTGAAAGAATTCCTTCGGCTACATTTCATTGTTTGACATTTCTTAAAATCTTATTTTGTCAAACTTTGAAGTTTGGGTTTAGAGACTTAATAATTAATAAAAATTAAGGAGGACTAATAGGTATTAGGGAATAAAAATTTCACAACTTCACATTGTATAAGCATTTCCACCACCAGTACCACTAGAGCAAGGTTCGATAAAAAAATACATTATGCAGAATTGCTTAAAACACTAGGTTTCATTGATGAATACCATGATATTTATGATCCTAAAATGTATGGTAGGCGTACCTTAGATCTTATATTTTCATCTCAGAATAAGGCTGCAAAGCAAACACAAGTTAATAGTATTAGTGCACCGTGGGTAACTGGATTAGGGTGCATGCTGTTACATGAGGTTTTCCCTTGCCCAAAATTTATCATGGTCTGTGCCCAAAATTATGATGATAACAAAAAAACAATTGTTAATAAAGATAGAAAATGAAGTATTGTTATCCATTAATGCAGAAGAACTTGGAAAAGTGTCGGGGTTTACAATCGAAGAATTTGGAGACATCCACATTGACCTAGAAAAGCTTTCTATTGATTATAAAGTAGTGGAAGAAAGGGAGAAAAATTATTTCTTAAATAAAATAGTTCAGGATAGAAACAAATTGAGAGGTGATCATAAGCCTCCTTATGATTTGGATATTTTTAAACCATGGGTTCAGGATACTATTTCCATGCTAGCATTTTGCCTCAGTCTAGATAGCAATTTGGAAGTGGGTGCAAGCCTCCTTGAAATGGTATTTAATATCCATTATGGTGTTAAACATGTCAAATATAATTTTATTCAGCACATTGTAGAATCCATGCATAAACATTTTTTAATGATTAAAGCAGGTTCCACTAAGACATTTAGGTTCACAACCTACTTGTGCTATCATTTTCCATTCAAATTTAGAGGAATGTTTCAGACCAAAAAGCTTCACATTCAACCCTATAGTAATGTTGAGGAAAATTAAATGGCTCAAGTATATGAATGGACCACTGAGATAAGGATGTATGATTCTTGAAGGAACTACAGTCATTTTGTAGACTAATTTTTGACTCCATTGTGATGAGGTAATAATAACCTCATCATAATAAAATCAGAAAAAATTATTCTTACAAGTTAAATCCTAAGTCTATGCCAATTTATTAAACTTTAGGAGAAATAATTGCTTATTTTAAAGGAAAATTATGCAAACTTTCTTTCTTATGATCAATTGAGGAAATTTGTCAATGCAGGTTTAATGGGTTGACTTGAGTGTTTTGTAGGGAATAATCAGTCATCTAGAAACTGTTACAAATGTTGAACCAACACGTGCCTTAAGCATGGTAAAGGATAGATGTTGGGAAACTGCTCCTAAATATCGGGAGGATGAACTGAAGATTAGTTTATGTTTCTTTAATTTATGTTATCAAAAACTTCATGGCTCATCTTGCGCCTGATTTCTAAAGACATGAAAGTTAGTTTTAAGTTGTTGAATAATTTTTCAATGGCTATCCATGCCATCTAGAATCTAGGATTTATTTATAACAAAAGAGATACGGGAGAGACTGATTGATAATGTTATGTTGCTTATATGATTTATGAATACTGATGAATGAAAGAACTTTCTTCTGTTACTTACTAAGTTGTTGAACAATGAATTATGATAATTGTTTGTAATGGAAAGACTCCAGAATTTATAGTGTATGTTATTTGAGAATGAAGTGTTAACCTACAATTTGGCCACTCGAGGGAAATTAGCTTAAATAAATAAATATTTTACTGTTATGCTATTTTCTTTGTTAAAATAGATAATTGTTCAGTAGGAAGTAACTAAGTTTGTTGAGAGTAGAGTCTGTAGTTCCAGAGCACCATTGTTTAGTTATTGTGAGTTACTTTTTGTAGTTGTTAGAATCTTTTACTATTTAAAAAGATGTTCCATAGTTTGTTCACTTATTTCTCTACTTTCGTAGTAGATCAGTTGTTTAGTTTGTTTGTTTCCTTGCTCTCTATTTTAGTCGTGATGCTTTCTAAATTAGTTATCTTATGCTTTCTATCTTATTATTTCTAGTTTTCTTAGAATAGATTGTTTTCTAGCTAAGAATTTAAATAGACTTAGATTAAAATTAATTTCAATAGTTTAAAGAAAAACACAAAATATACAATGAGTTATCCAAGTCATCTTCTTTTGTAAATTGACTTAGACACTACCTAGTCGACTAATTGACATTCTATATTCTAAAGTAGTAGGACCTAATGACAACCTATCACTCTTTTGCGCCCTTGTTGGGGACTTGAAATAGCCTTTGTGCGTAAGTGTTACTAGGAGACAATTTTGATATCTCATTTTATGCCAAAAATTTTGTCATCAGCTTCCTCTTCTACATGGTCAGCAAAAGAGGCCCTCACAGACAATTTATACCAAAGACCCCCAAAAATAAATACCAATCATACCTAGGGAAGCCCAAGGCTTAGACGACCACACTTCTAAAGAATTATTTGAGCCTATCCCACCTGAGGCTTTCCACTATTTACCTGACGAGCAACTGGAAGAACAACCAATTATAGAGGAAATTTTATTTGAGGAATAGACTTCTTTGAACATCATGGGAGATCATAGAGCTGACCCTAACCACAATGAACCTCAAATCCCTCCTAGAACATTTAATTATCCTATTAGCTTAGATGTAGATGATGATATTGTGATGAAGAACATTTCGCCAGCTTTCCTTCCAAACTTCTATGGTTTGTCCTCAGAAGACCCATATGAATTTCTCTTTGAATTTAAGGTCTTATGTCAAACATATGACTATAAAAATGATAACCAGAAGCTGAAGGTTTTTCCTTCTACTCTAAAAGATTCAACAATGCACTAGTTTATAGGATTGGGTTTTGGTTGTATAACATCCTGGGGAGAAATGGTCAATGTTTTCTTTTAAAAATACCAAAGCTACCGTAGGGCGTGATCGGAAGAAAGAGTTGTTTAAACCGAGACAAAATGAGGATGAGATTTTAGAGGGTTATCTCAATAGGTTCCTCTTCCTCTCTAAAAGATGTGGAGAAGCGGTCACTAGTGTTGAGATTCTCAAAACAATTTTTCTTAAAGGTCTTGATGATGACACTAGAAGAAATCTTGATTTGATGGGGAAAAGTGATGTATCTCAACTAACCCTTGAGGAAATATGTGAGTTATGTAAGAATTTCTCCCGTACTCGGGGAGGAATCCACAAAACTAATATTTTTAAAGGGTCTAATGAGATAGGTAAGCTCTGCGAAGAAATAGAAAATCTGAAAAAATCATTCTCATGTAGTTGAAAACCACATTAGACGGTATATAAGCTGAAACTCGCAACCCAAAGACCTTGTCAATTTATTGTCCTAGGTGTCGAAATAAACATCTATTGGGCGAGTGTATGTTAGATAAAGTCAACATTTGTTAACTTTGTGAGAAAAACCATCCTACAAATCAGTGTGATCTTCTGTCTAATATTAATCATACTAAGAAAAAAACCATTTAGGGTGAAGAAGAGATAAATTCCTTAAACCAATGTCAAGGTGGTAATTTCTCTTATGGACAAAATTCAAATCCTGCATGGAGACCACAAAATAACTGGGTTCATAATCAATGGAATCCATCTTGGAATGAGTCACCTTCAACACAACCTAATTGGGGAACTCCTTATTGGGGATCCCCTAAATGGGCAAACCAAACATGGGGAAATCAATAGTGGTCGAATCAACTACAACAACAATGGTACCAACAAAATTCTACCCCTCAATGGAATCAGGCACAAAATCAGTTTTATACAGAACCCAAGAGGAATCAACAAAAAAAATTGCTACCTCCAACTCAAAACCCTCCTCTGAATGAGCAGGTGAACCAACCTCAACTTCGAGCGCAACCACTTCCCAACCCTAAGAATAATCGCCAGAATACCCCAGTCTATTCTATCAAACATGAAAATGTTACAGGGCTTAATGCGATACACTTCGGAAATGTGCAGTTGTGCTCTGGTCAAACTTTTCAACCTCCAAATATTAAAGAAATAGTGGAGGAACCTAAGCCTAAAAGTCCCATCAAAGTCACGTCATCTAATCAGGACACCACTACCAAAGACAAAGAACCTTTTTCAGTGGCAAGAGCTCCTGACTTGTCTCAGGGGGAGGAATGTCAGTCCTTGAGTCAACATAGGAAGGATCTCATTCCAAAGGAGAACACGATGGCACCATATTCAAAACTTTTAAATTCAATAAATCTAGAAGATACTCCTGAAGTAACCCTGGCTTTAGAAACTGCATTAATTCAGGAGATTAAGCAATTGCAAATTGAAGTTCCTTTATTGCAAGCAATAAAGGAAATTTCTGAGTTAAACCAGTTAATCAAACAAATATGTATCAAAACACTAGGTCGGAAGACAAAGAAAATAAATACCGTTCATATTGATGGTTATTTAGCTGATTTTTTGTGTGGGAAGTCTATTGCTCCAAAATACGGTGATCCTGGGAGTCCACGTATAACTGTTACAATCAACAATGTAGCAATACCAAACACACTAGTGGATCTCAGGGCAACTATTAACATGATGACTATGGATGTAATGGAAAATTTAGGACTAATTGATTTACATCCTACAACCATAGTCTTACAAATGGAAAATCAGTCTATAGCCATCCCAAAGGGCGTCATTAAAAACATCCTTGTCAAAGTTGATGGATGGGAATATCCAGTCGATTTCTAGGTAATTTAGTTCTTTACACAGAAAGATAGTTATCCAATAATTCTTGGGAGACCTTGGTTGGCCATGGTTGTTGCTAAGATTGATTGTAGGGAACGGGGAATGACTATTTCGCATGGTTAAGACAGTAAACATTTGTTTTTATATCCCCCTGCTAAGCCTACTGAGCATACAAAGGTCTAGGTTGATGAACCAGAGGAATCCAATGGTCCTGATAGGTTGGCTCTCTAGCTATGGTAGTAATTAAACAACGCGGAGAATTACTGGAGGAAGAGTTAGTAAGAGATGTAGCATGCCTTGCTATAACCCCGAGCGAGGAAGAAATGTTGGATGCTCCAAGAATTTTTGTGCAGCCAATTGATATAGGTGGGATGGAGCAAAGCTATGCTACAATGGGAATTCCTTATCCCTTAGCAAACATGATTCCAAAAACAAGTCATTTGTTTGAAGATATCAAAAGGTCTCACCAACTTATACCTTATACATGTCCTCTCAATATCTTGTTACGACTAGTTTATACCTCATGTTGTTACCAAGAAAAACTTTGACCTTCAATAGCTGGCTAATAGAAACATAAGAGAATAAGTTATTCAATGTGTTGGTAAAAAGGTCTAAATATTTTGCTTGGGATTATATGGACATGAGGGGAATTCACCCAAGTTTATGTACTCATCACATCTATACTAACACCATTATAAGGCTTGTTCACCAGCCTTAGAGGAGACTCAATCCTACATTAAAGAATCTGGTCAAAAATGAAATTGAGAAACTCCTATGTGCAGGATTTATTTATCCTATCTTTGATAGTAAGTGGGTATCACCTATGGTGGTCATGCCAAAGAAAAATGGGAAGTGGAGAATCTTTGTAGACTATAGAGAACTCAACAAAGCCACTAATCAAGATTATTTTCCCCTACCATTTGTTGACCAGGTTCTGGACAACTTGACTGGAAGGAAATATTTATCCTTTCTAGATGGACTTAGTGGTTACAATTAGATACAAGTTGCCCCAGAAGACCAGGACAAGTCTACGTTTACTTGCCCTTGGGGCACATTTGCGTACAAAGTGCTTCCCTTTGGACTTTGTAATGCTCCAATGACTTTTCTGAGAGTCGTTCTTTCTATATTTTTTGCTCTCGTTAATGACTGTGTAGAGGTATACATGGACAAATTTACAGTCTATGGGTCAACATATGACAAAGCTCTTCAAAACCTAGACTAAGTTTTACAAGTTTGTGATGAAAATAGACTATCCCTTAGCCATGAAAAATGTTTAATAATGGTAGAACAAGGAATAGTCTTGGGTCATCATATTTCCTCTAAGGGAATAAAGGTCGACCCCAAGAAAATAGAAGTCATCAAACAATTGACTATCTCTCAAACACAAATAGATGTTCAAAGTTTTCTTAGACATGCTGGTTACTACAAAAGGTTCATAGAAGGCTTCAGTAAAATAGCAGCTCATATGTTCTTTCTTTTACAAAAATAAGTAGAGTTTGTTTGGATGCCTGAGTGTCAACTATTATTCAAAACCATTAAGGAAAAACTTGTCTCTGCTCCCATTCTGCGATGACCAAATTAGATTATTCCATTCCAAATTTATGTAGATGCCTCTAACAATGCCACTAGTACAGTTCTAGGACAACAACATGAGAACAGGGGTAAATATGCCATATATTTTATCAGTAGAAATCTTACTTCTACAAAAAGGAACTATACAACAACAAAAAAAGAATTTCTAGTTGTTGTTCATGCCATTAAAAAATTTTGCTTGTATATTACGGGAGATAAGGTTATAGTTTATACAGACCATTCAGTTGTAGAATACCTAATGAATAAATCTGTAGTTAATGGTTGAATTATGAGATGGTTATTACTCCTTCAGGAGTTTAATGCTACAATTATAAACCAGGAAAATATAACGTAGTAGCAAATTTTTTGTCATGAATCAAACATGAAGAGAGTGATATTACTCCTATACAAGATGAGTTCCTAGATGAAAATCTGTTTTTTAGTTTTTGTAAAATCACCCTGGTTTGCAAATATCGCTAACTATTTAGCTGCTTTTGAGATACCCTCGGGGTTCATGACTAAGAAAAAGAAGCGACTTATCAAGGAAAGTTCCCCATTCAAATGGATTAATGAAATTTTATTTCGGTGTGGGCCTGATATGGTCCTAAGAAGATACGTGAGAGCAGACGAAACCTACAAAATTCTAAGGGCTTATCACGATGATCCTTCGGGAGGGCACTACTCTACGATTAAAACTTCCCATAAAATCTTAGGTGTTGGATACTATTGGCCTTCAATGCATAAATATATTAAGAACTATGTTCATCATTGTGATGAATGTCAGAGAGTAGGAAGACCAACTGCTTCTTCACAAATGCCTTTACTACCATAGGTAGTGCTAGAACCATTTGAGAAAAAGGGGTTTAGATTTTATTGGACCCATAGATCCTTCCTCTCAAGGGAAATAATACATATTGGTTTGCACCTATTACGTCAAAATATGGGCTAAAGTTCAAGCTTTACAAGTAGCTAGGGAAGAGCAAGTCGTGGACTTCCTCTATAATAAACTCTTCCTCAGATTTGGATTCCCTCAAACTATCGTTACTGAACAGGGACCCCAATTTATGTCCAAAGTGCTCTTAGCGTTTTCCAACCATTTTCAAGTAAGCCATAGAAATTCATCACCTTACCACCCTCAAGAAAATGGCCAGGTGGAGGTAACTAATAGAGAAATTGAAAACATTTTAACAAAAATAGTTTCTTCAGGAAGAAAAGATTGGACCAGGAAACTCCCTAAAGCTTTATGGGCATAGAACACAACTTGGAAATCCACGACTGGATTCAACCCTTATGAGCTCATGTTTGGAAAGAAACCTCTTCTTCCCATTGATTTTGAACTACAAACTCTAAGAACAACTATGGAACTAGGTCTAGATTTAAAACGAGTCCAACTTGAACGAGTTCTGCAATTAAGTGAATTGGATGAGCTTCTCCTAGACTTTTTCCATCAAACTGCACTAATTCAACATCAACGAAAAGTGTGGCATAATGGATATTGGGCCCTGCTATTCGATTCGAGGTACAAAGATCATAGAGGAAAGCTCAGAACTCATTGGTTGGGACCATATGAGATTTTTGAAGTCTTTTCAAATGGAACTGTTCGGTTGAAACCAATTGATGGTGACACATGAACCCTCTTAGTTAATGGTCATCACTTGTGTGTCTACCATAAGCCGATCAATAGGGAAGAATTCTCAAGAACGGTGGAAATGCAGGGCGAAGTCCAATGTGTTGACTCTACCAAGGCAGAGTCTATTTGGTAAAATGTTACTTAAAATATATATATAATTTCAAAATTGTGTAATAAAAAGACATGTATGCCAAGATAATTTCATTAATTTTTCTTCTTTTGGACTTACCTAATTTTTGTTCCATTTTCTAGGACTTCTTAAAAAAAAAAAAAAAACTTCCAAAGCACCCTCCAAAGATGCTATAGAACGTTATGATCCTAATGTTGATGCACCAGAATGCATACAAAATTTGTTATGACAAAAACATGTTCCTACACTAAAGTTCAAAGCTCTCGAAGTTCAAAATTATTAAATTCTTGTCGCTCCACCTTTATTTCGTTGCTGATCTGGCAACAAATTTCAGCAATGCTCCAGAACCTTCATTTTGTTGCTACTCTGTCTGCATCTTTCAGCGATGCTCTAGAACCTTCACTTCATTCCTTCTCCAACTGCATCTTTCAGTGATGCTCCAAAACATTCATTTCATCACCGTCTCGGTTGTATCTTTTACAGATGCTCCAGAACTTGTCTGCCTTCTATGTTGTAAATACAAACCTCTTGTGTACTCCGGAACTTATGCACTAGTTTCAAGTGCGATGTCAATTACGTACTCTAGAACTTGTTCATTCGTATTCTGCCACCTTTTTCATTCATTATAAATTTTGTGATACTTCCATCATTATATCTTGTACACCTTTCTTCCTATTTTGTTTTTTTTATCATAAATAAATCCACCAAGTCCCACAGTCCTCATTAATAGCTTCATCATCCATAAAATTCCACATTCACTCCATAAAAAATCTATCGTCACTTCAGCCAATACCTTCACATCATCCTGTCAAATCTGTAAGGTACGAGATCTTCAAACGATCATAGAATGCAAGTACTAATTTTCTCTTTAAGTAGGTAGTTATTTTCGAATAAAGAATAATTAATTGGCACGAAATTCTTTCCCAATTTAGTAAATGGTGTCACTCAATGATCAACTACTTGTACGGAAAGCCTTTTGCATGCCTTCATGCAATTCTAAAAAGCATTGCTTTGTAAGCTGCAAACAAGACAAATAAGTTATTTCAGAGGCAGTATTTTCAAAAGTGTTATGTGAAAGCTTGGGCAGTGATTGAAATCTTTTACAGAGAGGGAAAATATGAAATTAGGGTGAGGTAAGAAGAAGTCAGAGCCAAATTCAACTAACAAATTATTGGGATTAAGCAATATCTCCAGACTATTCGAAGAGGCAGGATGGTTGGATTTTATCATAAAATTCAAAGGATATGATGAAAATATAGTGCGCTCGTTTGCCGAAAACTACTCAAATGGAGAAGTGATACTTCATGGAAAGCATTTCAAGGTAAGTGCAAAAATCATTTCCTATTTGTCTAGGTTATAAAATTTAGGTATTTAAATAAAATAAAGCTCTCAGATAACATACCAAAAATTATTTGAATTATTTGTTAGAGAGGGAGACCCTCAGCCCATGGTAGTAATTAGAACTAGATGACAAAATAAAGGGTTCTAGAGGACCTCCATAATAGATCTCTGGGGTACTAACATTGCTTGGATCATTAAATATTTTACTTGTGAAGGTCAATTAGCTATTGTAGTAGGACCTTCTTTCAGAATGCAAATCCATTTGCATCATGGGAAAGACAAGCCCGCTCTTAGGGTAAATTTGCCTGAATTTTCATATGACTCTCTAAACACTTCCATAGAAAGATATAAAATAGGGATAGAGCCACTGAAGGACCATGATTTAATTCAGTTAATTTGTAGTTACCATTTCCACAAGAAATCAAAGGGCAAATGGGAAAAGTTTCTAAATAAAATTGAGAAACCTTCAATCAGAAAAACAATAGAATTAGGGGAATCGTATCACAGAATTGCTTCACCATCCAAAGCAATTTCCCCTAAGGTCTCTCTAGCTCCAGAAGCTCCTTATTCCACCACCCCTGGTAAGGAAGTGCCCAACTTTGTAAGTAATTAATTGAAAACCCCTGGTTTTCCAGAACAAATTGAGCTTGTTTATTCTGATTCAAGTAACCATAGAAGAAAGAGAAAAGGGAAAAATAGGACACCTGTCACTTTCCATGGTCTTCCTCCAATAAGAAGAAGTAAACACTTAGCCTCTCAAGTCTCTGAAACCCCAATGTATGGTATGGAAGGAAGTTCCAAAAAGAAAAGGTTGAAGTTGCCATTTGAGCCTGTTGAGATTTCAAAGCCTGCCAATGTAGAGGAAATACCTCTAGAAAAAGAAGATTTAGTTGAAGAGATTCCTTCCCACTCTGCATATGTGGAGGAGTTCTTCACTAAAGAAATTCAGGGAATAGAACAGGAAGGAGATGATGGTAGTCCAAGAAATTTTTCCCCCATTGTTAATAGAATTATTGAGATATTTGAAACAAAGGATGACACTGCAAAAATAGAGAAATGTAAAATAGAAATTGATAATATAAAGAAACAATTTTACAAAAGTAATGAACAGGTTGAATTGCAGAAAGAAGAATTGATGGTGCACACAACTGTAATAAATAAAAGGGATCAAGAAATACAGGGTTTGAAACTACAATTACAGGAAAAAGATACAATAATTTATAAGTTGAAAGAACAAATGCAAAAGTTGAATCAAGAGAATACAACTTATCAAGTTGACATTACAGGAAAGAATATAGAAATTGAAAGGATTAAGCAAAAAAAATTGCTAATGCTCTCAGCCTTTGAAGAAGATAGGGAAACAAAAACTACAGAATTGAATGCTTCCATCAGCAGAGTTGTGGAGCTCAAACAAGACTTGGTGGAATGCACTGGGAGACCAAAGATGGAATCCAAAGAAATCCAAACTAAGCTAGTTATAACCGATTGGTTCCAAGTTTGCATTCCCCCAATGTTAATGAAATGGATGGAACAATGTTATTTCTTAAGAAATGTTCAAACTGAGAATTACAGGCTGAAGAAAGAACTGGTACTCTTGAAGTAGTCATTTCACAAGGTATACAAAGGAAAACAAGATGCATGTCAACTTGTTGGTTTTCTATTAAATTGTAGAAGGCCATCTATATTATACTCAATCTTTTTAAATGAACAATGGATAAGTTGGAAACTATTTAGAATCTATAATGATCATCCTTACGAGCACAATGATAAAGAATTTTTTAAGATATTTGTAGAGTCAACTCCTAAGGATCAAGATCTCATTTGTGAATTCTTTCTACATGATTATAAAATCATACCAATTTATTTATCAACCTATTTTTTGGAGAAGTAGAGTTAAGAGCCTTCTTGTCTACCATGAGAAACTAGATTCATTGGCAGGAGCGTACAAAAGAGTTTGCACAGGCAAAAAAGATAGTGGGTCTTCAAATAAGGTCCCTAAATTCTAGGCCTGGTGGTTTCAAAGACACATTTTTGTCTCTCCTTATTAATGAAAAGATGAAAGAAAAGTATGATGATAAACTTAGGTAGTGTTACAATAATTAGATGAATCACGGGCAGAAATTGATTGGGAAAGCATGACACACTTGTGAAGAGAGGTTCAATCCATTACCTTCTTCCCTCAAGAAAAGAGAGGTCATTTCCCCTCTTAATCTTAGGTGGTCTTTTAGAAGAGTTGATGCTTTAGTTAAAATCCTTAAAACCCTTACAACAAACTAGATAGGAATTAAATACAAGCCTCCTTTGCTACTTAATCCACCTCCTGATTTCAATGTCTCAACTGATCAGAATGACAAACTTTTTAATGAATGGAGAGAGTGTGATATTTCAAAGAGGGTTAATCTATGACCTTGAAGCTCTTGATGCAACAACAAGAGAGGTACATGAGGAGTGGAATAAAATTCAGGGTTATAACTATGGAGCAGGAGGACCTACTAGGAATTAGGTGGGGGAGGAAACGATGAGGTAAAATTAACCTCATCATAATAAAATAAGAAAAGATTATTCTTGCAAGTTCAATCCTAAGTTTGTGCAAATTTATTAAACTTTAGGAGAAATAATTTCTTATTTTAAAGGAAAATTATGCAAAATTTCTTTCTTATGATCAATTGAGGGAATTTACCAATGTAGGTTTAATGGGTTGACTTGAGTGTTTTGTAGGGAATAATCGGTCATCTAGCAGATTTTACAAATGTTGAACCAACACGTGCCTTAAGCATGGTAAAGGATAGATGTTGTGAACCTACTCCTAAATATCAGAACGATGGACTGAATATTAGTTTTTGTTTCTTTAATTTATGTTATCAAAAACTTCATGGCTTGTCTCAAGCCTTCTATATATTTATGAGCTCTAAAGACATGAAAGTTAGTTTTAATCTGTTGAAGACTTTTTCAATGGCTATCCATGCCATCTAGAATCTAGGATTTAGTTATAAGTTTTCTATAAAAATGTAACTTCAAAAGAGATAAGAAAGAGATTGGCTGATAACGTCATGTTGCTTATATGATTTATGAATACTAATGAATGAAAGAACTTTCTTCTATTACTTACTAAGTTGTTGAACTATGAATGATGATAACTGTTTGTAATGGAAAGAATCCAGAATCTGTAGTGTATGTGATTTGAGAATGAAGTGTTAACCTGCGAGCTGGCCACTTGAGGGAAATTAGCTTAAGTAGATAAGTATTTTACTGTTATGTTATTTTCTTTGTTAAAATAGATAATTGTTCAGTAGGAAGTAACTAAGTTTTTTGAGAGTCGATTATGTAGTTCTAGAGCACCATTGTTTAGTTAGTGTGAGTTACTTTTCGTAGTTGTTAGAATATTTTACTGTTTAAAAAATATGTTCCATAGTTTGCTCACTTATTTCTCTACTTCCATAGTATATCAGTTGTTCAATTTGTTTGTTTCCTTGCTCTCTAGTTTAGTTGTGATGCTTTCTAAATTATTTATCTTATACTTTCTATCTTAGTATTTCCAGTTTTCTTAGAATAGATTATTTTCCAGCTAAGAAGTTAAATAGCCTTAGATTAAAATTAATTTCAATAATTTAAATAAAAACATAAAATATAAAGTGAGTTATCCATGTCATCTTCTTCTGCAAATTATCTTGGACACTGCCTGGTCAACTAATTGACATTCTATATTCTAAAGTAGTAGGACCTAATGATAGCCTATCACATTGCATCAAGAAATTACAAATACTCCAATGCCTAGATTGCCTATATCATGTAGAAACTGCATTCAACTAGGAAAAGAAATACAATTGGTTGATTGGTACTTAATGGAAGAATATATTGTGCTAAGATTTTATGGATTGGGAGTATAGCCATACAAACTTCCAATACATGTGACACAAAGGGTTTTTGCATTGGAATATGTAAGGCAGGTGCAAAGTGTTGATGAATTACACTTTCTTAGTCAGTGAAAGAAGACCTTATTTCCTTCTTTACCTTTTCCATGTGGAGGGTTCACATTCGAGAGAAAAACATTTAGAGTGGCACATAATCTTTTGATTTTGATTTTTTTTTATGCTATCTATCACTAGATGTATGATCCATGTGACATCATTAAATCAATGATTGTGGCCAATAGGAATGTTGCAAGAAGAATTCAACATCAAAGTAAACCCTTGCTTGAAAAATTGAGAAACAAGGATTCTTGTGATAAGGTCAAAATAGGAATGGAGAAAAGTGCTGCTAAGAATGTTATTTCTTTTGAACAATTGTCAGCAAAAATTATGGCATTGCACCGAAAGACAATCAGGACATACAAAAAAATTTATGAAAAAAGTGATAAACCATGCAGTAGAGTAAAAATTTCAGGTTCTCTAGAGAAGGAAGTTACAAATAAAAATTGGTCATGGTAAAAAATTATTGCCTTTTGGTCTATGAGGAAGGAGCTAGGTGATCCAAGAGCTCTTGCAGAGTATGGAGAAAATGAAGAAGATAAAGATTTTAGCAAACTGTGGAATATAGAGCATCTTGATGAACATGGAAACAAAGAAAGTGATGATGAATCTGATGATGATAGGGAAGAAGAAGAACAAATCCATGTCAATTACAAACCTCATTTAAGTGAGGCTGCAAAAGAAGCATATACTTCAGGAGCAACCATAGTTGAAAAAATGGGTTATGCAGGTGGTCCTTTGGAGTCCCAAAGATAAGGCCCTTGGATGGTAACAAATGTTGAGCATAGAAAAATAGTTGATAAATCTATCCTTGGGCTTGGAGGTGAAAAGCAGACCAAGGGCATAAAATTCAATTTGTTAAAACTTCTAATCCTCATCCTCATTGTTAGATACAATCACAATTAGGACATGCCCATGGTGGAGAGCTTAGTGCAATTGGCACTTCCATTGGTGGTGATGGTATGAGTAGTAGTAATAGTAGTGGTCAACATGTGCTACAACAACAAATTACACACAAGAGGAAAAAAATACAAGATACCACATAAACACCAGGTGATCAAGGCAAACAACAGAGGCAAAGGATTTTGAAAGGTCCTAGTCACACTATCAGTGGATCCACCACAAAGGAGTTATTTCCAAGCACTCCCCCACTACCAATTAGTGTGGTTGAAACAGCATTAGCAAATGCAAGTAATCCCATTCCTTTTCCATTCAACCATTACATTGTTTTGGATCCCCAGGTTATGATTTCATTGAAGAGCTTAAAAAGAAATCAGACTCATATAAAAATAAAAGAAGCAAATGATGGAGAGTGTGTCTTCTAGAACTTCAGAGCTTGCAAAAACCATGGTATTACCCACATTTGACACAAACAAATAAATCATGGAGTACACAATTTTTGTTCCCACAGTTCAAAATAAACCAACAAATCAGAAATATGGTGAGGAAAAATCCACTTCAAAAAAATTAATACTAAGAATTGCAAATGGAAATGCATAGTGGGAACAAAAATTGGAGAAACAAAGAAAAACAAATGAAAGATTGGAGACAGAGCTGACGGAAGCAAACAAAGAAATTAACTCTTGTCAAAATAAGCTATCTGCATTTTGTAGAGATATAACGAGGCATATAAAACAAAATATCTGGGATGAAATAATGTAGAGGTTTGATCATTTGTGTGACATGTTTCAATGGATTGATGCTATCAAATAACATTATAAGAAGCTTAGAAAAAAATTAGTGGACAACAAAAATGTGTTGGAATTAGAGAAATCTGCAAATCAAGTTCTACAAATAGTCTACAAAGCCAGTGACAATGATTTGAAATCGAAAGGGATTACTAATTAGATTGATACCTCAATGAAGTTGTCATCTATCATTGAAAAGTGTTCAAGAATGTGTGGAACAAAGGAATATTTTCATTTGGTTGCAGACAAGGTGAAGGTGGTGGATGAAAAGGTAAGGAACTTCACAAGGCTTGGTTTTCTAGAGGCTTTTGACACAAATGACCGATTCATTAGAAAGGATGATTTCAAAAAGAAGATGGAGGCTGCAATGAAGATTGATTTGGACTAGTTTCCTCAGAACCCAGAATCAGATGTGATGAACTATTTGGATTCCATCAAAACATTGATAACCTTGAATACAAAATTGACTGAAGAATTCAAGATAGGTTCCAATTCCAATTACAATCATGAAATGTTAACAAAACTTCAAGTCAAACAACATTAATTAGAACAAATGGAAATTCCACCACCTAAAGAGTGGAAGTTGCTAGAAAAGGTGATACAATGACTTCATTTTTAATTTTGAATCTTTGATAATATGAGTTTCCATGTTCCAACTCAACTCTATGCAAACTTGTCTTTGGGCATTGGAAATATTTTGAATTGCCAATGCCTATATGTACTCCTTCATGTGAAAATCAATAAAAAAGCACAAATTCAGACTTTAGTAATGTGATGATGTTCAATTATTTGTATTATTTATTTTATCATTTGAAAAAAAAGTTTGTGGTTTCAAATATGAGATACACATTAATGATTAAATTATTGTTGATGTTCATTGTTGTATATGCTACTAATACTATTGTTAAAATTTTATTAATCATTGATTTGAGTGATGAATCACTGAGTACATGTTCAAGTTTTAATTTTAACACAATTAAAATATGAACTATAAGGGTATGAAATTTTAACTTGCATGAAATTACACAATAACTAAAGAATTTAACTGATCCTTTGGACCATAGCCACAATTATAGTATAATTCGTAGTAAAGAATAATTAAAATCAATGAAACCAATCTTTGACCAATATTTCATTAATAATTCATAACAGGTATCACAATTGGAGAGAAAATAGACTCAAAATATTGTCATATTCGACACAAGCATGCTTGTAGAAGAGAAAGCCACCTTCCAAAAGGTAACTCATTAAAAGGAAAAATATCTTTAACTATCGCAGCACTTTATCCACCTCAGTAGTGATCCATGTCAATAGTCTGCACTTCGAGCTGGGAGAAGTATGTGTGTATTCAATTGTAACTTCTAAGGCCAGACCTATACTATACTTGACCAAATCACACTCTCCACCTTGGTTCTCATATCCCAATTTTTTAGTGAAGACACCTCTCCCTTGAAAACCCTCCTCCCAAAGTACTTGCCTCATCAAGTGCAATGGGCTTATGTCTCATATTATATGGAATGATTGCTAAGGATTGTCCTTGTGAGGGAGGTTGAGGTTGCTCCCTTGGTGGGGTAGAAACCTTATGGCTAGAGCTAGCCTATCCTTGAGATTTCCATGTCTCCATTTTCTACTTCAGTAATGCTAGCTTAGTTTCTAACTTTGCAACCCTTTGTTGAATATTAATATAACCATTAATAAGATAATTATATTGGCGCCATAGAGTAACTCTGTCCTTGTTCAAATCCTCAACAATTTCCTTGGTGAACTTGGTAACATTCACTTCCATATTTTTTGCCTCCAATGTTGGAGTATCAACAACTCTTCTCACAACTAAGTGACCACTAAAATCAATTGGCTCTACCACTATTGGTTTTTTGGATCCAGTAGACGATGACCAAATTTCCAAGGCATCCAATTCCTCACTGAAGGTTGAGCCCTTGAGTGCTAGTGTGGCTTCTTCCTTAGTTGCAAGAAGTGGCCTATTGGCCCTTCTTTTTGTATCAAACACTACAACATCAACAATATCCCATTCAGGGAGTAATAGAACTCCACTCTTTTGTACCAATGCCCTTCCTTGCTCTAGTGTCATCTCGTTGAAGGTTTTTCTCATTTCCTGCACGACATTGGATTGGATAAATTTTTCTAGGAGCTTTGGGTGCAAACTCCTTTCTTGAACTACCTTCTCAACATAAAATGGAACTTGCACTCTCCCTGTAAAATATCTAAATGCATATTTTATAACAAAATAATCACCCCTTATGAAGTCTTTGCAGGCCTCTATCCTCAAGTCGTCAGAGTTAGTTATCCCTCTTATTTCATCTTTCCCAAGCCTTACAACGATTGCTCCATAACTTGATGCAACACCTTATGGAAAATATGGCATTCCCTGTTGCATCTCATAAGGGGTCACCATAATCTCTTCATCATCTGATTCAGGATGATCCACCACTTTTTCCTTTTCAATCCTCTATCTTTTGGGAGATGGTGGTTGTGTTGGAGAAGGGGCTCTCAGGGGAGAATCCAAATCAATGATAGTCGCAGGAAATTTCCCTGATGGAGAGGGCACTGGTTGCTCATGAGACATTATTCTAGACATTTCTAAGGCAACAAGAGGAGGCCTAGTTTCTTTCTCAGTTACAGTTTCCTTCCTCCTTTTATATACTCTAATTTTCGATGGAGGCTGATAAGAAGGATTTTCCTCCAATCCTATTTTATGATATTCCTCAACAACCTATGGCTTTCCTTTGCCTTCCACCATCTATTTAGATTTCAAAACTCCCACCATGCTATCAAAATTGTCCACAACATATGTGGCTCTATTCAACTCACCTTTGATATTCGACATGGGATCATAAGTAGTGTTCTTTTCCTTCTTCTTTTTCATCATTTTAGTAAAAGCAATATAATTTTATTTCCTTTCCTCCTACACCTGCAAATCATGGATGTTTTTGATGATATCCTTAGGGAAAAAGAAGTCAAGTGAATAAAAATACCAGTCCTATTATTTTCCTTGATTTAAGAAATGAAACCCTCAGGATCATGGTTCTTAGGGCGTACAATGTGCAAGCCATAAGGCTTGAGCAATGCCCACAAACTTTTCCATCCTCCTTTTACCATGACAAAGTCAACAAAAGCTATATACTCAGGGAAGAAAGATCCCTTCTTCTATTTTACAAGTAAGTGTACCATTTGGGCACCTCCCAGCTGTCTCATGATTTCTAAGAAACCAATTCTTAGAGGCACATCCCTTGGAAAAGCATACAGGTTGAAATTAGTGCCATATACCCTGAAGATGGTTGTATTGTAGTAAGGGATGATATCTCCCCAATTATGTGTCAAATTCAATTCAGGACTCCTCTCCATTGGCCTTAAGAAATCATGAATTTCCTTTGGAATTTTGGGTGGATTATAAACCAAGGATCTTCTCAGTCTAGACCCAAAAACATTATGAAACACACATAATCAAATTCACGATCATCCCTATCTAGAATTTTGGTTCAGTATTGGACATGCATATCAATATCATCCTCTTTCTTTTTCAATTCCATATTCTACCCAAAAATTCTTTCTCCCTTATACATAAACAAGTGCATCAATAAAGAATACCATCTAAAACCAACTAGCGCTTTTCCCTCTTTCAGAGCTACCAAATTCTCATGCATTTTATCAGCTAGATAGGTTGAAAAATCATACACCAAATTGAAATTTGTATGTTAGAGATGCAAAACCATATACATGAGGTCAATAGACAAGGTAGTCTTTATACTAATTCCCAAAACCTGACATAAGGAAAAAACTGTCTTCCTGAAGTACTTGCAAATGTAATTTATGGGAAAAGGTTTTGGCTCATTCTTGCTAATCACTATTTTATTTTGTATTCTTTCCCACTCCTATGGTGGCCAGATGAGGAGTTAATAGAGAGGTCCTAAACAAACCCTTGGTATTTCTATATTCTTCTTTGAATGCTTGAATATCAATAGGAACCATATACTTATTCCATTCGTGCAGATCAAAATTTTTTGCAATCTCCTCCTTGGTTATTCTAACCATTTCCACACCATCGTATGTCCTAATAATTTTGGTCACAAGATCATATCTTGCTACAACATCCTTCAACAAGTCAACATCTAAATATACATTCGGTACCAATAGCTTGCCAAGGTCTAACCTCCAAGGATTACACAAAGGAACACCCAAATTTTAGTTCCCAAACCAATTAGAAAATAATTGCCAACCTATGTATGACACCTCAACATCTTGAATTGCACATTGTTTATAAGTTAACCCTTCTCAAATCTGGGGACCGTAAAACAAAGCCTTTCCCTGAAGCTTCTTATTGGTGGAGGGTTTCAATATATCTATAACATCCTTAGAAAAGGACATAGTGGAAGTTTCTAAGCTAGAAGTTTGGGCTTTGGGAGCCATTGCACAAGATAGATTAAAATTCAAGCTTGGGTTTTGGAGTATTGGAAATTCTATGGGAGTTTAACCTCTAGCTTGCAGCCTTAAACACAATAGTTTCACAATTTAAAATGTCTTGGAATTTTTTTCTTGAAAATATTTAAAACAATTTTAAACAAAATAAATGAGTACAAGCTTTAAAACAAATCAAAATTCAATCTATACTTGCCTTCCAGAAATCAACAAGTCTTTCGAAAAACAAAGAGTGTGGTGCATACGTTAATCATCATTTTTCTTGTAGAGAATTTTAATGGTAGTGATGCTAGAATTACAGGAAATTGCTTGTGTCGTAGGGTACCTTGGAATTCTTTCTTAATGCACAATTAAACATGAAAAATAACAATTCGAGAAAATTTTAACATTAAATTTGGTGGCTCGAACTGAACTCCACCATTACTATTCACTCATGCGAGAAAAAATGACTATCATACAACGTTTACCCACTTTGAATATCAGTCGTCGACCTCAATACCATCAAGCAAGAACAAGCAGCTCAAATTGAGTCAAGATGGTTTGAAAATGCCACGTTCACCCACCAAATTCTTGGCAAATGAAAACTCAATGTGAGACACCACCTCAGCACAAGTGGGTCCCACTCCAAATTGCTTTGTACATGACACTGGCATCCATGCGTCACCATCTCACACAACTCACAACATACTTAAAGCCACTATTTTATTCGTACGAGGTCTGCGAGGGATGACAACGATCAATCTTTATCATTACATGACGAGCATTGCCATTGATTTGACCGCTTTATTAAAATCGTATGAAAACAAGGAATAGGCCTCACAACCATAGGGGACATGTGGCAATATCTTGCACACCTCGTAGCATATTTGTGACATCATCGATGATCCTTGTTAGGCTAGCAAGGAACAGTCAAGATTCAGCTTATCCATTTGATGGTCAAAAAATTTGCACATGTGATAATTGTTATTCATAAGAAAGGGGACCGACTAGGCATATAGGGCACAACCCTTAAAGGATGGAATATTAGACACAGGTCTAATATTATGAAATTTAATCGACCCAACATTAACTTTAACCAAAGATTAAAACTAGGTCCCAAGGTGGAAAATACTGACAGGCTAAGTAAAAGGGACCGATAACATGAAATTGGCATCCACACGTCACCATCTTGCACACCTCACAACATCCTTAAAGCCATTATTTTAATTGTGTGAGGTCTGTGAGGGACGACCATGATCAATCTTCATCATTACATGATAGGAATTTCCATTGATTTGACTGCTTTATTTAAAACCATAGGCAAACAAGGACTAGGCCCCATGACCTAGGTGACATGTGGCAACATCTCACACACCTCACAACATATTTGTGACATCATCGATAATGCTTGCGAGGCCAGCGAGGAATGGTCAAGATTCGGCTTAACCATCTGACGGTCAAAAACCTGAACATGCAATAATTTTTATTCATAAGAAAGGGGACTGACTAGGCATACGAGGCACAACCCTTAAAGGATGGAATATTAGACATAGGTCTAATATTATGAAAATTAATCGACCCAACATTAACTTTAAGCAAAGATTAAAACTAGGTCCCAAGGAGGAAAAGACTGACATGCTAACTAAAAGGGGCCAGTAACATGACATTGGCATCGACGTGTCACCATCTCCCACACCTCGCAACATCCTTAAAGCCATTATTTTAATCATGCTAGGTTTTTGAGGGATGACCATGATCAATCTTCATCATTACATGATGGGCATTACCATTGATTTGACCGCTTTATGAAAACCGCAGGCGAACAAGGACCAGGGCCCACGATCGTAGGTGACATATGGCAACATCTCACACACCTCACAACATATTTGTGACATCATCAATAATGCTTGCAAGGCCAGCGAGGAATGGTCAAGATTCGGCTTAGCCATCTAACGATCAAAAAAACTCCACATGCGATAATTGTTATTCATAAGAAAGGGGACTGACTAGGAATACAGGGCATGACCTTTAAAGGATGGAATATTAGACACATGTCTAATATTATGAAAATTAATCGAACCAACATTAAATTTAATAAAATATTAAAACTAGGTCCCAAGGTGGAAAAGATTGATAGGCTAAGTAAAAGGGGTCGGTAACATGAATGGCATAAAAGGCTCCAACCATGACTTATGCAATCAGAAACCTGGAACAATAGGTCAATGCAAGATTAGACTACCCAAATAAAAAAAAAACAAAGGACCCAAAGGCAAAGGTTTTTTCAAGACCAAAATCCTAAACCCCAAAGCAAACCACTAACCAATGATGTCAAACACTAATGAAACTTGGAATGAGAAAAATTATAGAAAATTTTGAGAGCTCAACCATGGCCCACATTACTACTTGATCATATCCATAAATAAATCTAAAACCCCATGATCACAACCCCTATTCCTGAAGCATATGAATCCACAATAGTTGAACACTTGAAAGCAAATAAGTAATTATGTGTAACCTTCTCCATTGAATTGATCTTCAAATGATATGCATTCTAGAAATAGTTTATGATATGAGATGGATGGGTGAATTGGTGCAATCTATTATCTATCTTCTTACTATTTTCTACTCTAAAGTCTAATTAAAAATGATGTGATGATCTCCTATTCGGGTCTTGATCTCTCTTATATATGAGGGGCAACAAGCTACAATATGATGGAATACAATATAAAATATCATCAACTATAGTTTGGCATATGATTCATGAAATGCAATATAAAATAAAATATCATGAAGTGCAATATAAAATAAAATATCATCAAGTGATATATAAAATAAAATATCATGAAGTGTAATGAATCAATGATTCACAATTTATTTGAATACACTATAAAATATCATCAACTACAGTTTGGACTTTGGAACAATGGAAATTGATTCATGAAGTGCAATAAAAACACCTAAAACCTGCTAATTCTCTACCATTTCCCAAATGGAGTCAAGGTCCTCAAACTGATGCTCATCTTGAGATAAAGTCAAAGAGTCATCTTGATTATGAATTTTCTCTTCACTTTCTTCAGCCTATGTCTCAAATTCAACATTCATTGTGTGATTTGTGTGAATTTCAATATCATTCTCATATGTTCCAATCCCACTGCTACTGCCAATGCCACCAATACTAGCAATTGGAATTGGAGTGCCTTTATTTCACAACTCGGTCTCTCTTCTTTCACATGTGGACCTCCAGATTGCGAGTGCCCTTTGAAAACAATTTTTTTTGACATTATACGCAGTTCCTTTCGTCCTCAAGAAAATTTCCAAATTCTTGTCAATTTGTTTCTTAACTTTGATTTCAAAAACTCCAATGTACTGAAAACTCTCTCATCCTCCACTGACCCCAATATCATTGTTTGACATAAATCAACAAGTTTTAAATATTCTGATATTGAGCCACACAATATTTCACTCTGACCTAAGCTTGTCCAAACCATTTTTATTGATCCCGGTTCAAAGGTCTTCTCTTTTCCCATGGATTTATATTGGTCCCTCATAGCTATTGCAAAACTCATACATTGGGATCTAAGCTTATTTTCATTTAAAATTTCGTCTATTGTCTGCTCATTGTATGTTACCTTTTTCAAAAACTGTTCGATCAATATTTTTACTTGATCATGAAAATATTTTGGGTTGTCTCGGTTTACCCAAAATTGAGAATACAAAATACCTGTGGCTTCAAGTATTACATGTTGAGGGAATCTTTCATGAATCTTTGAGGAAAGAGATTTTTCAATTTCCTTCAAATTATCACTAATAGATTTCACAATGTCGTTAAAATTTTCCTGGTTAACAACTACTTCTCTACTAGAGCGCCTGGTTGTCTTACAATGGTACATTGGTATCTCATATCCACGTACATAGATACATAAGTTACTTCTTGCATTAAACTATAAATAATTATCAGGATTATTCAAATCAATAATTTTTTGCCACATCAAATAATTTATGCCTTCTTGTGTTAGATCTAGATATAGATGTTCAAGGGCCAAGCATGTAAGTTTACATAGATTGGAATATTCATAAATATACATAGTTCTATCTTGGGCTTTCATCACAAGATTGTTCATCTCATCCAGCATGGGGAGAAGACTAGCTAAAGTCAAGAGTGTCTCTATATCACTTAACCTATGTAAGAGGTCATGATTTTTGTCTACTGTGTTGTGATGCTTGTATATCACTCCAATCAAAGATTGATATTCTGAAAGAATTCGTTGTGCTGGTCTATGTAGGGAGATCCATCTCCAGTATCAAAATCCTTGAGAAGCTTGTTTCCAGGTGTTATTCCCTCAGAAAAAATGTTGAAATTATTAGAAACATTTAGGACTTCGGCAGAATTATGTGTGGATCTCACGAACTAGATTTTCAAATTTTGATACTGTAGGAAGCTTGCTTACAATTTTCAATGCTAAATTCATTTTGTGGGCCATGCAGTGAATGCAAAGCATGTATGGTGCACAAGTAGTTTGTATCTTTGTGCAAAGACCTCTCCTTTGACCTTGCATCACTGCAGCTCTGTTAGCTCCTACATACACCAACTTTTTGGCAATTGTCAACTCATCCGTACCTACAATTTCATTCAAAGATTTCTTGACTAGTTCAAATAAATTTTGTGATGTTGAACCGTCCTTCATTTTATGAACACAAAGAATATGAGCTTGGTGAACATGTTGTTCTATAGTATACAAATGCATACACACCCAAGAAGTATTTTCTACCATAGTAACCTCATCTAAAGATAATGCAATGAAATTTGACTCTTTTACTTTCTCCTTTAAATCTTCCTTTTTCGCTGCAGCAAGACAATTCGCCCATTCCCATCCATTGTTTACTGACCAATGTGAGAAGGGAAAGTGGGGAACACTCAAATAAGATAATAAATCAAAATATTTTGGGTAGTCTATCATAGGACGCCCCCCTGGACAAAATATGAAAAATAACACTCATCTGAACAATTTTTGATAGATTTGTTACTGCCATGGCTTTTCCAAAATGAGCCTCAATTGTACATTGAAATTTTTCAATCTTCGACATTCTATGGTTATGCACTTCATAATCCATGACATACTTAACATGAAGACATTCTTCCTTTGATTTCCATTGTATGACTGATTGTTCATTTTTGTCTATGATTTGTTTTTCGTAAACTTTACCGATATGCTTTTCTATAGTGTCAAGCTTTAGTTGCAATGTCTTGTCTCTTCCAAATTTCCAACTACAAATCTTACATTTGGCCTTTGTTTCCCTTTCAACAAAATTTTCCTTTGATACCCCCACTAGTACAATGAATGGGTACTTCGACAGCCAACCAAGTTGAAAATTCCTTGTCATTTCCCACTCATACCCCAATTTTGATTTTCCTTTTCTTTTCATGCTACCAACATCATCCTCATCCAAGTCAATTATCTCATTTTGGCTAACCAGGGTATCCCTTGGAACATCTTCTATGGTATTGCCATCCTCATTTGATACATTTTGATTTAACTCAATGACAATCTCACCTTGAGCTTCTTGTGGTAGTGAGGTATTGTGAATGCCATCTTCAATAATATTTGGTGGAAGAGTTGATGATGTAGCTCCACCTTGATCTATGGATTAGAAGCTTTTCCAGTTCCAAAGTAAGACTATATGGTACCTTCACATTTTAGGTGTTTTGATGGCCTCCCAGTCTCTTCATTACCCTGAGGAGTTTTACCCTTGCTGCTCGACATATTGATCTCTCACTTTGAATAAAAACTGGAAAAAATGTCTTCTTGCTTAAGGATAGACTGACAAAGAATATAGATCCCATTCCCTACTCAAAATCATGTTTAAGACTAAATCAGGAATGGAAAACAGATAAAGAAATATTATAATTAACTAATAACTAATAACAATATGAGATAATGTTTCGATACCATTGCTTAAAGTACAAAAGTGATGATTAAATGTTGTTAGAGTGCAAAGTGTATCATGCTGATATTGTATCATTATTATGAAAAATGCATAAAACTTTCACTAATTATTATTCGATATTAAACATTTGTATTTATAGATAGGAAGGAGGAAGTGATTGAGCAGTTGAGAAACTGTGAGAGCAGTTGAGTAACTATATATTGTAACTATATACCATAAAAAATGTGATATGTTAACATACCCCCCCTTATCACATTGTTCCTACAAATGTATCCCTAAAACCTTACAATTCATCTTTTAAAATAACCCCCTTTAAGATTTACATAACAAAACTTGGTGAATACAAAATATTTATGCATCTTTATGAAGATCTTCCTTGAAGAATGTGATATGCTAACAATCGGTTACATTGAAGGTTAATACATGGTTGTCTCTTTGAAGAGATTTTTCTAAAACTATTTATCCACTTAAATTTGTATTGCTATGGTTTGTTGATTTTTATCTTATTGTTGATTTATGCTTCTTCACATAATATTGTATAGTAAGAAATTATATAAAAATTAATTTCAGATTTAAATACACTTTAAAGAAGAATTTTCATGTATATCATAGTTAGAAGAAATTTTGTGGTCTGATAGAAAAAAAGCATGGATATAAAAGTAAGTTAATTATATAATGTGTTCTTGTCTTTAAGATTAACACAAATTTATACTCTCTCTAGTAATGGTTTTCTTATCTAAAATAATTTTAGGATATGATGATTTCATTTTTATTTTTTAATAATTCTTTGTTGTTGTCTTTATATTCTTGATTATTTATTTATTACACCATACTAAATCTAATTTAAAAAATAAATTATGTTATATATTGTAATCTCTAACTTAATTTCTCAATATGTTATATATTCTATAGAGAGGTATAGCTAGGGCACATATGGAAATATCTTCTGAGTTTGAATACATAACTCTCTTTAAAATATGTCGATTTAGAGATTATTTTAATGCTTGTGGGAGGAGCGATTGCTGGCATCGATGGTAACCGTTTATGTGAGAAGCCCTCATCTATTCTGATGAAGAGTCATCAACCAGAGAGCTATGCAACGGGAAGGCCTTTTCTTCTTTGCTGGGAAGTTAGGTGGCCCCATGCAGAGAGTTGTTGAATCAAGAAATGTACGCAAAAGCAATAGCAATGAATTTATTTCAGGCTGCTGCCTTCACCAAGAGATCAAAATGTGCAGTGCGAATAGTTGACTCAGGCTGGTTCCACCTAACTTCCCATCAAAGAAGAAAAGGCCTTCCCGTTGCATAGCTCTCCCTCGGAGACATAGTGAGAATTTATACAATATATTGCAGCTAGAAGACGCAGCTAGAACACGCAGGACATACTCTTGACTCTTTGCCAAACCATTCTTAGAGCTTATTTCCATTTCCAAAAGCTAATCCTATACTGAGTTCTCAAGGTTACTTGTGTACTACGAATCTTCAGATTGCCATTCTTTGAGCATTTTGTTTTTTTGGTCAAGTAGACTAAGGGTTTCTATAAACCTCTGGTACTAAAACAAATTTTAGATGTCAAGACTTAGAATAAAAATGAAAGTACTACTGGATGAATGTGTTGAGTGGATGAATGCAGATTTATATTTGTTTTGATGATTTTCAAATTAAGCATCTCTAAAAGTGGTTCAAAGATTATATTAATAGAAAATTATATGTATGTTAATATGTTAGAGACTATGTGTTTGTGCATAGATGCGTGTTGCATGTGATTGGATTAATAATTAATATGTTAAATAATAGAATAAAATAAACTTAGACAAATTTAGATTTTTTCCTTGAAGAAATTCAGTATTATTGTCACATCCCCCTGCCAATGACCTTCATGTTTGACGATATAATTGGAAAAAAAAAATTAAAATAAAATAATGAAGAATTGAAAGGACATGGATGGTTGGGGAGACAATCGTTCTAGTAATTTGGCCAATCATATCAATAAACGACCTAGTACCTAAAGGAGGCAACTTGAATTAGGAGAGCATGGCATGGATTAATTGAAACGGGTTTTCATGCCATTAACAAGCATGTCACCCTTGTCCATGGACGGTGGAAATTGTGTAGGTCATGTGGAACAAGAGGTTCGTGGAAGTCTCAAAACCCTCGCAACCCCTTCATTTTGGACATGCGTTATTTTGGATAAGAAGTTTAGGCATGTGGAGAGGAGAGCAAAAGCGAGGGATGTGGGAAAGAAATAGTGTGGAGGTATGGAGGCATGAGAATCTAGCAAAGGGGGGAATAAAGTCCCTCAAAGAAACACATTTACATGGAATACCATGACCGCAATATATGCACCCAATCGATTTGTTGAAAAGGCTTTAGGCATTTCAAGAAAAAGTAATTGTCAGGTCTAAAGCAAAACCAAACAACCGCTGCCCACATCAGCCTTGCTTATCCTGCAATGAGAGTTTGGAACAAGCTATGGATATCCAATAAAGTATAAAGGATAGATGGATTTTTGATGACACAGGTAGAGGAAAAGAGTTGATCAAATATTTTCATCAATGGAGGAACCAATGTTTCTATTAAGAGCTTTTTAAAGAGCGATGCTTGCTCTTTTGGATTCCATGGGAGAAGAGGTAGGAAACTATATGTTAATGCAGGCCATTTCAAGCGCAACTACTAGGAGCAGGGATTTATTGAAAATAGGTTCATTGAGGAAGACTCAAAATTGTGGGTTCACAACACCAGGATCTGGTGCCACTAGGTAAGATGTTAAAGCCATGTTATTGTTATGGGGTATGTGAAATCAGAAGTTTCAATATAACCAAATGAAAGGTCAATGTTCCTATAATTTTGAGATGTAAAATAGAGATGATTTCTTAGGGATGCTTCAAATGCTAGTTATTTTCACAACACCACAAGAAAGAGAAACTAAAGAGTTTGGTAGAGAATCTCATTAGATGTAGTATGATAGTGGTTGTATAAGAATCATAGAACCATATCTACCAATTGGATAGATTCAAATCTAGCAATGTTTGTAGTAATTTGTATGAAATTGGGCATAGGTTATACGAGTAAGATTATTTAAGATGACTTCGAAGTAAAGACATAGTCATCATAAAATAATGAGACACTAAAATGTCAATGTTTATTTAAAGATATATTGGAGACTAATATAGTATTATATACATAACACACCATGGTTGGGATTCGAGGTTATTGCTCATGTTTATTTTAGGCTCTCTATTATTAATGTATAAATGAAGAAATTCATTGAATGATCATGCATCATTGAATAACTCTAAATTAAGTTTTGAACTTTAAAGTTACGAATATTGATAAACTATGGGGTAAAAATAGTAAATTTATGCACCATATCAAGATCATCACATCGATATAAACTTGATGACCTTTCCTTCATCTTTATGACATCCTTGGTGGTTGAGTTGTGATTGAAGGGTGCCATGTTATAAATGATACCTTCTAGTACATAGAGGTATGCTTAATTAGAGTAGTAAGGGATCCCAATCCTATAATGTTGTGCTTAAGAAACCGTGTTGTTCATTCTTGAGAGTTAAAGCCCAAATAAAACCTTACATGACTTTGCATGAGAATATAGCTTTTGAATATGGTGATTATGATTACAATAATGCAACTTCACCATTCTCACCCTTCCTATCCAACTTTATATCTTCACCAAAGAAACCAGCTCCCGTGTACAAAAACATATGCATAAAAAGGGAGTGCCAACAAAACATAGCTCATCCTTCACCATTCTTGAGAGCTATTAGGGCTTTGTGCATCTCGTTTGATAGGTAGCCAAAAAAATCATAGCATGTGTCGATTATCCTATGTTGGATATTAGCAACTATATAATAAGAGATGATGGTATTGTTTCTCCTGGTTGATAGCCAAAAATCTGGCCCAAGGTGTAAAAGGTTATTTGGAAGTAGAGCTGAAAGAATTTAATCGAGCAAAGAGCTCCTTATTTGAGGGGTTTAGTTTAATTATTTTTCTTCATTTTCATTTAGCCATGAAAATTGTTAACAAAAAAAACCCTGAAAGTCAATATTACTTTCTCATACTCTTCTTTCAATTTTTTCTTATCAATGCTTACCATTTCATAATGATAGGGGCTCAGTTTGAAAAACTCAATGCGTCCCTCTCTAGTTACATCCACCATTTTGGCCCCTGAATGAGTTCTTACAACCCTAATAGTTGGGTCATAGTTGGCTCCTCTGGCCTTCAAAAAATCCACATCCAAGAATACATTGGGCTCAATAAGTTTACCCACATCGAGGATCCAACCATTGCACAAGGGAACACTTAAGAATCTCTACCTGAACCAGTAATTGAATAAGGTCCGTCATGTGATCGATAGAGTAGCATCTTTAATGGCATGGTGTCTGTCGACAATGCCATATTTTTCTCCAGGCCCTTGGAACATTGGTTGACCAATGTGATTTTGATTAGTTGAGGGTTTCAATTGGTCAATCGAGTCTTGAAACAATGGACGGGTTAGAGTCTCATAACTGGAAGCATTGAACTTAGGCGCCATTGCAACAAAAGAAATGTAGGTCAGGGTTTTGCTACTTGTGTGACTAGGGTTTGGCTTTACACAGGCAAGCACTGCAAATTCAAACTACTAGCATGAAATTTAATGAACCTCAAACTTTAAACAAACCTTGTTTACAATATGCCAAGGAAAATCAGCGTACACATGCAAATTCTATTGAAATTTAGTGTGGGAAAGACAACATTTCACTTACTGGTGTTTGACGTTTAGGAACCCTAATTGTGGATGTGAAATACTCAGAAATGTTGCTGGAAATCCTTGGATGCTTTAAAAAACTTCAGTAAAGAAAATGTTGCTTTGATTCTAGATTTTATGGTGAAATAGCTCTTCATTTTGGTTTCTGAACATCACTTGCGCCATTATTGTTCATTCATGCAAATCAAAATGGCTCATTCACTTTGCTTACAAGTTTAAAACACAACTGTTGATCTCTCAATGACTTGGATCAACAAACATCTCAGATGGAGTCATAGAAGTTTTAATTGTTTAACCCTCACTGACTCAACATCCAACCAATATTATATTGCCATGTGTTTTCCTTCCTTGATTGTCACCTTGAGCTCCACATGTTGCCAGCCATGAGACATCCACATTTTTCTACCCTACTATCCATTGTGAATTTGCAAGTTTTCAATCAACAACCACGAGCTAGTGGGGAATGACTCAGATTAATCCCATACTACTCAACATGTGCACCAACTAATTCATAGACTTAAACCTACATGTATAGTACTATCATCCGATGGATGGCCAAGATTAAAACATATGTATCTTATTTTAACCACATGCTCCAAAACACCTTTATTAGTGAAAGCTTTAAACCTTAATAGTTCTACTGAAATATTTCCCTCTTTTCAATAGTCATTCGAGGACTCTAGAAAATGCCACATGATAGTATCCCACTATCCCTCGTGAATTTTCATGACAAAATTTCTATGAGGGGAAGCAAGGAATGGTTAGGATTTACTTTCTATGATCAATCGTAGCCCTCAGATCTTGGACCCACCTTTATTGCCACTTTACACACTGTTTAGGTCCACTAAGAAGACATACATGTGGCATGCACCCACTATCCCTCACCATTTTTCATGACATTAGAAAATCTTGAAGGGGAAGAAGGGAATGGCCGAGATTCAATCTGTGGGATCCACACACTTTCTTAAGTAGTTTATATAGAATGTACATCAAGCCATGACTCAAAAATGGGATGACCCTAGGGGACATACACTAGACTTAAGAATTATCAAAAAAAAAATTCACCCGGTCCAAAGTAAATATTAAGACATGAATAATTCTGACCCGCAGACCATATAACTTAGGCTAAATATTAAAAAGGGATGAATGACCAAGGATTATAGGATGATCGGGCCAATGATGATGATGAACCTTAAGTCGTAACTTAAATGATTGAAAAAGTGAGAATGAGCCAATGGAAAATTTAAAAGAATGCTATGGCTTTTGCAAGTGAGGGTTTAAGAGGGTTTTACCACTAAAATTGAACCCTTATAAATAAACAAACAAAACCCTAAGCTAAGGTGGACTAAAATTTTGGAATGTAAACTTGGAACTAGGAAATTTTTGTAAAGCCCTATCAAATTATACATGATTATTTTCATTCATTCTTACTTTTGGAGAAGAGTTTTCTCCCACTAGTTTTCCCTCTTTTTCTCCTTTTATGATACATCATATCTAAATTGATATCTAACATGGCTTTGTAGTTGTGACTCATCCTTGCATCCTTGCATCATTTTTATTGGTTATTTCCTCCCTAAGTTGCAAGTTTAAGGGGGGTTGTTGGTGTGAATATGGTGTTTTACCTAACTACTCCACTAGTAGATTATATTCATGTTTTAAGTTTACTAATGTCATAGGAATATTTCTAGAAGTCATAGTTTTTTTTAGATCTTATCTTATTTTATGGAATATAGAGAAATTTGTCGTATGTAGTATCCAATACTAAAGTTGCCTAGTTTATTTGTGTGGGTATTGCACTTTCTTAGAACAAGTTTGATTAAAAATTCTTCAAAATTATTTATCATGGGTCACATTTGATTAATATTCTATTTATTTTTTAATTATATTTTTCTTTCTTCTTTAGTGCATTAATGATAATAAATGAATCTCCATCAATTTCCAATCTTTTAATATCTAGATAATCTTTAGTAGAATAAGATCTTCCATCTCATTATTCATTAAATGCTCCAATTTTTTTTTCAAGTGGCTCCAATTGAATGCCCATGATATTTCATCATACATTCTATTCCAAAGATTCTTAGATTTCTTATAGAGACCCCATCAAAATTTATCTTGCACCACTATATAATTTGAGAATTACACTTGACATCTTTTCTATAAAATTGAGGACTAACCTAGCTAACCCCATAAATAAAGGTGAAAATATTATTTTAAATTAAAAGTTTACTTTATTTTAAAATATCAATTTTACAAATTTATTTTTTAAAGATCTAAATAATACTATTATAAAACCACTTAACTCAACAACTCAATATTTAAACCCTTAAAAAACAAAACAATTGATATGTAAAACATTAAATTATATGGGCTCATAATATATTTAATCATAAAATTTATCTATTTAAATCACTATTATATCCAACCACATCTTATTATATCCAATCCTAAACCATTAATTAAATATATATTTATTATTTATTTAACTAATTTTATCTTTTTCCTTAATTTTATTTTAATATTTAGTTAAATAAATATTTATTATTTATTCAATTATTTTATCTATCTTATTAACCAAAATAAATATTTATTATTTAATTAATTAATTTCACATTCACCTTATCTTTGTCAATTTCATCTTAGCCCTTAAACTTGTTCACATGGATCACAATCTCATATTTCCATCATGTACAAGTGTCCCTTTCACATCTCTTTATATATGTGTTCACATGTTTCCAAAAAGTCAAATTAACTTTTCATTTCATCCATTCATTTTATATCACACCTTTTAATCCTATCCATTCACATCATTTTTTTTGTCTTAATCCATCCATCTTATCCCTCATATGACACTTGTCAAATGACTAAATATTTGAACTTGAACCTAATCCTCAATCAATCTTGACCATCCATGTATCCTAACCTTTAAATGTGGCTCTTTAGAATTTTATAACTAATAATTGAAACTCAGGGAGAAGAAAAATTAGAATTTCGATATCAGTTAATAATTGAATTGAAATTATCATGGAGGTTGGCTGGAATAGGTTTCATCTTTGATCAAATAGGCAATTGAATCCATTTGCCCAAGAATTCTATTCAGCCGTATACCCAATTCTTCCCTCTTACCCATGTCAAGGACACAAAGAAAAGGATGCGGCTCAATAGAAAGAGAAAATGTACTACTTTTATCTTTTATTTTCATGCTTTTTTATTTAATGTATTTCATTTCTCTCGGATCCCAAGCTTTTCTTATATATTTTTGTAATAATCTCCATTGATCTATTGAAAATAATAGTTTTTCCTTTATTGCTTTCATCAACTCTCAAATAGATCTAGCAGTAATACCTTATATTATTTGGGATGTTTGATTTGGAAAATCTTAAAAAAATTATGTATATAGATCTACATTCATCTAGCCATCACATTCATCTAGCAGTACTCTCATTTTCATTCTAGATCTATAAATCTAAATTTTATTTTAGTACCAAAGGTTTCCCTAAAAGGATGTTAATCTCAAGATTCTAGCGCACAGGTAAACCTGAGAATTGCTTGGTAAATTCTATAGAGAGCTATAGCTAGGCCACATATGGAAATATCTTAGATGTGCTTCTGAGTTTGAATACATAACTCTCTTTAAACTATGTCGATTTAGAGATTCTTTTAATGCTTTTGGAATAGCTTTTGGGAGGAGCGATTGCTGGCATCGATGGTAATGGTGGTTGGATATCAGATGAAGCAACTGTTACAAATGGAGAAGACGAGGGTTTATGTGAGAAGCCCTCATCTATTCTGATGAAGAGTCATCAACCAGAAAAATCTAAGGGAGAAATGAAAGTTACCAATCAGAAAAGTTCTCGATTTGTGTTTGAAGAGGAACTAGACAAGGAAAACTCACAAGGGATTAAAATATGCAGATTCAATGCTGTCCCATACTCTTATACCGACTATTTGTTTCCTATTCATAGAGTCATAGAATGAGCAAGACAATATGCCTTTGAAGCAGTTGAAATAGGCTCTAAGAATGGCAAGGCAAGAGTAAGAGAGTATGTCCTACGTCTTCCAGCTGCAATATACTGTACGAATGCAAACTATGTCTCCCAGAGAGAGCTGTGCAAAGGGAAGGCCTTTTCTTGTTTGCTGGGAAGGCCTTTTCTTGTTTGCTAGAATAGTTGACTCAGGCTGGTTCCACCTAACTTCCCATCAAAGAAGAAAAGGCCTTCCCTTTGCATAGCTCTCCCTCGGAGACATAGTGAGCATTTATACAATATATTGCAGCTAGAAGACGCAGGACATACTCTCTGACTCTTTGCCAAACCATTCTTAGAGCCTATTTCAACTGCTTCAAAGGCATATCTTCTTGTTCATTCAATGACTATGGACGGGAAACAAATAATCAGTAGAGGAGTATGGGAAACATTGAATCTCCATGTGTCTTTAATCTCTGTTTGTTGCAGCAATTTATGTGTTCTGTAATTCCATCATTTATAACAGTTGCTCCAGCCGATATCGAGCCACCTTTACCATCGATGCCAGCAATCGCTCCTCCACTTCCAAAAGCTATTCCTATACTGAATTCTCAAGGTTGCTTGTGCACTACGAATCTTGAGATTGACATTCTTTGAGGGATTTTATTTTTTTGGTCAAGTAGACTAAGGGTTTCTATAAACCTGTGGTACTAAAATAAATTTTAAATGTCAAGACTTAGAATAAAAATGAAAGTACTACTGGATGAATGTGCTGACTGGATGAATGCAGATTTATATTTGTTTTGACGATTTTCAAATTAAACATCTCCAAAAATATGCAGTAAAAACATGGAAAAAATACATAAAATCATTACATTTTCTCTCTGTGTGTTTAGTGGCATCCTTTTGTCTCTGTTGTTGACATAGGTAAGAGGGAAGAATTGGATATACGGCTGAATAGAATTCCTGGGCAAACGGATTTAGTTGCTTGTTTTATTAAAGGAGTTTGTATAAGGATGATTTGCTTGCAAACATGGTAGATCACGTCACACTTGAAATTTAAGAGAAATATTTTACTTCTGTGTGCATCTCTGAAAAGAACATATGAATGGTCATATAATAATAAAGATAATAAAATATAGTTTTAAGTTGGTTAATCTATCAATTAGGCAACATCAAAGGCATTTCTTCAATAGGGAAGTTGAAATTCAATGTTGCAAATACATTAAAGGATATGCACCTTTAGAAGATAAGAATATTTTAAGGTGAAAGTTTGCGAAAAATAAGGTAAACCATTGTAGGAAATGAAATTCGTTGCTGGAAATGAATACATAACCGTCATACCCATAATTTTGTTTTCTCTCATCAACCGATAATTAATTTACACCGAAGGCGTATCAAATCTGAAATGAAGCAAGATGTTTCAGAACACCCTGTCCGTCCGTCAACAATTTTTCCGCGAGCTGACTGGAGGAGGTCACCATCAATATCTTCTCTTCTGGCGGCGCCTTGTCTGATGATCTGCCAATTTATTAATGCCGAACTTGAATCGTAATAACTCCTTCCCCCACATTCTAGAGAAGATAAGGGCTTTCTATGGTGGGGCATTTTCAGTAGGGTCAAGTTGCATATGGTTCAGGGTGGACTAACGCCCATGCTACTTCAAGAGCCCACTGGTGTGCATATTTCAGAGATATTTCTTTATTTGATAATGTTTTCTTCTATTTCTGTCATAAGCATGTCCTCTTGTAGTTATAAGACTACGGGTTTTAGCCATGTACAGAGTAGGATTAGAATACTCTGGATTATATCCCCTGTATACTGCTTCTAGTTATCATATTTAAAAATCAACGAATTAATATATATTTTGTATCGAATGGTGCTTATAACACCCTGCCAGATTTATGCACAAATATCGGCTAAACCCATGTATATTGCAGTGGTTGTGGTATACGTTACCTTTAAAATCGCCATTGACAAAAGTTGTAGTTTTCTTGTTATTTCATTAAACCATTCATCATTCCTTACATTAAATTATTGAGATGTAGTGTTACATTAAGTTATGGAGACATAGTGTAAAGCCGGTCTCCACGACCTTTGTTACCATTCTCCCCGCCTGTACAAAAATGAGTGCTTTGGAACAGGGTATGGGCATCCATCAAAGCATAGAGGATAGAGGAATTTATAAGATGTTGTAGTTGCAACAGCCCTGGTAGACATATATGAAAAATGTGGAAGCATAAACAAAGCACGTGAAGTGTTTGACAAGGTGCCTCGAAGAAACATCTATTAATTGCAATTTACTATTGTATGCAATCCTATGTAGATTTCAAGACAATACATAAGTCGGCAGTGTCTTTTTTCGTTTAGGATTTTTTAGGATATACAGTCCAGGATGTAAAGCAGAGGCAGCTATAATGGTTTACCTAAAATGTTGTAATAGTCGGTCAAAACAATCACCAGGATACTCTCTACAGGATCTTATTTATATATGCTGAGGATTACAAGATAAACAAATGGGATTTAATTGTACTGGGTTATATATAGTATGTACCAACTAGAGTATAACTAGAGATTCCCACATATGGACCTTTCTGTATACCGTTGATTACGCCTCTGTAAGTCCTAGTGTAATGTGTGTTTATCATATAAACAGCTCGTCAATTCTTAATATAAGATTTGTACCTGGTATAACAACATTATGTAATAAGAACTGTACAGCCTATATACTGGATCCCAGATGGGGGAGGGTGCAGAGTATAATAACATATGGACATTAGTGATAACAGGAACTATATTTATGTTGTACATGGTTTTTTGGACAAGAATTCCCTAAGGTTATTACTTAGCTACAGTGACGATTATTGACACAGAAGAGGTTATTGAACTTTATATTGCACCATTATTTTCTAATTTTGAATTATTTGTCATAATTACATACTACATATTGAAAGCAAATAGAATGTGGAATTGGTTTGTGATTGAAAAAGAAAAAGAATTGTGGAATTGGGTTTGTTGTTTGGTTTGTGATTCGGGTTCTAAACAAGGAGCAATTTTTAGTGCCTATTGTAACTGGCTACTTGGGGATAAACAATCAACTGGTGGAGTATATGTCTGCTGCTCTCATTGCTTGTGCCACAGGCCGGACACTTTGCTTTCCACCAGTATTCAGAGGACTCAATTTTTTTTCTTATGCAATTCTGTACTAATTTTACCTGCTGCCCTGAATTGATTAGAAATAAAAACATAGGAAAAATATTCCATAAAGATGATTGACTAATTTTCTATAAACATGGAAACTATGTAATTATGTGATACTTGATGCTTGAATTTTTGTAGAAAACCTACATGAAAGATGGCTTGACTGGAGTTGGGACCAAATGAGAAAAATGGGGAGAGCACTTCTCACTGCATATGCTATCAGTGGAGCAGCATGGTTATGGAATGAAACATCACCTCTTGGTTGATGGATGTTAAAGCCTCAAATTAAGGTCTAGCAATCATTATTTTGAATATTTTCATCAAGATAGTACTTTGATCTACTACTCAAATTTGTGGAGGATAGTCTTTAGATGTTATTTGCTTTGTGGTTGTTTACTATAAATTTGTTCATTCTTATTTGAGAAACTTGTGTTTGTCTTTTGTATTTTACAAATAAGCATGAACTATACAATTACAAATAAGTAGGAAGAAAAACAAATGTCACATCTTTATGAGCGTAGAGAGTTCATTGCAAAGGGTGGTTCCTTAGGGATGATAATAGGGCCCAAAGGCATTGTGGATAAAACTAGGGACAGTTCTCAGATCAAACATCGTCTTTTGTATTTTACAAATAAGCATGAACTATACAATTACAAATAAGTAGGAAGAAAAACAAATGTCACATCTTTATGAGCGTAGAGAGTTCATTGCAAAGGGTGGTTCCTTAGGGATGACAATAGGGCCCAAAGGCATTGTGGATAAAACTAGGGACAGTTCTCAGATCAAACATCAGGAAGAAAAATTTGAATTTGAATTTGAGGTCATTGAATGAAATGGCAAAGCTTGAATGCCAGTGTTACTAAATACCCGTAATGTGATTTCATTTACTTTGCATCAATTAGATTTTACCAGCTTTATACAATTAGTGGAGTACAAAAAAGAATTGTCAATTGATGAATAATCTATAAGAAAACAAAATGATTTTTTTTTTTGGTTAGAAATGATTCAATATACAAGATTATCTGGCAGTAAACAAGAATTCCCGGTTCACATGAGAACAAGATTCATTTAGGTCTTTGGCATCAAAATTTAGCCGCAATTGTTCGTTTATAAGGTTTGAATAATTTCACACAACCTTTATTTGAAAGATTTTACTCATTCTGTCCTATAAGAATTTTTATTTTACACTGGGAAATTTACTTTTTTTTCTTGTGCTAGAAAGAAAATTTTGTAGCTAAGTAAACATATCACATGATTCAGTCATACTTAAATTCTATGCCTGCTAGCTTGCCTACCTACTATTAGGTTGAATGGTGTAAGTTCACATTTTTTTTTCTAAAATTATTTTCAATTGTGTCTTTTTTCAAGTTTTGTTTAATTATGTCTTTTATGAGTTTTTGTTTAATTATGTTTTTTTTCTGAGTTTTTGTTTAATTATGTTTGATTGTCTTTGGTTTGGTTTGGAAGAATATTGGCATATCAATTGTATGTGAGTGTTGCATGTTGTATCACAACAATACAAAATATGGACATAAAAATTTAGAGACATCATTTTTAAGAAATATATTGTTTTTAGAACTTAGTTATATCGAAATTGAATTATTTCATTTTTAGAATTAAATTGAATTATATCATGATTTTTCTCAATTGCTGTTTTTTTAAAACATAATAAATTAATTTGTCCTTTTTTTGTTTTATGTATAAACGAGCTTCTTCACTAATTTGTTCGTTTGAATTGGTAAATTTGTCTTATGGTCATGTACATTATATAGTAATATATTATATTATATATATTATATTATATATATTGTATTATATTAATATATTATATATTAAATTATTATACAATAAGACAATATTCTATTACATTATATTCTATTTATATGCTATATTATATTATATTTATTATTTAAATATATTATATTATATTATATTTTACCATAGATGTGTAACCCTAACCAAATTCTAAATCAATCCCAATCTGGGGATTAAATAGGGTTAGGACCAGGTTTAAGATTACATCTAGGATTCTATTTCAATTAGGAGTGGAATTAAAAAAGGGTTTACATAGGTATTAATCTTATTATATTATAGTAATAATGTTATTTAATTATTACTCTAAATGATCCCTAATTCTAACCATGACTAAGCACCTACCCTTAATTGTAATCATAATGCTAAGTACAACCTAACACCAATTATACTCCTATTTATCTCTTTTTCCCTCTATATCTTATTATTGCTTTATTGTAACCCTAAATGATCTCTAAGTCTAATCGTAACTGAGCACTTACCCTTAATTGTAATCATAATGCTATTTAAAACCCTACCCCAATTGAACTCCTACTTTACTCTCTCTTCAGAAAACAAGTTGGATCTACTTTCATGGCTATTGTTTTCATAAGAGTTGCTTTGATATAAGTAATTTCTAATCTTGATAGATAATAATTCTTCTAGTACATATGTATCGAGACACCAATGAACTAGACTTTAGGGAACTAAAAACTATGCACATTTCATCTCATTACAAAATAAGGGTCCATTTCTACCATCACAAAATTGTACCAATATCAAGTTAAAATGTACAATGCAACATAGGTTACCACTATAAATGCTTTGGGAAAATTAAATCTATCCTATATGGTATCTATCATACCTACATATTATCCCACACTAAGCTGCTTGTCAATGCATCAACTAGAAAGATTTGCCCATCATTTTTTGGGTAAGAAGTAATGAAGCTTTATAACATGCAACCTACACTACTTGGAGAGCAACCAGACAATCCACATTTTGAACTTGAATCTAATGGGTTACACTTGGATCCTAAGCTCAAAGTGATCAAATTCTATAGGAGCAAATTGTTTGGTAGAATTCCCTAAAGATGTGTTGTCATGGCTTTCTATGATTGTAGAATAGCCCCAAAATGGATATGTTGAAAATTCCTTGTAAAATTTCAAGAAAATGCAATTCACACATAAATTTCATCACACCTCTTTTCCTACCTTCCCTTTAATTGTGCCAAAATAGGAGCTCTATCACAATATAATAGAAGGGGATTTTGTTAGATTTTATAGATGCAATTTTAACTATTAATCTTTCTTCTCTCAATATCCATCTCCCTTTATCTCTCTTATCTCTTTCTCCCTCTACCTCTTTTTCACTCTCTCTCTTCATCTCTCTATATCTCTGTCTTCATCTCTCTCTCTCTCTCTTTCAATATGTGTCTCTCTCTACCTCCCTCCCCTCTCTTTCTCAAGTCCTCTCTCTTTGTTCTTTATGTCTCACTTTAATTTTTCCTCTCCTTACCCCTTTGTCTCGCTTTCCTCCATCTATCTCTCCCTCTTTTCATCCGTCTCTCTCCCTCTCTTTCTATTGCAAACATAACATGAAATTGTTGGTAATGGAACTTGATTATCTTCTTCATTCGGAGTTTTCTTTCAATCATGTTTGAATCTTTGTAAGAGGATGCATAGTTACTTTGAAGCTATCACTTCTCCATTGAGGTCTTTTTTGCATACACCATCATTTTCTAAATGATCTACCAATTGACGTCCTTTACTACACAAATATATGCAAAAAGAAAAAAAAAAATAGAACAACTTTTTCCCTAATTGACCTTCCAAACCTCTTCGGCGTACCCATTGCACACCAAGGTGCGATTGCTAGTTTATGTTTAAAAGGCATATCGGATTGCAATGAGGTTCATGCTTGGTTCTATAGTCTCCGGTCCACGACTAAGGAGGAGTACTATGGAAATGACACAGATGTTGTGCCATGATTAGTTGGCACTCAAAAAAAAATAAAAAATAAAAGATAGGCGTCTTCTTGTTTTGAAAAGTCATGTCCATATGGAAAGGCACCCTTCTTTAAATAATGTTGAACATATTGAAACTTCGAAAATCTAGCCAGCCTTTTGAAGGGTGTTGGGAACATTCTAGGATGCCAAAGATGTGCAGAGAACTACTTTGGCACTCATTGAGGTTCTGAGAACCATTAACTCTAGAAAACTGCACTCATATTGAAAGTTTCTAAAGCTTGTTCAATGAATCAATTCACTGTATGTATCCTCTGTCATTATGGGCCTATCTTTTTGATCTCAATGGTCTGTCTTGTTTGCAATTATCTCAGAGCTTTTTGGACTCGAGCATTATGCTAATCTTTACAATTTTGGGGCAGTTTCCAGTCCAGTGGAATCCTATCTTCTCTTTATAAGAGTGGTTGGACATCTATACGACACAGAAGCCAGGAAACAACTGCATAATTCTCAATCTCCGTCAATTTCCAGAAGTCTGTTACAGGGGGCTCATGCACCGGCACCTTCTCAGAGTAAACTCACCTGTATCGGACATGAATGTTTTCGCCTGAGTTTTATCATAATGACTGTGGTCTCATTAGTGGGGTCTCTCGATTCAGGCATTCTTGTAGTAAGAACAACGAATTTCTATAGCAGCGACATTCATGCCAAATCTCGAGCTGCCGAGTCCCCCGACCGCCTCTGCCTCCAGAGCAGCAATGCGTGGAATTTCACACAGGCGCCTCATTTTGTCCCTACTAACGTTAACCTCTGACAATCTGCAACAGTCTAGATATCTATGTGGTATACTGCCTAGAAATGCCCCCAGAGCCTCTGACAATTTGCAAAGCATCAATCAAAGAGCACCAAAAAAAAATTATTGAATAGTTGAATTTAAAAAAGGTGCATAGAGTCAATGGGCCCTTGGTCTATTGGTGAAGTTGAAAGGTTCTCAATGAGCCCACCACAGATCAAGTCTTGTTGAGTGCAAAGGTTCTGATATCGAAAAAATAATTACTGTTTATTGTTTGAAGTTTTGTTCTCTTCGCAGAACTAACCAGCACTTGCATCTAAAAGTGGTTCAAAGATTATATTAAGAGAAAATTATATATATGTTAATAAATGACCTAGTACCTAAAGGAGGCAACCTGAATCAAGAGAGCATGGCATGGATTAATTGAAACGGGTGTTCATGCCATTGACAAGCATGACACCCTTGTCCATGGATGGTGGACATTATGTAGGTCATGTGGAAAAAGAGGTTCTTGGAAGTCTTAAAACCCTCACAACCCCTTCATTTTGGACATGCATTATTTTGGATAAGAAGTGTAGGCATTTGGAGAGGAGAGCAGAAGCGAGGGAAAGAAATAGTGTGGAGGTATGGAGGCATGGAAATCTAGCAGAGGGGGGAACATAGTCCCAAAAAGAAATACATTTACATGGAATACCATGACTACAATATATGCACCCAATCGATTTTTTGAAAAGGCTTTGAGAATTTCAAGAAAAAGTAAATGTCGGGTCTAAAGAAAAACCAAACAACCGTTGCCCACATCGGCCCTGCTTATCCTACAATGAGAGTTTGGAACAAGGTATGGATATACAATAAAGTATACGGGTATGTGCAGGATCATCATGGACAAAATAGGCCGTGGCAATAAAAAGACAAAAAATCAGAGTTAGACAACTTGATGTAAAAATTTGAATAAGTTATCTATATTATTTCAAAAAAATGTAAGAATAGAATCTTTAAAAAATTTAATGTAATTTCTAAACTAATAGACCTTTATTTTTTTTAAAAAATCTATTTGGTGAAAATTTGAAATTTCAATGCACTAGTATTTAAATTTCAGGGTAAAAATAAGAAGTAGGTGTCTATCTGACCACATTAACCACAATAAAATGATAATATTTTTTTATAACATTTTAGATATAAGTAGAGGACTCGTCTCGATGTGATGCATATTTTTTTATAATTTGTTTCCAAGTAAATAATTAATTATGAATTTTTTATAACAACTTTTAAAAAATATAAAAACTCGTCTGTCTAACCACCTTAACTTGGTCAAAAATTCATGAAATTCAATTTTTTATTTTTTAATCCTATAGTATGCAAAGCATAGAATGTGATGCATGTTTTAGATTAAAAAAATGTGATATCATTTGAAAATTATAAATGTTTTTCAATCAACCTATCAATCAAGACTTTATTCGTACTTCTAATAGAAAATGAATAATAATAATTTATTAAATTCAAACTAAAGAATAATTTATATTGTTGGAAAGTTGAGAATCTCCTCTAAAAACCCTTTTCGTTTCATCAATTTTGGGTTAAAAAAAGTCATCAGCCACATGGACCATCATATGGCTTACATATCGCCACTTTTTGGCTCATCATGATCTTGCACATACCCATACAAGATAGATAGATTTTTGATGACACAGGTAGAGGAAAAGAGTTGATCAAATATTTTCATCAATGGAGGAACCAATGTTTCTATTAAGAGCTTTTTAAAGAGTGATGCTTGCTCTTTTGGATTCCATGGGAGAAGAGGTAGGAAACTATATGTTAATGAAGGCCATTTCAAGCGTGACTACTAGGAGCAGGGATCTATTGAAAATAGGTTCATTGAGGAAGACTCAAAATTGTGGGTTCACAACACCAGGATATGGTGCCACTAGGTAAGATGTTAAAGCTATGTTATTGCTATGGGGTATGTGAAATCAAAAGTTTAAATATGTGGGTTCCATTATTCCAACTTGACCTTGGATTTTAAGCATTTTGTACAAAACAGACTATGAAGAAAGGGTTTCCTAGACTTTGTGATTCCTTGAAATGAAACTAAACATTTATTCTTATCTCAATAGAGCCGAATGAAAGTTCAATGTTCCTATAAGTTTGAGATGTAAAATAGAGATGATTTCTTAGGGATGCTTCAAATGCTAGTTAACACAAAACCACAAGAAAGAGAAACTAAAGAGTTAGGTAGATAATCTCATTAGATGTAGTATGATACTGGTGGTATAAGAATCATAGAACCATATCTGCCAATTGGATAGATTCAATTCTAGCAATGCTAGTAGTCATTTGTATGAAATTTGGCATAGGTTATACAAGTAAGATTAGGTAAGATGACTTCAAAGTAAAGATATAGTCATCATAAAATAATGAGACATTAATATGTCAATGTTGATTTAAAGATATGTTGGAGACTAATATAGTATTATATACATAACACACCATGGTTGTGATTCGAGGTTATTGCTCATGTTTATTTTAGGTTCTCTATTATTAATGTATAAATGAAGAAAGTGATTGAATGATCATGCATCATTGAACAACTCTAAATTAAGTTTTGAACCTTAAAGTTATGAATATTGATAAACTATGGGGTAAAAATGGGAAATTTATGCATCATATCAAGATCATCACATCAATATAAACTTGATGACCTTGCCTTCATCTTTACTACATCCTTGGTGGTTGAGTTGTGATTGAAGGGTGTCATGTTATAAATTATACCTTCTAGTGCATAGAGGTATGCTTAATTAGAGTAGTAAGGGATCCCAATCCTATAATGTTGTGCTTAAGGGACCCTGTGTTGTTCATTCTTGATAGTTAAAGCCTAAATAAAAACTTACATGGCTTTGCATGAGAACATAGCTTTTGGATACGGTGATTATGATTACAATAACCTAACTTAATATTTATATATCCACTATAACACCATGTCATGGTCTAATGATAAGTATGACTTGTGCAAACAAAGAGAATTTCACACTAAGTAATCAACCTAACCTCTTGTCATGGAGATGAACTTATAGGATATTTTTTTTAAAAAAATTTAACTAATAACTTACTACAATCAAGGGTTAGTTATTTGAATAACTTACCTCCTTACGACAAAGGTCTTGCGATATTAAAGTCTCCTTGTAAAAAATCCAAATCCAAGCCATTAGTAATGACCTCCTTACCATAGAGGCATTTATAGAGCAGCATTACATGGAATTCACACAGGCACCTCATTTTGTCCCTACTAACGTTCACCTCTGACAATTTGCAGAGCATCAATCAAAGAGCACCAAAAAAAATTATTGAATAGTTGAATTTAAAAAATGTGCATAGTCATTGAGCGAACAACCAAACATTGCATAAATCGTTTAAAAAACCTGCATTCTAATTGACCATCAACAACATACATCAATCACTGTTTATTGTTTGAAGCTTTGTAATAGTTCTCTTCGTAGAACTAACCAACACTTGCCTCTAAAAGTGGTTCAAAGATTATATTAATATAAAATTATATGTATGTTAATATGTTAGAGAGTATGTGTTTGTGTATGGGTACATGTTGCATGTGGTTGGATTAATAATTAATATGTTAAATAATAAAATGAAATAAACTTAGATAAATTTAGATTTTTTCTTTGAAGAAATTAAGTATTATTGTCACATCTCGTCGCCAATGACCTTCATGTTTGACGATACAGTTGGAAAAGAAATTTAAAATAAAATAATGAAGAATTGAAAGGACATAGATGGTTGGGGAGACAATCGTTTAAGAAATTTGGCCAGTCATATCAATAAACGACCTAGTACCTAAAGGAGGCAGCCTGAATTAAGAGAGCATGGCATGGATTAATTGAAACGGGTGTTCATGCCATTAACAAGCATGACACCCTTTTCCATGGATGGTGGACATTGTGTAGGTCATGTGGAAAAAGAGGTTCTTGGAAGTCTTAAAACCTTCACAACCCCTTCATTTTGGACATGCGTTATTTTGGATAAGAAGTGTAGGCATGTGGAGAGGAGAGCAGAAGCAAGGGATGTGGGAAAGAAATAGTGTGGAGGTATGGATGCATGGGAATCTACTAGAGGAGAGAACAAAGTCCCAAAAAGAAATACATATACATGGAATACCATGACCGCAATATATGCACCCAATTGATTTGTTGAAAAGGCTTTGGGAATTTCAAGAAAAAGTAATTGTCGGGTTTAAAGCAAAACCAAACAACCGTTGCCCACATCGGCCCTGCTTATCCTACAATGAGAGTTTGGAACAAGGTATGGATATCCAATAAAGTATACTGGATAGATGGATTTTTGATGACATAGGTAGAGGGAAAGAGTTGATCAAATATTTTCATCACTGGCAAAACCAATGTTTCTATTAAGAGCTTTTTAAAGAGCGATGCTTGCTCTTTTAGATTCCATGGGAGAAGAGGTAGGAAACTATATGTTAATGAAGGCCATTTCAAGCGCGACTACTAGGAGTAGGAATGTATTGAAAATAGGTTCATTGAGGAAGACTCAAAATTGTGGGTTCACAACACCAGGATCTGATGCCACCAAGTAAGATGTTAAAGCCATGTTATTGTTATGGGGTATGTGAAATCAAAAGTTTAAATATGTGGTTTCCATTATTCCAACTTGACCTTGGATTTTAAGCATTTTGTACAAAAACAATTATAAAGAAAGAGTTTCCTAGACTTTTTGATTCCTTGAAATGAAACTAAACATTTACTCTTATCTCAATAGAACCGAATGAAAGGTCAATGTTCCTATAAGTTTGAGATGTAAAATAGATATGATTTCTTAGGGATGCTTCGAATGCTAGTTAACACAACACCACAAGAAAGAGAAACTAAAGAGTTCGGTAGATAATCTCATTATATGTAGTATGATAGTGGTGGTATAAGAATCATAGAACCATATCTTCCAATTGGATAGATTCAATTCTAGCAATGTTAGTAGTTATTTGTATGAAATTTGGCATAGGCTATACAAGTAAGATTAATTAAGATGACTTCAAAGTAAAGATATAGTCATCATAAAATAATGAGACATTAATATGTCAATGTTGATTTAAAGATATGTTGGAGACTAATATAGTATTATATACATAACACACCATGGTTGTGATTCGAGGTTATTGCTCATGTTTATTTTAGGTTCTTTATTATTAATGTATAAATGAAGAAAGTGATTGAATGATCATGCATCATTGAAGAACTCTAAATTAAGTTTTGAACTTTAAAGTTATGAATATTGATAGACTATGGGGTAAAAATGGTAAATTTATGCACCATATCAAGATCATCACATCGATATAAACTTGATGACCTTGCCTTCATCTTTACTACATCCTTGGTGGTTGAGTTGTGATTGAAGGGTGCCATGTTATAAATGATACCTTCTAGTGCATAGAGGTATGCTTAATTAGAGTAGTAAGGGATCCCAATCCTATAATGTTGTGCTTAAGGGGTGGGTGCTACCACAATAATGGGTTACACTTTTTGGGACATCCTATTTTTTGCTAAAATCACATATTTTTGGGTATGTGTAGGATCATCATGGAAAAAACAGGTCCTTAAGTGGCAATGAAAATTCAGAAAATCAGAGTTGGGTAACTTGACATAAAATTTGAATAAGTTATCCATATTATTTCAAAAATATGTAAGAATAGAATCTGTGGTAAATTGAATGTAGTTTCTAAACTACTAGGTTAATTTTTGTAAAAACAAAATCTATTTGGTGAAAATTTGAAATTTCAATGCAGTAGTACTAAAATTTCAGGGAAAAAATAAAAAGTAGGTGTTTGTCTGACTACCCTAGCCATAATAAACTCATAATATTTTTTAATAAAATCTTAGATATAAGTAGAGGACTCATGTCCTGATGTGATGCATATTTTTTTGTATTTTTTTTCCAAGTAAATAATTAATTATGAATTTTTTAATATAACTTTTAAAAAATATAAAAACTCGTATGTCTGACCACCTTAACTTGGTCAAAACTTCACGAATTTTTTTTTTTT